>CM040743.1:48389404-48424404 GCA_022829145.1 Albula goreensis
GAAAAAGAGAGGGAGGAGAGATGGGGTGAGAGAGATGGACAGAGTAAAGCAGACAGATAGAGCATGAGAGAGAGGATGCATACAGAAAAAAAATAGGGTGAAAGGATTGAGATGGAGGAGAGAAGAGAAGGTGTGAAACGGGAAGCAGAGAGAGAGGATGAAAGGGGAGACAAACAGAGAGGTGGAGTGGGGGACAAAAAGAGTGTGAGAGGGAGAGGAGGGACAGAGAAAGAGTAGAAAAGAATGGAGAGTGACAAAGAGAGAGAATCAGAGAGAGAAAACAGGGAGATAGAGAGAGAGAATCAGAGGTAGAGAGAGACACAGAGAGCCAAGAGTGAGTGAGTAAGAAAGAGAGGGAGAGAGGAGAGAGAGGGAGAGAGAGAGAGAATCAAATGCTTTCAGAATTGGGCCCAAATATCCAAGGTTAATTTTGCGGAGGGCTGCAGAGCTCTGATAAGCTGTAGCTGGGATTACAGCAGAGCGGGTGCTGCCCCCCCCCCCCCAAGCCCGCCGCACCGCGGAGCCATAATTACCCCGTCCACATGAAACAGGCCTGGGCCGCGCCATGGCGGTAACTGCCGGTAACCGCCACTCCGGCCCCTGTGTCAGAGCACCACGTTTTGAAAAGAGGTGCTTATGCTGGCTTTGTTCTTACGTTAGTGAGGGGGAGATTAGAGCAGGGACGCACGGGGGGGTGGTGGGGGGGGGCGACCTCAGACCCGTGTTTTTCAGCTCGCTAGTGAATCCTACAGCTGTAGCATTGTAACACTGAGAGGATGGAGGGTGTGTGTGTGTGAAAGACATGCTGTAACACTGAGAGGATGGAGGGTGTGTGTGTGTGAAAGACATGCTGTAACACTGAGAGGATGGAGGGTGTGTGTGTGTGAAAGACATACTGTAACACTGAGAGGATGGAGGGTGTGTGTGTGTGAAAGACATGCTGTAACACTGAGAGGATGGAGGGTGTGTGTGTGAAAGACATACTGCAACACTGAGAGGATGGAGGGTGTGTGTGTGTGTGTGAAAGACATGCTGTAACACTGAGAGAATGGAGGGTGTGTGTGTGTGTGTGTGTGTGTGAAAGACATGCTGTAACACTGAGAGGATGGAGGGTGTGTGTGTGTGAAAGACATACTGCAACACTGAGAGGATGGAGGGTGTGTGTGTGTGAAAGACATGCTGTAACACTGAGAGAATGGAGGGTGTGTGTGTGAAAGACATGCTGTAACACTGATAGAATGGTGGGTGTGTGTGTGAAAGACATACTGTAACACTGAGAGGATGGAGGGTGTGTGTGTGTGTGAAAGACATACTGTAACACTGAGAGGATGGAGGGTGTGTGTGTGTGTGAAAGACATGCTGTAACACTGAGAGAATGGTGGGTGTGTGTGTGTGAAAGACATGCTGTAACACTGAGAGAATGGAGGGTGTGTGTGTGTGTGTGAAAGACATACTGTAACACTGAGAGGATGGTGGGTGTGTGTGTGTGAAAGACATGCTGTAACACTGAGAGGATGGAGGGTGTGTGTGTGTGAAAGACATGCTGTAACACTGAGAGGATGGAGGGTGTGTGTGTGAAAGACATGCTGTAACACTGAGAGGATGGAGGGTGTGTGTGTGTATCTTTCCCTTTTACACAAAAACATGCACACCTGTAGACTCTCTCTCTTTCTTTCACACACACACACACACACACACACACACACACACACACACACACACACACACACACACACACACACACACACACACACACACACACACACACGTGTGCACATATGTGAGGCACACACACACACACATGCATTGAGTCTCACACACACAGGAGTGTGAAAGGTAAAGCTGTCCAGGCAAGGAGGACAGGATCTTCAAAGTGACTGAAACTCGGATGCAAATGCGCTAAGCTCCACTTGAGGACACGATGATGTTCCGCGGTTAGCCTGCTTTTTTTTCAATCCCATCATGCCTTGGGCCTCTGCTGTTTATCTGGTCTCCCTCCAATCTGCCCCACCGGGGTCCCTCTCCTTTCCATTCGTTCCCCCTCCTCGCCGATTCCCACTCTCACATTAACTTTTTTTTAGTTGCAGGGCACAGCCGCTTGATTAATATTTATCCCACTGTGAACCGACGCGAGGGATTCGGTCTCTTGACTTTCTGCAGTCCGTCCATCGAGCGCTTTCATAACGAGAGTTTTTATTCAAGGAGCATATAGCGCTTTCATAAGGAGAGTTTTATTCAAGCAGCGTGTAGCCCGCTCTATATGTGCCGCTGCGCGCCGTCATTCCGCGCGCGCATCCAGGCATTCCACGCGCTCCTGCATGCGCACGCACGGGACAGGCTCTCGCCTGAAACGTTCGCTTAAAATTCCAGACATAACCGTTGTATTTAAACGTAGATATTAACGTATATTAAGAGGATTTGAAATGCGTCTTGAGCGGCTGCCAAAGTTTTAAACAGCATGACCGACGACCCCGAAACTGGCAATCCCAGAGGAACGCATTCGCAATATAATTTTATTTAACCTGCGGTGATTCTGAGATTTTGGAAACGGTGTGTTGTTTCCCTGCCAATTGAAACGATAGTTCTACCTGCAGTCTTTATAATTAAAAAAAAAAACATTTTCCCCACAAAAGATACTGCTCCACCAAATTATACTGAATATTATTTAGTAATGTTAATTGTGTGCTCACTGCAAGAGGTTGAGAGATCCCAAGGACAATTCCCTGAAAACATTGAATATTTTGCAGAGATTACTTAAAACATTGTGTTTAGCTGAAAGGTTTATTAATTTATATATGTTTTTCTATTATAGTCTTATTTCTCAAAAAAAAAACAAAAAAAAAAAACACCTTATTGCTGATAGCTGTATTCATCCTCAAACAAAGCAAAACAAAACAGAAAATCTGAACGTTTACTTTCTTACTATTGTTGTAAGAATGTGGTGCATAGCTGGAATCATGGTTTTTTCAGAAATGTGTTGTAGCTCTTTGGGTATTCGTGTCATACCAGGCCTGTGTTCCTATCTGAACAGAGGAAAGCTCTCCAGAGGTAAAGGCAAAGCAATGTTTATCTACACGACAAACTGGCTCCCATCTTAATTGAATAAGCAAAAAATAAAAAACTAAAGAAACCTAATTAGATGATTTGGAGAGAATGCTAATTCTATTCAAAGGATGGGGTACAGATAATTTGGTTCTGCCTATGAAGGCTCTTTTGATTTAGATTATTTATTTATTCATTTTTTGTTCAGAAGAAAAAAGAGAAAACAGGCCAGTGAAAGCCTGACAGATGAAGATGGTCTGATTATGGTGGGGTAATTTAGTTTTTTTGATCTTCGGATGTCCTTAACTGAGGAGAATGCAGGAGTGTTTTTGTATTTACAGCACACTGTACATGTTTCCAGCCTGTGTATATGGCCTTCAGACTTCAGGAGGGACTGCAGACAGACATCTGTATAATCTACGCTGTGACAATGCAGCCGGCAGCCCTGGGGCCAGCTACGGCTCCTCAAAGATGCCCGCTCCACCCGGCAACATAAATTACTAACCTATCAGGAGAACCTGTCTGTCCGGGTGGCTTGTGTCACATGACTGTGGTGAGGCTCGAGGCCCAGCTGTACTGCGCCATTACTCTGGCTGGAGAGGCCTCGGGGACGAAACCGGTTTAAATGTAATCAGTTTCAGTGCTCTCCAGTGGCCAGCCCTCATCAACCGGCCACCCGAGAGCGCGTCAGCTGAGTGTTTGCTGACCGGGGGCTCGTCTTGGTGTGTGTGCAGCGTGGAAAGAAGCGAGGGCCAGTCACATGAGTCGGAGGGTCGGTTCGGTTTGTTAAAAAAAGGAGGGAGAATCCTTCGTGTTATAGATCAGAATCAATATTGACTTGTAGCATGATCAAGTTCCAGTTATTTTATTTGTATGACACGTTTACAGCAACACAAACTATTGATCTCAGGGCTGAGGCCCCCACAGGGATAAACTGTATTAGAGCCCATCAGATTGATGCAGTAAACCGGTTTCTCAAACCCAGCTGCCTCATGTTAACTGTCACTTTGCTTTGCGGACGTTCAGACAGAAGAGCCGCGTTGGAGGGAGACGGAGAAGGGCGCGGAAATCTCTCTGTCTGCAAAGCCAAGGCGTGGCAGCAGACAGCCTTTCTGTCCCAACATGCAGAGGTTTGGTGGAGTTTATATTTCTGGGCAGGGACTGTTTCAGGGGATATCGGAGCTCCAAACATCGTCCAGAAGCAGCCGGTCTCTCTCCGAGCCGGGCTCTGCTCTGGGGGTCTGGCCTGCTTTGTGACACAAACCAGGTTCCAATCAACCTTTGCCCTTAATTTGAACTTTGCAATGAATAAGAGTGCCATGCTTTTTCTCTGCTGGAACAGTGAAGCTGTTCATTCTTATCATCACTAGCACACTTTGAGTGAGTTCAGAAATCATGAAAATGGACTCTCCAAGCTGCTCTTATAGAAGAAAATATATTAAACTCTTATTCAACTGTAAGTAAAGGACGAATGTTGCTTTAATTCTGGCCTGTATTTCTTACAATCAAAATGTTTTTCTCTTTACAACCAAAAACAGTAATTGGTTTAAATGAGTGATTTGCTGCTAACAAATTGTAAATGATGCCTAATTTGTCCATGACAACAGCAGTAAAACACACACATAATAAATGGACACAAACAAACATCAAGATGTTTTTCTTTGTCATGTCACAAAAAAAGTACAAAAATGGGAAAAGGGGTGATATTCACAGAACTATAGACATGCTGCGGTGAGTCCGCATCTGGGGGAGGGTTTCCGTGGAGACGGCGGGGCAGGGGGTTAACGCCTGAGAGCGAAGCCCATTACCGCCGCGTGTCCCTGACTCTGCGCAGGCCTTGTTTTGCTCGGAGGCCATCCCAGCGTGAGTCCGCAAGGCTCTCAGCCGAGAACGTACTTATTCAGCACTCCTCTGAGCAGAGAAAAGAGCTCACCGTATCCCTACAGTCTCTTTATTATTATTATTATTATTTTTTATTATTTATTTTCTTCTTTTTTGTTTGTGGGTCAGTTCTTCACTCATTCATCCTACACACTCTGAAAATATCATAATACGCTGCAGTATATATGGGCTAAGGTTTCTCAGATGAAAAACAGTTTGAATAATTTGGGTTGGAATTCCAGCGTATGGGTTGTCGGGGCCATACCCTGTATGATATAGCGGTTATGATGTGCGCGACCTGCTGAGCTGTACAAAAGCGTGCTTTGTGAAGAGGTCTGATTTAGATGCAGTGTTCTGCAGACGGTACTTCCTCATGAAAGATTCATTGGACATTGATACATGGGCCTCAGCCCTCCCTTTGATTCCCACAGACGCGGCGGTTCTGTCTCTGTTTGTGTGTTTTAAAATTCAGCACACACTCAGAAAATCTGATTCCAATGGTACCTGGCCACCAAACATAACTACCATGTCTTAACCAATCAGAGTCAGACATGTGGAGTCACATGACCCTGTCAGCGAGATGAGAGGTGGTGAAGCCATAGGTGTGTTTTTGTGAGTGTGTGTGTGTGTGTGTGTGTGTGTGTGTGTGTGTGTGTGTGTGTGATGTGTGTGTGTGTGTGTGTGTGTGTGAAACAATGGACACAAAAACAAAAAAAAAAAGAGCTTTATTACACAATCAGTGATTTACACAAAACTACCAGGCACACATGAGGGTGTATTTCACTCTAGGTTACTCTAGCAATGATGCACCCAACTTCACCAATGCATTACAGGAGCCTCGAGACAGCAGGCAGGTAAAGCCAGTAAAAGGTGCATTGTCTTTAAAGGTGGGCTGGGCCATCTCCTCACATCACCTAGCAACCCCCAGACAATGGAAGGGAGGGCATTGTGCAATAATTCCATGTCATTGACAGGCTGACTAGCCAATAAGGGTGCAGGAAGGCCCTCCAGGTCATTGATAACTTTCATTATCTTTTTTTGGGCTCAGTACTTTTAAATCCACTCGAACCTGGAGATTGCTTTGTAATCCTTCGATATTATCATCCAGATTATAATAATCTGCATTACATTTCCATTTTGAAGAGCATGGAACAGTGGTGGATTAGTATAACAATGCCCCAGCTACAGCAGGTCAGGAATACTCAAGATCACACAAATCTATCTCATGTGAAGATGTCTCTCTCTGTGTGATACTGTAGAGGCACATCTGGGTGAAACACTGACCTTTGAACTTTTGACATTTTTGATCACTGTGAAAGCTAATTCAATAAATGATCAAAGCAAAGCGATTTCAAGCACTGTTACAATATTTTCTGAAAAAAAAATAAAAGGTTTCGTTTAAAATACGCACACTATAACGCATTCACACGCATACAAAACACGAAGGAAAATCAAAATAAGCACAAAATTTACAGACACAAACGCTCCCGAATGCTGAATCTGACTGGGCCCGCGTGTTTTTCAGGAATGCCGGAGTTAATGGCGTTGTTGTACTCATGTGAAATTCGGCCAGTGAAATCGGGGCGCCAGATTGGAGTGCGTGGCTGATTGCGATGGGGGAAAATTACCTTCCCCGAACGAGAGCGTCTGATTCAGACTCTTCATTAATCTGGTCCTTAAAGGACAATCAGCCGCAGACGTCGCTATGCGGCTCCATGCTGGCCCTGAGGGAGGAAGAGGAGGAAGAGGAGGAAGAGGAGGTGCGTTCCCAGGTCACAACAATGGCCGCCACTCTGCTTTCAGACGCTACCTTTCTTCCTGATAAAAGGCTGGTAAAAGAGCAGCCCACAGAAAGCACATGTGCTATAGATGTGCTATAGATGTGTTATAGATGTGTAACACAGATTTGGTAATGTATTATAAAGAGGTATGGCATTGTATTATATTGGTGTAATACAGATGTATAATGTGCTATGTAGGTGTTATATACGTGAGATAATGTGTAATATATTACCTGTGTGCCACATAATATAGTTGTAATATGAGTTAGGTAAAGTGTAATACAGATGCAATACACGTGTGGTAATGTGTTAATGAATAAAATAGTGTTGCAATGATAATGATGACCGCCCTTAACGACAGCATCACTTAATTTCCCAGATATTAGGAATTAACGATAAGAAGGTTGTGATGGATCTCAGCCAAACTGAACTGCACCTGTAACCTCTGAGAAATTAGCCTGGGCTTTGGTTACCAAAACAACCCCATCATCAAAAAACTACTCCCAGTGCTCCAACACACCAGGATGTCAGACCGCCTCCTACTTGTGCCGACCCCCTGAAAAATTTCCTTCCATCAGCATTCTGGCATTCCAGATTTACAGCATTCCGGATCCCCCTCCGGGATCTCTGTGCCCCCTCCCCACCGGCCACGCAGTGCATGAAAGGGCTTGTGGGTAATCAATTGGGCGAGTTGGCTGTAACCGACTCATTTTCAGCCTCAGTGGCCTGGGGGGGCCTGACAGGGAACTGGGGGGAAGGAGGGGGAGTGGGGGGATTTCGGCAGGCTGGTCAGCAGACCAGGTGGTGGGGGGGTTTGTCAGCTTTACAGTGCCCCCCAGGGCCCCTGTCCAGCTGTGTCCCTCAGGCCTGAGTTAGAGGCCTCTCTCTGAAAAAGGAAAACTGAAAAAAGAAGAAGCAGTGTGGTGATGTAGGTGTTCACGGAACTGTTTGGAAAAGTAACTTCACAAACAGCACAGCTACGTCATACCTGTAATACAGGTAAGGCTTGGCTGACTTTGTCCCCAGCCCTGACTACAGGATCTGCCTACACAGGTAATTTATCTCAACTGGATTTGCTGGTCTGAACCAGTTGCTATATTTAAGGAGGAAAACGAGCAGACCCTGGTTTTTGCTCAATCGCCTGTCTCTCCAGCACCAGGGCTGAAGCTCAGGTGTACTGCCTTACATTAGTACATTAGAAATATTCCAGTATTCTACTATGTTTAGGAATTTGGAGATGTTCCCTCAGCAATCACAGGTCACAGATAGGTAGTGTGACTCAGGGGCAGGATTGCTTATACAAAGTGAATATGACTGGCTGACTCTAAAAGGGGTGAGCCAATCAAAACAATCCAACCTGCTCATTAGAATCTCATCACTGCGTTTTCAGGGACATACACGCAGCTATCCAGTCTCTTTGGTGCATGTGGGTGTAGTGCAGACGACCTCTAAATAAAGAGGTCCCATCAATCCCTCTCCAGAGAGGGTTAAAAAAAACACAAATCGCCATGGAGTGTAACTCTGTTCAGACATGTTTTGTACTTTTTTTATTGCCAGCCATGAATCACTTTGGTAAATTCTTCACACGGAAATTAAAGAAGAAAAAAAGATTAATAAATAACCCTTTCCCAATATAAAAATATATTTGCAATTAAGCAGTTGAAAATCAAAGCAATATGTGCGATGATTAATATTTTAACAGCATGGAATTTTTTTATAGCCCGGTTAATTGAATACCTTATCTATACTGTACAGATGCTTCATAACTATAAAATGTTTCACATTACAGATAACTGCACTAGAGAGCCTCAGTGAAGCGTTCAGAAATATAATTAAGTTTGGGGAAAATAAACCAACACTTTCTCTTTTCTCCTCATTCAAAGCTTTATCTAAAATGAACCTACATCAACAAAATAATAAATAATAAAATAATACATACCCTGACTCATCAACTTGAGAGCAGCAGGAAGAGGAAAATTCGATCAAAAAAAAAAAAAAATAATAAAATTCCTCATTATTGGAAATATATTACCTTTGGAGGGTGGATCTCTCATATTCTCTTTTATGAATATCGATGTAAGCCAGGAGAAAATGGCTGACTAAACCAGGGATCCCAGGTCAGCTTTATTGGATGGTTGTCATCTTACTCAACATGACCACTGTCTGTGGCTGATTCTCTCCTTGGGCTGCAGGCGAAGGCTGGGATCGTATCGGACTGACTCATTAATTCAGCGAACTGATTGCTTGATTGTGTATTGTCATCTCCAGCCGGAAAATTTGCCTTCTATCTCACAAAAATCAGACATGGCAAAATGAACATATAAATACCATGTATCAATACAGAATCACAAAGCAAACCAGGACGTGAGCCGTTGCATCAGTCTCTCTAATGATAACCTATTAAATATTAACAAATGTTATTAAATGTTTTTTTGTATAACATTACAAATCTGAACGCTTTTTGGAAGGGCTCTGGTCTTCTACATAGCCAGCGAAATGCAAAGCCAGGCTTCTAAGTTCCCTTTTTACGCCTCCCTTGATAAGCTGCAATCAACTGATTTGCTTAGCAAGGTTTGATTGACAGATGACCTGAACATTAACACTGTACTTTGACTGAGTAGAATTATAATTAAAATACTGGAGAAGGTTCACCATGCTTGCCCACTCATTACTTAGATTTCAGCGCAAGGCAGCCGTACAGGAATCCAGAGAGAAAACTAAATAACCACATGTTAAAAAATGACCAAAGGCAAAAAGCAAACAGCCAGACTCCACCCTCAGTTGAGAGTTCACCAAGAGCCCGAGAATAACTGCTGAGCAAGCGAAGCTCCCAGCTGCTACGGTATATCACATTGTATTGCAGTCATTTAGCAGACGCTCTTATCCAGAGCAGCTTAAAATGTGAGCGATCACATGAGCGATTAACATGAGCTATAATACTGCTAGCCCTGGCTCAAAACGCTCCCCGCACGAGCAAGAATACAGTATTAACATCACTGCAGCACTGAAACAAGGTTACTCTGCTGACCAGAACTGCAACAGAAACCCAGAACATTCACAATGAACCCAGATGGTGAAACATCCTTCGCGTGGTTTCAGGCAGACAGCCGTTCAGAGCAGTGATTCTTGATGCGCAGATTTCAGGAAGCATGCGCAGATTTCAGGAAGCATGCGCAGATTGAGCAGCAGAATGGTGAGGGTGGAAGGCTGTGACAGGGTGGAGAGTTTATGTTATCGCAAAGGCGTCATGAGTTCTACATAGGCAGCATGGCCGACCTGGCAGGTAAGCCATGTTTCCTAGATGTCATTTGAGAGCAGCATTAAGCGTAAGTTTTTCGGTAAGTGCGTCTGTAGGAGAACGGCATTAAGTGAAGGTTTAACGGTAAGTGCGTCTGTAGGAGAGCAGTAAACAGTGTTTAATCAACAGGTGGTTTTCTGCATTTCCTGTGCTCTGTGCTCAAGGCTGTTTCTGTACTCTTGAAAAACAATGGTTTTACTCGTTTATTTCACATCCCCCCCACTCTTCTGTCCGTCTTCACTGTGGCCCACAGCCTTCCTTCCTTTGTCATAATGGGGCCCTGAGCCAGGCTCTCTACCTGAATTTCTTCAGAAAAACAGCGTTTTCATATGAAGGACAATCAATTTAAATGACAGCTATGTACCTCACTGCCCAACAACGGTAATGCAATGATGTAATGTCACATGAGCCACATCTGTGTGCTGATTGGCTGGCAGGCTGCGCACCTCAGTACTAGAGCAGTCCTCTATCCACTCGGTTCGCTCTCTCTTTGTCTGTTTCAGACAAATGAAAGCATTGGGGCCGTTAGTCACACAAAGAGTTTCCCTCGTTTTTTCCTTTTTGTTTTTTTTTGGTTATGGCGACCTTTTCGCAGACATCGTGCTGCCATTATTCTGATGTCCTCATGAGAAAGGGTTCGCAGCTGATTTTATTACCACAGTGGAACGCAGTGGAGCAGCGCTTTCTTTCGCTTTGTATTATTTTGTTATGGAGGTTCAGCCTCATGTTTCCTTGTCATGCCGCAGACGTGATGTCATCAGGCTTCAAATCAAATCACAGAATTTAAGGGTCCACCCCCCCCTTGCGGCCCGGTCCACCACCAGAGTTTTCACACAAATGTTATGCATGAGGGTTCAGTCGATGTGTGACATCCAGACAAATCCAGGTACAACTTTCCTTTTTTCACAAATCTGATTTAAGTAGCTGGTTCTGGTCTATCACTTAGTAACGTTAAAGAGAACTCTCACTTGCTTCAGTCAACAGAATATCCAGAGAAATTGTGGCTTTTGTACTCGTTGACTGGAAACATTTCAGGGAACACCCTGCAGTCTATGTGCCCCACTCCTTTTTCTCTCCGTTAATGTCATACAATGACAGTAATGCTGCTTTTTACTTTGAATGAGAAAATTCCTCTGTGAATTATGCCCAACGTTTCACCATGACAACAGCAACTGTTACATGTGTTACCAACGGTAAATATCTGAGACTATTTAATTGGTAATGAAATGTTGTTAATGGTTATTCTGATTATTATGGGATAAAAGTTATTCATATGAGAGAAGCTGGTGAGCAGGAAGCCCAAAAATGGCACACACACACACACACACTCTCTCTCTCTCACACACACACACACACACACACTCTCTCACACACACACACACACACACACACACACACACACACGCACGCACACAAATGGTCACCACAGTATGTAAATGTAAATGTTATATTTCATACAGTTGATTGTTACTTCCTGATCTTTGGTGGTGTGAAAGGAATACCTCATTCTCGTGCGAAGCATGGGTGCTCTTTGGGACGAAAGGCAATGAAAGTAAAACAAACAGTCAACTGCCAAATGAATGAAATAAATAAAAGATGTTGCGAAGCGTTACCGTGACGATGACAGCCCCCCACCCCCCATGGGGCCCATGCCCCATCCACAGTGCCTCCTGCAGGCCCTTTGAGGAGGTGCGGTTCCCCTTCCCACTCAAAGGCCCTGGTGTCACCCCCCGGAGAGGCTCTGTCGCCATGGCGATCTGCACGACTCCCCGCCAGCGGCGCGCTTGGATACGGCCGGGGAGAGGATCAAAGCCGGAAAGCCTTCTCCCGGGTTCGATTATGCATGAGGAGGCACAGGAACTGGCTGTTTGGGAGGCACTAAGTCAGCGCCTGAAATTAATTTTAGGTTCCCCTGCAGAGGGAAATCAGAAAGGGAAAAAAAAGTGTTCTGGCTGGACGTGTCAAAAAGTTTCTACCCAAGTAGCTGGAACGGTAAGACGGGTCTGCCTGTCTGTAAGGGTTTGTGTCAGTCACGCAGAACTCTACGATAACAGAGCAATAACATGAACAAATGGCCGTCATCTGATGAGTCTGGATGCAGACTGTATAGTTTGTAACTTATTAAATTTGTCTCCCATATATTAAAAAGTTTTCTTCATATTGGAATTATTCTGTTTTTGAAACGTCTTTGTTTTTAAAGAGATTGTGTGTTCCATAAGGAGACAAAGGGATTTAAGTAAGCAGAAATGTACTTCAGGTTTCGGTGCAAGCTTTTCACAAAATCTTTCTTTTATTGCACACTAAACAGAAACAGAGACGGAAACGTAATTAAAATGGCTCTATAAACCGCCCATGTGTGCAGCACAAGCCTATAGGCTTCACACTAGAGCTTAGCACCAGCGACAGCTGAAATCGCCGGCCTGTATTAACCATCGACACACCGTTCGCTGAGGCTGAACGCACCGACTGGAAAAAGGATACACTCTCTGCTTTGCCAGGCGCTCCAAGGCTCTTGCCTTTTCAAGGGGATTTTTCTTTTAATAAATGCAAGGCATGGTACCTCAGCTCTCCTCTGTATACTTAATAAAAGATTCTGTGTAGCACCAAAACTGTGTTCATTACCAAAACAGAAGGGAACCTATTTAGCTCCATATTGCACCTTAATTAAGAGCAGCATTACTTGAAGTTCTCTGTGGGAAAAGTAAAGTCATTCTATTCTATTCTATTCTATTCTATTCTATTCTATTCTATTCTATTCACTGTCAATGGTTTTATACTACACCAAATCTTCCCATGCTACCCTATACTTCACCATTTATGCTTCTACAGTACGAAATGTTTCCAAAACGGGTCTTTATAATTACAAAATAGGTTGCCGTATGACTACGAGCAGAGAGACCCTGTGAAACCCTTTTTTCTCAGAGCGTAATCAGGGTACGCCTGTGCCGCCGTAAGCCACTGAGCCCCCAGCAGCTATAGCGCATCTGACAGGTTCAGGTGAATTAACCTGCACTGGCGCATTTTCAACAGCCAGGAATTAACCTGCATTTGAAATAACCCCCCTTAAAAACTCCTGCATAATCCTCAGACACGGTGACATAACCACCAAAACCCTGAGTTTGTTCTCCTGTTTTATTTTTTACTTTTTTTCTTGCTTCATGGGAAATTGAAATGTAATTAACCCCCCCGTGCCGGAGAATTCCATTACGCGCGGGTGTTCTGGCGATCCGCGATCCACGGCAGCGCGCGGGGGTGTCACAGCCTGTCAAACACGGCGAGCCGCATCTTAAACCAAACTTCCAATTTCCCTCCCGCTATCTCCGCTATCTCCGCGCATCTCCAGTGAAGCCGGAAATTGATAGAGGCGCGGTTGCGGGGAGAGGTAAGGAGCGTTACGGGTTTCATAGGGTATTTGTTAGATTTAAATTACCTGTAAGTCATGGGAGGGGGATACGGGTGCTTGTTTGGGGGAGATGGGAGACGGGATGTGGCGGGGGAGCTTGAGATGATTTTAGCGTTCCTAAACTGAAAAACGCACAGCTCGCCACGCAGGAATGACATTTTCAGGCCCGCTACCGTGAACACTAATGTCGCCACGGCAACCCCTAAAGGAATACTACCGTTTCGTACAACTCAGCAGGATACTCAATTAGGAGCACTTTCATGATCACGCGTTCATTACCGCCGGGAAACAGGAAATGTTTCTGCGGCCTTTCGTGCTGCAGGTTGTTGAGAGGCGGCTCTCGGCGGCGGCTCGTTTAGTGGCGGCTCTCGGTGGTGGCTCGTTGAGCGGCGGCTCTCGGTGGCGGCTTGTTGAGCGGCAGGTCTTGGTGGCGGCTCTCGGTGGCAGCCCGTTTAGCGGCGGCTCTCGGTGGTGGCTTGTTGAGCGGCAGGTCTTGGTGGCGGCTCTCGGTGGTGGCTCTCGGTGGCGGCCCGTTGAGCGGCAGGTCTTGGTGGCGGCTCTCGGTGGCAGCTCTCGGTGGCGGCCCGTTGAGCGGCGGCTCTCGGTGACGGCTTGTTGAGCGGCAGGTCTTGGTGGCGGCTCTCGGTGGCGGCTCATTTAGTGGAGGCTCTCGGTGGCTGCTCGTTCAGCGGCGGCTCTCGGTGACGGCTCTCGGTGACGGCCGTCTCCTTGTCCAGCATCAGCTTTGGCAGCAGGTGCTTCGCGAGCAGGAAGGATGGGAAACGGGGAAAGGAAAAAAAGCCTTTTGTTTCCCAGAGTTCCCCTGGCAGCCGCGCGGACAGATGTCCCCATTCCGCATGGTTCTTTTCTGAGGCTCGTTGGGATGTCACCAGTTAGGCACACGGCCATTTCCCCCCTCCCGCTTTTTGTCCTGAGCGGACAGTTCTGGAAAAGAAGGGCAAACCCGCGGAACACGGTGACATCACCAGGGAGACGCTGCTGAATACCGTAGCGACAGACGGCTATGAATACGCTAACATTCTTTCAAACATCCTCACACGGTGCACAAACATGACAAGGTTAAAAATATTACAGGAAACATATGGAAAAACATGTGTGTGTATGTGTGTGTGTGTGTGAGTGAGTGTGTGTGTGTGTGTAAGTGTGTGTGTAAATCACAGACACAGGCTATATGGTTGGCGTCTCCCTGTTTAAAGCTTATGAATCTGAATGTGATTTGAAACGATGTTAGACAGGAAATAAACCCGTGTCTGCCTTCATTCTGCTCCGGCTCTCACTGCTGGGTTACGACATTCCATTATGCTGAGATGGTCTCGCAGAACACGGGTTCCTCTCCAGTGTGACGGAACGGCCTGGAACCGACCAACATGTAGCTCCACCCAGAAGCTCAGCTCAGCGCAGAAACACACAGACTACAGAGCCAAATACATGCATGAAAACAATATCTCTGCAGCAAATGTAATACTTCAGAAACATAATGTCCACTGAGCGTATACATTCATATGGGAAAAAAAACAGATATTTCCAGAAAACCTATGAACAAGTTAATGGTAAGAACATTTCTGTAAAAATGCAGCACATTACACATGCCAGATGGAAGGAGGGATGACAGGAGAGAGATGGATGGAGGAGAGGAGAAGAGAGAGTGGTAGGGGGATGTTGTGATAGAGGGATGGAGAGAAGAGAGGAAAGAGGCCGAGGGAATTTGTGATGGAGCAATGGAATGAGAAGAAGAAAGAATGACTGAGAGGGAGAAAGTAGAGGAGAGAGAGGGGGAGCTGGTGATAGAAGGATGGAGGGAGAGGAGGAGAGAGAGACAGGGAGAATGTGATAAAGGGATAGACAGAGTAGAAGAGAGAGAAACAGAAGGGATGAGTGATTGTGGGGGTGTGCAACATAGGGCAATAGAGGGATGGAGAGAGGAGAAAAAGAAACAGGGACTATGTGACAGAGGAAGCTAGTAATGTGTTAGAGGGAGTTGGTGTTAGAGGGAGTTGGTGTTAGAGGGAGTTAGTGTTAGAGGGAGTTGGTGTTAGAGGAAGTTGGTGTTAGAGGGAGTTGGTGTTAGAGGGAGTTGGTGTTAGAGGGAGTTGGTGTTAGAGGAAGTTGGTGTTAGAGGGAGTTAGTATTAGAGGGAGTTGGTGTTAGAGGGAGTTGGTGTTAGAGGGAGTTGGTGTTAGAGGAAGTTGGTGTTAGAGGGAGTTGGTGTTAGAGGAAATTGGTGTTAGAGGAAATTGGTGTTAGAGGGAGTTGGTGTTAGAGGGAGTTGGTGTTAGAGGAAGTTGGTGTTAGAGGGAGTTGGTGTTAGAGGAAATTGGTGTTAGAGGAAATTGGTGTTAGAGGGAGTTGGTGTTAGAGGGAGTTGGTGTTAGAGGGAGTTAGTATTAGAGGAAGTTGGTGTTAGAGGGAGTTGGTGTTAGAGGGAGTTGGTGTTAGAGGAAGTTGGTGTTAGAGGGAGTTGGTGTTAGAGGGAGTTAGTAACAGAGGGATCCTCGCAGGGCGCCAGGCTGGCGTTGTTGGCAGATGGAGAGGTGTGGGGGGTCTCACACACAGACGTCACTAACATCTGTCAGCTGGGGGCAGAATGGCTCCCAGAATCCTCTGGGTCACATGACCTCCGCTTCACACACGCCTCTGGCAGCTTCCACAGGAAACCGGAGATAAAACATCAGCAATTACAGAGCGGGGCTATGGCTGGACTGGGCCCCAAAATTACCCTGCATCACAGAGTGCCACAGAGCAGAGGGGGGGGGGGAGAGGGGGAATATGACAGAAAAGACATGAATGGAGAGAAGAGAGGAGAGAGAGAGAGGGAGGATAGAAGAATCAAAGGCAAAGATGAGAGAGAGAAAAGAAGCTAGGATAGGGACAGAGAGGAATGGGATAGAGGGGTGGAGGGAAGGAATAAAAGGAGGAGAGTGAAGGAATTGGTATTCAGAGTAAAGAGAGAGTGGGGAGAAGAGACATTGATGAAGAAAGGGAAGAGAGGTGTGGGGAAGGATAGATGGGGTAGTATGAAGAGAAGACAAAGGGATAGAGGGGAATGGAGGGAGGAGAGGAGAGAGAGGGGAGGAATGGATGTGTAAAGGAGAGAGAGATTTGGGGATAGAGGAGAGGAGGAAGGGATGGATGAAAAGAGGAATAGTGTTTCCTGTTTAGCTTACCCTCCTTTAATACACCTCTATCTGTGTTTGTGCAGTGTGGGGATGGGGTGCGATGGGGGGGAATGTAAATTTCAGCTCCATGAACCCCCCCCCCTTTTTTAACCGTGCTGACATTTCCCCAAAGTGTGTCTGTCTCTGGTTTTAGAAGGTCATAATTTGAAAGAAATCTGTCAATACAGTTTGTATGACTTATTCATTTCCTGCGTTTCCCCCCCTCCCATTTTTACATTCACCCCGATGGCAGGGCTGAAAGTGCCCCCTGACATTACACATTTTATTAATAAGAAAACAAAACTGCAGCCAGTCTTCAAATGATAAAATAATACATAACAATGGTATATTATGCTTATTACTGTGTCATGCAGGCTTTATAACAAGGTTTGAATGAAGTGTCACTTATCTGTTACTGATGAGCAAGATGGAAGTGATATACTGCATACAACATCAGCAATTTTTAAAAATAGAGTTATTAGTAATAAATCACTCATGGGAATTACATTTATTCCATGCAAATAGGACTGCAGTGCCTTCTGGGAAAAGCAGATGCAGACACATGATTTGCCAATCACTCTGATTGATGGATTGTGTTTGATTGGAACTTGCGCTACATCTTTGAGAAAATTGGATTTGCTTGTGAAAAAACTTTGTGAAAATTTAGATGATCCCACTTTTACTCAAGGCCTGCATAGCAGTAACCATGTACACAGGTCTCTTCATAGCAACTGGTAGAAAATTTCAGAGTGCTGCATGTCCACAGTGTGATGTCATAATCAGGTGATTACATCACAATGGGAGGAGCACAGCTGTAAAGTGATTGGGATGTGGAAAAAGGCTTGAGAGCAGTTACTGATCAGAGTTTATCAGGATTTAGGTATTGTGCTGTAGTAGGAGCAAAGGGGTAGCCAGATGCCTGGACACCTCGCAAAAAGCACCGAATATAAATTAAAGCAGGTTACACTGATGTTACTCAATGCCTTTGTCAGACCACTTTCATAGTATTGTGTCAAGTGCTGGGCACCAAACCATTAGAAAGAATAATAAAGGCAGTTCAGCAAGTACAAAGAAGGGCAAATAAATTGGTTCCTGGAATAAAATGTCGAAATGGAAAATACCCAGAAAAATTCACCTACTCAGACTTGGCAAGTGGACATTAAAAAGTGGTTTCATTTAGGCGTTTTCTATATCCTTTGAAAGAATCAACAGAGTGAGCTACGAAAGGTTTTTAGATTGAATTCTGTCAGCAGAGCAAAGGGATAGAAGATGGAAATTAGTTAAGGATAAGTTCAACAGTGATATCAGGAAGTATAATTTTACACAGAGAGTTCAGCTGTTGGGTGTTCAAGTCCAGGCTAGATGCAGTGCTGGATGCTTTGTAGTCTGTAGGTAAATGACAAGCCCAGATGGAAAACAGCCCATTCTATTAATAATGACTTCTTTTTGTCTTCTTCTTTGTCATAAAAAAGACTCTGCTGTTGGCAACCAATCCGTCAGAGATTCCCTGACTCATCTCTTACATAGCCGCTTAATTTCCCGCTGTTTTCACAAGCAGGGCGGTTTTACGGCAAAAACCAGCCTCCCGACGAAAAAAACGGCCGCGTTCTAGTGCCAAGGGCCAGGAGCGAAGATACCATTTTGGCAAATGGTTCCAGAACCCTCCTAAAAAATTCTTCCCCACAGAACCCCTCCCATTCCAGTCTCCTTCTCTTTTGTACAGTGCTAATCTACGTCTCTCTCTCCCTCCAAACGGAGAGCAGAAAGATAAGGCCGTTTTCCGGCCCCCTCCTTTGTTTGGGAATGCTGAGTGGCCTCATTGTTAGCGCACCCCAGAGAGGAGGGGGGGGTACAGAGAGCCAGCGCGCTTTGTGGCCGCGCAGGAAGCAGGACAAAGCCGGCGTCTCTGAGGGAGGCTCCACATAAAGAGGCTTAAGGAGGTAAGGTGCTTTTTTATTAGCGCGCTACATGGGCTTAACCAGAACACAACGAGGTGAGACAAAATACAACATGTTTACAAATGAAAAACAGGCCGAGATACCGACCCCTCGACATGCGCGCATACACACTGCACATAAACACACGCAAACACAGACACAAGCCCATGCACACACACACACACACACACACACACACACACATACACACACACATAGGTGGAGAAGACACACACACAGTCAGAATTATATGAAATTACAGAACCAGCAGCACAGAGTACAGGCGGAGTACACAGGTGTAGTTTACAGGTGAAGAGTTTGCCAGTGTAGAGTTCAAGAGTAAGGGCTCTGTTAGTTCAGAGTTTTACAGGGGAAAGCTCCACAGATGTGGCCTTTTGCAGTGCAGTGCAGACCTTCACATATGGAGACGTTTTACAGGTATAATCCTCTACAGGTGGAGATATTTTACAGGTATACAATCCTACAGTTGGAGGCATTTCACCGGTATAGAGCACCACAGATGGAAACATTCGACAGTGAAAGAACCGTACAGGTGGAGATGTTTCACAGGTACAGAGCTCTCTACAGGTGGAGATGTTTCACAGGTACAGAGCTCTCTACAGGTGGAGATGTTTCACAGGTACAGAGCTCTCTACAGGTGGAGATGTTTCACAGGTACAGAGCTCTCTACAGGTGGAGATGTTTCACAGGTACAGAGCTCTCTACAGGTGGAGATGTTTCACAGGTACAGAGCTCTCTACAGGTGGAGATGTTTCACAGTTGCAGAGCTCTGCAGGTAGAGGCTTTTTACAGGTGGAGACATTGTACAGGTGGAGCGTTTTGCAGGTGGACAGCAGGGCTGCACCATGAGTCTGAGAGTATATGAATGGCATCCGTATCTGTCCATTTTGATTAAAAAATGTATTCAAATATTTCTCTTTAATATGTTTTTACTGCCTCCATGCACCACTGGACACAGGATTAAGCAGGAGGTGAATTTTCCCACAAATCCTGGAGTGTAAGGCCAAGATAAACACACTCCATTGAGTTTCCCATTGCAATTACCTTATAGATTTTTATATTAAAAAACTTCATTGTGTTACTTGGAAAGAGTGGGCACATTGTGTTAGGTCTTGGAAAGGGGTCATTACATTCACTTGAGGTGAAGCACAGTGTTGAATTATGGGAGCACAGTCGTGAAGGAGCATCTTTCCCGCTGGGTTCAGAGGAGAAAGATGTACACAGAAATATGAACATGCAGCACTCGTAATTCTCAGGGGGAAACCTGTTGTGTTTCTTTATTAGACCTTTTCAGAATTTTATTCTTTGTGATTGAAAGAGAAGTGATTTATTCTATTTTTTGCTGTTTTTGGAGCTCATTTATAAAAGCTGAATCTGACACCATTGAGGGACATTATTCGTGATGTGCTGTAACCGGATTGGGTGTTTTTTTCATTATTCGTGATGTGCTGTAACCGGATTGGGTGTTTTTTTCATTATTCGTGATGTGCTGTAACCGGATTGGGTGTTTTTTTTCATTATTCGTGATGTGCTGTAACCGGATTGGGTTAGATGAGTAGCAGATGAGTCAGGGAGTAGAGTGTGTCTTCGTGGTGCAGCTGTGTGTTTCCATGTGGTTCCAGGTTGGAGCTCCAGGTGTTGCCGGTAACGGCAGGGCAAGATTCAAAAACTGCACTTCTCACCTCCTGTGGGAATTCTGGGAGATTTTCGGCTGTGCGCGGCCGGCTGATTGGGCGCTATAATTGCTTCCTTGCGCATCACGCAATCATCCTCAGATTCAAACGAATTACCAGAGAAAGCAAATTTGATATCAGACAACAAATTCAGTTCTCCTGCCGCAGGTGAGGAAACTTATTTGTGGGGAGAAAATGAAAAATTTGCAGAGCAACTGCTGCTCCTCATAATAAGAGCGGGGTTTTGAATGATCTATTTCAGCAGGAAAAAAAGGGCTAAAATAATGAACTTTCCTGGTCTCTGTCTTTTCTGGATTAGGAACATTTGAGGAAAGTTTGAAGAGCGCACAAGCTCCCAACTCACAACTCAGTGACAAGAGTGAACGACAGCTTACAGCCCAGAAACCGATACTGAATGAACTACCCGCTACCGAGTCTGTCCTCTGTGAAATCCATCTCAGTTTGACCTTTTTTTGTTCATGATAAATATCTCGCCAAATGATGACTTCAGAAATCTATGTTGTCCCCGGACGCTGTGCAATATGATAAAGGAATTATGGCTGAATATGATAATTGTTTTCCCAAACATGGTTAGAAAGCAGAATGCAGGCCAGCATCCTTCCCCCGGCCACAGCCACAGGATGAGTTTTGATCCGTTTAGATATTAGCAAACAAACTGCTGCGCTGATAAGGGAAGCCGCTCTCACATGTGTGATTCAGACTGTGATATTGTGTATGATCAACATGTTAATAAAGCAGTCTGCAATTACATTTTTCACCATGTTATATCCACTGTTCATGCATGACTTCCCCTGCAAGATTGTTATAATAAATAACAGAGCACGTGGGGGTGGGTTCAAGGGTAAAACCATGAATCACTGAAATGAGACTTCACGAACCCCTGTTAGGGTGGAGCTACACTCAGCTGCCTGTCGTTGGCTTATCTGACCCAATCAGAAAATGTTTCCTCTCTGCAGCCATTCTGGTCCAAATCACTGAGTCACTGGTGCTTCATGGTAGCTCCTCCCATTTGGTTCATTGTAACCTCACTCCCCTATAAAGACAGCATGGGTTTGTGGGCTTAACTTTAATAAGATTATTTAAATGTAAATGTTTGTTTTTCTCTAGCATGGGGTAGCCAGCCATGGTCCTGGCAATCTACCTTGTGTTCTGAGTTTTTTTGTTACTCAGTACCTCAATTAATGAGCCTTTCAATGCAATTAGGCAATACAGAATACACAAATAACTGGCCTGATTAGGTAATTAACCTCTTCATGTGTCAGAGTTTTTGGAATGTTCAGTGTGGTATTCTGCTGCAGTTCTGGAACTCTGTAGATCTCAATGACCAGCAGCGATTGTTACATCATCATTGTATTTGTGTAGTTATCAAAATTCCAGTCACTCAGCTGAGTCAGTATCACTGGGAGAGTTAAGAGCAGAAAATGAGTCTGGAATCCAATCCAACAGACCTGGCCCTCTCTGTCCAACACCGGGCTACACACCGGCGGGATGGAGTAGCCCTTATTAACTGGGTGCGTTTCTTTCCTTTTTTTTGGAGGGCAAAATGTTTATGAAAGTACATATCTCTAACTGTTGGGTTTGTTATCCGACTGCAATAGACTTCTATGACCATTAGGACATTTCCCAGAAGGCCATGGGGCTGAGAGAGAGGGTGAGGGAAGGAGGGCAAACGAGCTGCTTGACACCAGAATCCTTTTGAAATGCTGCACCTGCTTTGACTGCAGATTCAGTAAAAGGAGCAGGAGAGTCCGAGGCCAGCCGCTTTCCTGTGAAATCAGGTCACGAGTGTTCCAGCTCGGTTCAAAATTATCACTTTCACACACTTCCTCCTACAATAAATAAATAAATAAAATCAACTTTGCTTGCTCCCATAACCTCCACAAAGTAACCTTTCCATGCCCTACAAAAGAAAAGCAGTGCTATTTTTCAAGGACATGCTTTCTGTCTCCCTGTTGCTCTCTCTCCTGCTCTCCTCTGTCTATAGCTGCTCTCCTATTCCCAAGCCTGTCTGTGTGTGTGTGTGTGTGTGTGTGTGTGAGTGAGTATGAGTGAGTGTGTGTGTGTGTTGTGTGTGTGAGTATGTATGAGTGTGTTTGTTAGAGCATGTGTGAGTATGTGTGTGAGTATGTGTGCGTGTGTGTGTGAGTGTGTGTGAGCATGTGTAATTATGTGTGTGAGTATGTGTGTGTGTGAGTGTGTGTGAGCATGTGTGCGTGTGTGTGTGAGTCTGTGTGAGTGTGTGTGAGCATGTGTAATTATGTGTGTGAGTATGTGTGTGTGTGTGTGTGTGTGAGCATGTATAATTATGTGTGTGAGTGAGTGTGTGTGTGTGAGTGTGTGTGAGCATGTGTAATTATGTGTGTGAGTATGTGTGTGTGTGTGTGTATATACTTTTCTCCCCTGTGCTACAAAGAAGTCTGACCTTGCTCTCTCCAGCACAGCTTGGTCAGATTGATAGCGCAGTATTTTGTATGTGTAGGAAAGGCACTAGAAGACAGTGATTATCTGTGTGGAGCTGAGCAGGCGTTAGTAATCATGATGTGGATTGTTGGTTCACTCATTCCTTCGTTTGTTCGGCTCAAGCCCAACTGATGGACGGCGAGCTCTGTCTTGTTTGTTTCAGTTTGAGAGAGAGAGAGTGCGCGTCCGTCAATGGGATCCGACACACTCATGCGCTGGGTGCCCCTGCTGTCTTCAACACCAAAGAGGAGCCGCGGCAGAAGATTAAGAGTGCATAATTATTTATTACCGTGACAGCAGCGGTGATTGGCAGGTGGAAAGGGAAGGCTGAAGAATGCCATCTCTGAGCTTTGAACGTCAGTCAAAGGCCGAAATCTGGACTGCTGTAGTGATACTAACTAAAGCAGTGATATTTACCGGTCACAAATATGTAGTTATTCCTGACCCAGGCTGGGTGATTCCTGTGGGGGGTGGTCAGGGTGCTGGGGCTCCTGGGGTACTGCAAGGGGACCCCAGTTTCTGGCTTGCTGAGAGGAGTTACAGTGATTAATGTCTACTGCACATGGGGGCCGCGCTCTCTGAGCCACATACAGTGGAGCTACGCCACAGAACAGAGGGGAGTCTGAGAGAAAGAGAGAGAGAGAGAGAGAAAGAGAAAGAGGGAGAAAAAATGGAGGGAGGACATGGGGGAAGACAGTGAATGTGAAATTGGGGATGGAGAATGAGGGAGAAAGAGCCAAAAATGGCAGGGGGATGAAGAGAGCACGAGACAAGAAGAGAGGGTGAGAGGAAAAGAGAAAGATAAAAACATTGACAGAAAAAGAAAGAGTCTATGAGAACATATGTGTATGTGTGTGACAGAAAATGTGTGAGTGTATGTATGAGTGAATGTGAGTATGAGTGTGTTTGTGTGAGACTACGTATGTATGTTTGTGCATGAGCGTGTGTGCCTCTGCTATCCTCCTGGTGACCCTACATGTGGTTAGTTCATTCACAAAGCCTGGGCCTGTCTGGTTAAGTGACACACAGGGGCAGCCGCCTGCGCCCTGGAGTTAATTCCCTCCTCGCACACAAACCTGAATAATTGCACCCTCAGCAACTTTCATGTCAATCTTCATAAAAAAGTGAAAAAGCAAGAAAAAAAGAAAGCAAGATAAGTGTAGGGTGCATAGAGTTTATGTGACATCATAATGCAAAGGAATGATTGGAAGGATGGGGCTTTGAGATGTGTGACATCATAATACAGGGTGCTGGGGAAAGGGACTGAGAAATACCATAGAATCAGTGTGACAATTTTGGGAACGTGGGACTGAGAATTGCCAATGAGTTTTGTATGACATCATGAAAGACAATGCTGAGCTTATATATGCCACTCATTTCAAAATGAAAATGTTTGTATGACAGATTCTATAAACCCTACAGATACTCAGCTCTGTATTCAACTCTGAAAGACCTGTGTCTTTTCCATGGAAGCTAAAACATTTCCAACCTGATCCAGTAAAAGGGTATGTGACCCAGCAAAATTTAATGGCAGGGGACATTCTGTACTGCAATACAACACTGTAAATTCTACTTAATACCAGCCAGACCCTCCTATAATTAAGAAGGAACACTGGAATGTAGGATCTTGTGAGTCTAAAGGATCTATGGCTGATCTTTCCTATGAGGAAAACCAGGAATCAGCAGCTCTAATACACACTAAAAAGACTGGGGCATGTACCATCCCAAAGAGGATTAATTATGTCTTAAAATCCACTCTGCAAATGACCAGCGGCCAAAAGAATGGAGGCCAGCCCTGCGGCTGTACAAGCTCTCCTGGTCTTTATTTCTGAAGTCTGAGGAAGGCTTCTGGACTGACTATGAAGGAGATAAAACCTGGGGATTTGGACAACATGAAACTTTGCCAGTCAGTAGCCTTGGGTGGAGGAGATAAAAGTGTGAAGTTTGTTTTACTGCTGCATTCCTGCACAGGGACACAGCCTTCAAGTCACCTCCAATATAAACAAAAGTTTTATCCACATCAAGTTGTTCTCAAAGCAACATTTTGCTCCATTGTGATGTCACACAGACTCTTATGGCATTTACTAGCTCTGTTTTCCCAACATTCCACTTCATTGTGATGTCACACAGACTCAATGGCATTTACTAGCTCTGTTTTCCCAACATTTTGCTCCATTGTGATGTCACACAGAATCCAGGCATATAAAGACTAAATAATAAGTTCTGCGTTTAGATTGCTGCTCCTGGGCATTGCAGTGGTTTGTGGGGAGCAGGGTGAGGAGTGCTGGCTCGGGTGAGAGGCAGGGCTGATGAATGGCAGGGCATTTATCTGTGAAGACATTAATCTGCCGGTGCAGGCTGCTGTCCTTGGATCCCAGTCTGTCCCCAGAGATACGCTACAGTTCAGCAGGAGGGGAGAGAGACCACTCTCACTGCAGAGGGAATGACTTACTTCCACGTCTCACACACACACACACACACACACACACACACACACACACACACACACACACACACACACACACACACACACACACACACACACACACACACAAACATACTGACCATACCCCCAAACACACACAATACCAACACAAACACACACACCATACTGACACACACATACACATACACACACACATACACACGTACCATACACTCAGACATACTGACTATACCCCCCCGTACACACACAAAGTCAACACACTGTACTGACACATACACACACAATACCCCCACATACACACCATACCAACACAAACACACGCACACACATACCTCTGACCACATGGTGACATCTCAGTCACCGACCTGTCTATTACATGTCACAGATGGACAGCTACCATGGAAACCAGCAACCCTCCTTCCCTTTCAGGAGTAACATGCCCCATCCTCCTGTCACCATGACGATGTTCACATTGCGCTCTCCCATCCCCATCCCCCTGCCCATGTCCCGCCCTGCACACTGGTGGCAGACAGATAAGGACATCCTGGAACCACAGACACCCGCCAAAAAAACCTAAGTGAAAGAGAAATGACTGGCTGTAATAAAAGCTGATGAGACACACAGGTCATTATGCCGCTGTTCAGAGATTGTGAGAGAGAGAGAGGACCCTGTGTACATGCTGTCGCCGCGGTGACAGCTCCCCCCCATGGTAAAAGAAGCAGCATTCCGCTACTCACGCATGCCCACACACACACACGCACGCGCACACACACACACACGCACATGCACATGCACACACACACACACACACGCACACACACACACGCACATGCACACGCACACACGCACATGCACACACACACACACACACACACGCGCGCACACACACGCGCACACACACACATGTTTATGCCTGATTTTGGTTTGTACCATATTTTACCTACTGTGCTACTGGAACACGGGAAACCCACAGTGAAGACCAGGAAGGCCTTCTCCACATGTCGCTTATTGCTGCCCGTTTTGGTGCTGAGGGCAGAACGTGCACCTGGCACTGCTAACGCTACGCTCCATTCTTTGTGCCTGTGATATTAGGGTTGGTAATAGCCAGTAATGGCGCAGCTGGGATATTAACCAGCAGCTGCCGCAGGAACATACGCCATCTGAAGGTCACATGATCTCGCTCAGATGTGTTATGATGAGGGGCAGCGCTGGAACTTCCTGTGCTTCCAGGAGCTTCATTTCCATACCCTTCCCCCCCCCACCCCTGTGTCAATTTCCTGTCTGGCTGGTGACCCTGGGAGAAGTGTGGGGTGTAGGGTACCCCCTCACCCCTCACGCACACCTAAGCAGCAAATCCCTCTCAATGGTCAGACAGGAAGCGCACAGGGAAGGCGTATCTGATGTCCAGGTGTGATTGACAGAGAGACAGAGATAAAAGGAGAGAGAGAGGGAGAGAGAGAGAGAGAGGGAGAGAGAGGGAGAGAGAGAGAGAAACATTTCATGCCGCTTTATTAAAACAATAAAGGAGACAAATACTCTTACATGAGCACTTCATGATTTCCTTAAACTCTCTCAAAATATGAAAAAGACAAAAAACACGAGAGATAAGGAGAGAGAGAGAGAAAGGAGAGGGAGAGAAGAGAGGAGAGAGAGAGGGAGGGAGAAACAAAGAAGGAAGAAGTGGAGAGAGTGAGCGTAAATTGGCAGTAGGGTGTTGGGGTGTTGTGTCATTTGTCTTGTTGCTGTTTTACCACACCACACAATGTACTCCTGACATATTATCATGTGATCATGCAGGGAGAGATGGGACACTTCCTGTCTGTTCACACGCCATGACCCCGCCCTCCCTAACATCTGCACGAATCGATCCGTCTCAAATGTTTAAAGCATCAGCCAATCACACTCCTGCACTTAACCCTCCCAATTAACACAGCGACCAGAATACTCGTTAGCAGGACTGGAGCAATAACAAGGGGAACTTTAATTAACTCAAAAAATAGTCCACGGCACAGATGAGCCTGAGGGAAAATTGGTTCATCTGTTTTAATTATTCAAATCGCACATTAATTAATTGAATATTACCTCAGATACAATGAATTTGTTCTTGGGTCATTTAATGAGGGAGAGTGAATCCCGCTAACTATCGAGTAAAGGGAAATGGGGGGAGGCAACTTGAAAGACTCCATCTGTATTATAATTTTCTGATATGTTAATGCTTCAGAGATGGTATCGTCCTGCGCTACTCTCTCTCCTCCACAGAACATTGGAAACACATCACTGTTTGCTTTCTGAATAGTTTCATTGCCTCTGTTTTTTCCTTTTTTAAACGGGGTGATTGATTTTGTTCATTCAATTTACAACACATCCCATTTAATAAACATTACTGTTTACGTCTGAGCGCGTCGGTCATTTTGCCATTGATTCCGGGGTGCGATTTTCCCGGTTTGTCAGCGGGGGTACGGGGGTGGGGGGAGGCGGTGGGCTGACGGATGGACCTTGATGTTGTGGGGGCTTGCTAATTCATTTTTGATTGGGGCGAAGGGGGTGCGAGGCATTTGCTGACGGAGTCATGCAGCTGATCTCGACGCCTCGCTGATCCGATCCCTGTCGACCCAACGCCTTCTGCCACAGATCCTCTACACAAACCAGAATCTCAGCTCTGCTCTCCTCACATGTGATGTCATAACAGAGAATTCTGATAGAGGCTCGGAGATTCCACAGTATTTGTGTGACATCATAAAGGATAACCCCAGGACAGTAGGGACTTAGAGTCTGTGTGACATCATAATGGTAAAATGTTTGGGGCAGGGTTTAGAAATGTTAGTCATCTCAAATGAGAATACTTCTACAACATTCTCTACACAAACCAGATACTCATCTCCACGCTCTTCACACATATGCCATTTGTGTGATGTCATTACATAGATGTCAGATAACGAGGAGAGCAACAAAAACAGAAAAAAATGAACAGCACATGGTTAGAGTCATGGCATCTGGAGATATACATAGAGCTCATATTGAACAGGCTGGAAGTATGCCACTGCTGAGGATAGGTCTTTGGGGGCAGGAGGTTTAACTCCAAGATACCCTTTAAACCCTTCTTGAAATTTTGAAAAAAGGTATCTTGAGGATAGAAATGTCTCTGTCTCCCTCTCCGTCTCTGCTCTGGGACGCAGGAACCCTGGATCTGAATGTTCAGTGCTGCAGAGGCCTGCGTGCATCCGCTGGTCTTCTCCAGCCTCTGCTCTTGATTAGATAATTAGTTCCATTATTTGCAAAATTCCCACTCAACATTTACGCATAATACATCTGAAATTATGTATTTGTGTTGTCTAAATAACAGACGTTGCTTATATTCTGTGCTTTAACACACAGATTCACATGCATATGGTAAAATGAGTAATTGAGCTAGTTAAAGCTGCAGTTGATTAAAATGAACACCAGCACGCACGCACGCACGCACGCACGCACGCACGCACACACACACACACACACACACACTCTCACGTGGCTCTCGGTGGAAATAAGTCACACATTAGCACACAGGAACGCGCTTTGAGCGCTGGCTTTGAGCGCGCCTGATTGAATCAGCTGATGACAGAAGGAAAGTGTCTGAAACAAACACCCGAGCCGGGTGCTTAATCAGACTGGATGATATTTATATGTGTGTTTTTTTACAGATCCGGCCGTGAAACCTGTTATCAACACGGCCATTCACCGGAAAAAGACAATCACCCTCTGATCGGTGCTCGCTGATCACGTCCCTCCCTCTCTTGCTCTCTCTCTCGCTTTCTCCCTCTCCCTCTCTCTCTCGCTCTCTCTCTCTCTCACCGAGCCGCTGAATCCTCCCTTTTCCAGCAATTTTAATTAATTCTGTAACGTGTCCAGCAGCTCACACGAGAGCGAGACTCTAATGAGAAACTCATCAGGAAACATTGAGGTTTGCCAGATTCAGCACCACGTAAAGCAGCCTACAGCCGTTTAATTTCTCACACCGCCCGTCTCTCTGTCTCTCCATGTGTGATCATCTCCCTTACAGCCAACACGTGGCCTCTCGACGCTCTCACTATCGCACGTCCGACTTTACTTTTATTCATTTTGGTCTTGTATTGTAGTGTTCCAAACTCGGCGGTCACAGCAGTTGAAACGGACCGTGTAATCTCTGCGTGCATTTGTAAGAGCACATGGCATCAGTTTCACGGAAGCGGAGAGCAGCAGTTATGTGTTTGCTAACGGCTTTACCGAGCTAAAACAGTCCTGCAACATAAAAATAGATTCCAGCCTTGGATCACAGATATCTTAATTTTCTATATGTGATTCACCATTTGGAGCCATTTTATTTGTGCTACTGCGTTTCTACAGCCTTCCCCCCTTGTTTATATTGTTCTGACAACTAATTCAGCCCCCCCACCCCTGGCCTACAACTCCCATCACCCCCTCCCCCCTCCATCTTGTGGTTACCTGAATGACAGAGTTGCAGACTAGGGATCAAATATTTTTGTGGAGAGATCTGCCGCCACTGAATGAAATCAGATAAAATAATTGAACTAATGATTCTACGTTCTTGTACACTTTTCTTGTTCTCCTCGAATCTCTCTCAAGCATGTTTCTCCAGAGCGGTGTACTTCAGGAAAATGCTCGCTCATTTGTTTTATTTTACCTGTTTGTCCGTTACAGTGGTGCTTGCGGTCCTGGTGCCTGCAAGCCATCTCATTGGCTTTATTCGGTTCTCCATCAAACTCTCAATGTACTAAGAATAAAGTGCCTCCCCACGCCCAGCCAACCCCCACGCCAGTTAATTAATCTGCCCAGCCCTGTCTGTCCACTCCATTCAGTCAGGAAACGAGCAAAGGCAGTCGAGAATGTAATTGTCCATGGGGACATTTTGTGCTCAAAGCAAAAAAAATAAAATATGAAAACCGCACCTTATATGTGTCAACCGGTGAAACTACAGTTGCTCTCACATACTATTATACAAGTATTCTAATACTGTAATATTAGCATTCTAGCATTCACATATTGTAATACTACCGCATTAGCCTTCAAATACTACAATACTAGCAAATCCTGTGCAGTGGCTTCCCTTCTCATGCTCATAATTATGACATCATAACCACGAGACAGACAGACAGACAGACGTAGCAACCTGTTGCACATTTGCAGCGTGGGAAGATAAGAGGACTTCCTAAAACACTCTAGAAAAAGAGAAGATCACAGAGAGGGACCCAGCCTTCAGAAACAGTGCAACTGGTGGCATCAGCATGCCAGGCAGAACAAACGCTCTAAATAAAAATAGATCTTATTTAATCTTGAGTCTAGGTAAATAATGACCTAAAAAGATCTTAAGAATAATTTCAGGCTCAAAAGAAAAACAGCTCCTGTGCTGTATTCAAAAAGGACATGTCTGACAGACGGTTTGTTAAACCCTGTATGTTTTACATAAATGTGCCAGTCACTATCATGGACGTTCTTCATTGTTTCCTTTAATTTTTTTGGCATTAATCAGGTAATTTGCCTGGTATTTCATTCAGTCTTTTCTACCCTTGGCAGGTTTGGCCTGGGTTCAGTTTCTCTGGCTGTGATATCTCTGGTATCTCACTGTGCAGAAAAGGAGATTACTTCAAAACCCAAGCGCATCCAGGAAAGTGACGAGAGGCCCAGAGTTTTGGCACTGAACTCCATACTCCATAGGGTTGCCAGATATGGGCTATTTCTGACTTGACTGTAAAATCCTCGCTTTTGCGGGGATTAGGAAAGCGTGTGGTTCTCTGTTGTCTTTATTTAGACTTCTGGGCCAGGATTTTGAGCTTTTATTTTCAGAAACACACACACAAAAAAAAAAAACAAATCTGTCTTTTCTGATATGGAAGATGTATGTATCTCTGTATTTGTTTTTGGTTCTGTGATTCTGGTGTTGTCTTGGAGACGAGGAAACAGGCATTATTGTTGTGTTTTGTGATGTCATCACCCTTCCAGTTTGTCTCCCCTTAATCCTGTTTCCCTCATGCAACTGTTAATAAATTAATGCATTGCATTGTCAGACAAGAGTGGGCTGGTACATGGTCTGTGTACAAATTAAATTTTATTGCAGTTTATGCCTTCAGAAGAGAAAATCTCCTTATGGGACAGTAAAAATACCCTGTCAGCCAATGAGCTGGTGAAAAAGCAAAGGTATGCAACTTTTCATAGATATTTCAAGTTCCAAAAACCATGTCTGACAAACTTTGATAACCTGTGTGATTTTGCAACCCACACCAGCTCTCTTCACATCATCTATTACTGCACTGTTGTGTGTGTAGTTATACATTCATTACAATTAATTACAATGTTATTAATCTTTGCAAAGAACAACAATCAGGCTGGGGAAGGGAGTTAGTATCAGGAAGAGGGGGGTGATATACCATTAATTATCTATATTCAGGTTTATAAACCCTGAAGGCATGACTATGTAGAAGTGGCTGTTGAGTTTTGGGTGGGTGGGGGTGGGGCTGGTATCCAGGGGTGCTGTGGTGGAAATGAAGGCTTATTTGCGGCTGAGAAGCTGATCCCTCTCCATCTGTTTAACCGCTGAGGGGATTAGCTGCTTACTCCTGCGTTAGCGCCACCTGCTGATGGCTGAGCTCCTCGCTGTTCACCCTTGGGGGCGGCGGGGGGGGGGGAGTAATTGAGGAGAGGGGTATGGAGGGGGGTTTAGTTTAGGGGGTTTGTATGGTGATGTATTACAATTTAAAACGCAAACTTCTCTAATAAGGCCTGAGCTATATTCATGAGCCTGCTTAGTGTCGTTCACACCTCATGTCCTTCCTCACTCTGCTGTGGACCTGCTGCTGTTTCCTTTGAGAGGGAAAAACAGAAAAAACACCAAACAAAAAAAGTATGGGTGTCTTTAAACCCTCATTCTCACTCGTTGATTCCCATAAAAAAAAGAAAAAAACTCTGTTTAATCAGGGGAAGAGAGGTTTCATTTCCTGTAAGAGGCTACTCTCCTTCATCCATCCCTCTCAAGCTCCCATCTGTGGCGGTGATTGGTGGAATAAAACAAACAGACAATGGCAAACAAACAAACCAGCAAACATGCAGAACAAACTAAAACAAAAACGCAGCGTGCTCAGGCGCTGAATCTGTTGACTGAAAGTTGAGGGCTTAACAGTATAATGGAGATAATGGCGTCATTGGAGGATGAGTTTTGGGGTTTTGGGGTTTTTACACAGATAAGCATGGGGTGAGGGGAACCCCCGGCAAACGGGATAGCAGATGGAGGCCGATAAATCACCACGGTAACACCACCCCATCCAAAGGCTCGTTCAGTGGTGGCTTTGCTCCTCGGATCTTGTCCCGATCGCCGTGGAAACCGACTCCCTCATGTTGCCGCCTGCTTATAGCAGAGCATTATGGGAGCTTGACCTGTCACTCATGCTAAAATTCCTTTCCCCTCATTTTTTTCTGTTCATCTTTGTGGCGATTTTTGCACTTTTTATCTCTTTTGCTCTTTCTGTGTCTCTTCCTTTCTCTCTGTCTCACTCACTCCATCAATGTTTTCCCTCCCCCTTTTCTTTCTCTCTCTCTGTACCTCTCTGTACCTCTCTGTACCTCTCTGTACCTCTCTGTACCTCTCTGTACCTCTCTGTAGCTCTCTGTACCTCTCTGTACCTCTCTGTACCTCTCTGTAGCTCTCTGTAGCTCTCTGTGCCTCTCTGTATCTCTCTGTGCCTCTCTGTATCTCTCTGTACCTCTCTGTACCTCTCTGTACCTCTCTGTAGCTCTCTGTGCCTCTCTGTGCCTCTCTGTGCCTCTCTGTGCCTCTCTGTGCCTCTCTGTACCTCTCTGTGCCTCTCTGTACCTCTCTGTATCTCTCTGTGCCTCTCTGTCTGTGCCTCTCTCTGTCTCTCCCTCTCTGTGCCTCTCTGTGCCTCTCTGTGCCTCTCTGTGCCTCTCTGTGCCTCTCCTCTCTGTCTCTGCTCTCTGTGCCTCTCTGTACCTCTCTGTACCTCTCTGTACCTCTCTGCACCTCTCTGTGCCTCTCTGCGCCTCTCTGTACCTCTCTGTAGCTCTCTGCACCTCTCTGTACCTCTCTGTACTCTCTGTGCCTCTCTGTACCTCTCTGTACCTCTCTGTACCTCTCTGTACCTCTCTGTGCCTCTCTGTAGCTCTCTGTACCTCTCTGCACCTCTCTGTACCTCTCTGTGCCTCTCTGTGCCTCTCTGCTCCTCTCTGTACCTCTCTGTACCTCTCTGTACCTCTCTGTACCTCTCTGTGCCTCTCTGTGCCTCTCTGTACCTCTCTGTGCCTCTCTGTGCCTCTCTGTAGCTCTCTGTGCCTCTCTGTACCTCTCTGTATCTCTCTGTACCTCTCTGTACCTCTCTGTACCTCTCTGTGCCTCTCTGTACCTCTCTGTACCTCTCTGTACCTCTCTGTACCTCTCTGTGCCTCTCTGTGCCTCTCTGTGCCTCTCTGCACCTCTCTGCCTCTCTGCACCTCTCTGTACCTCTCTGCACCTCTCTCTCTGTACCTCTCTGTACCTCTCTGCACCTCTCTGTGCCTCTCTGTGCCTCTCTGTAGCTCTCTGTGCCTCTCTGTGCCTCTCTGTGCCTCTCTGTGCCTCTCTGTGCCTCTCTGTGCCTCTCTGTGCCTCTCTGTAGCTCTCTGTACCTCTCTGTACCTCTCTGTACCTCTCTGTACCTCTCTGTAGCTCTCTGTACCTCTCTGTGCCTCTCTGTGCCTCTCTGTGCCTCTCTGTGCCTCTCTGTGCCTCTCTGTACCTCTCTGTGCCTCTCTGTGCCTCTCTGTACCTCTCTGTACCTCTCTGTGCCTCTCTGTACCTCTCTGTGCCTCTCTGCACCTCTCTCTCTGCACCTCTCTCTCTGTAGCTCTCTGTACCTCTCTGTGCCTCTCTGCACCTCTCTGTGCCTCTCTGTACCTCTCTGTACCTCTCTGTGCCTCTCTGTGCCTCTCTGTACCTCTCTGTGCCTCTCTGTGCCTCTCTGTACCTCTCTGTAGCTCTCTGTAGCTCTCTGTGCCTCTCTGTATCTCTCTGTGCCTCTCTCTGTATCTCTCTGTACCTCTCTGTACCTCTCTGTACCTCTCTGTACCTCTCTGTACCTCTCTGTACCTCTCTGTACCTCTCTGTGCCTCTCTGTAGCTCTCTGTGCCTCTCTGTGCCTCTCTGTGCCTCTCTGTACCTCTCTGTGCCTCTCTGTACCTCTCTGTACCTCTCTGTGCCTCTCTGTGCCTCTCTGTGCCTCTCTGTACCTCTCTGTACCTCTCTGTGCCTCTCTGTCTGTGCCTCTCTGTGCCTCTCTGTGCCTCTCTGTGCCTCTCTGTACCTCTCTGTGCCTCTCTGTACCTCTCTGTACCTCTCTGTGCCTCTCTGTAGCTCTCTGTGCCTCTCTGTGCCTCTCTGTGCCTCTCTGTACCTCTCTGTACCTCTCTGTGCCTCTCTGTGCCTCTCTGTGCCTCTCTGTGCCTCTCTGTACCTCTCTGTCTCTGTACCTCTCTGTGCCTCTCTGTAGCTCTCTGTGCCTCTCTGTGCCTCTCTGTGCCTCTCTGTACCTCTCTGTGCCTCTCTGTACCTCTCTGTACCTCTCTGTGCCTCTCTGTGCCTCTCTGTACCTCTCTGTGTGCCTCTCTGTACCTCTCTGTGCCTCTCTGTGCCTCTCTGTGCCTCTCTGTGCCTCTCTGTGCCTCTCTGTGCCTCTCTGTACCTCTGTGCCTCTCTGTGCCTCTCTGTGCCTCTCTGTGCCTCTCTGTACCTCTCTGCCCTCTCTCTGTACCTCTCTGTACCTCTCTGTACCTCTCTGTGCCTCTCTGTACCTCTCTGTACCTCTCTGTACCTCTCTGTACCTCTCTGTGCCTCTCTGTACC
>CM040743.1:48429404-48511904 GCA_022829145.1 Albula goreensis
AGGGCGTAGGGGGTAAGTGTGGGGTGTGGGGTGTGTTTTGGGAGGGCGTAGGGGGTAAGGTGTGGGGTGTGGGGTGTGTTTTGGGAGGGCATAGGGGGTAAGGCGTGGGGCGTGGGGTGTGTTTTGGGAGGGCGTAGGGGGTAAGGCGTGGGGTGTGGGGTGTGTTTTTTGGGAGGGCGTAGGGGGTAAGGCGTGGGGTGTGGGGTGTGTTTTGGGAGGGCGTAGGGGGTAAGGTGTGGGGTGTGGGGTGTGTTTTGGGAGGGCGTAGGGGGTAAGGCGTGGGGTGTGGGGTGTGTTTTGGGAGGGCGTAGGGGGTAAGGTGTGGGGTGTGGGGTGTGTTTTGGGCAGGCATAGGGGGTAAGGCGGGGGGTGTGGGGTGTGTTTTGGGAGGGTGTAGGGGGTAAGGTGTGGGGTGTGGGGTGTGTTTTGGGAGGGCATAGGGGGTAAGGCGTGGGGTGTGTTTTGGGAGGGCGTAGGGGGTAAGGCGTGGGGTGTGTTTTGGGAGGGCGTAGGGGGTAAGGTGTGGGGTGTGGGGTGTGTTTTGGGCAGGCATAGGGGGTAAGGCGGGGGGTGTGGGGGGTGTTTGGCAGTGGCTCTCCCTGGGCTGCCGCAGATTGCAGCCGCCACCTCTCACCGCCGGTGATTTCCCGGCAAACGACGCCATTACTCATCGAGCTCGGGCAGATGTTCCGGCGCAGAAACATTCAGGAACATTCTGCTCACTGCGAGCCGCCAATCGGCAGCACCCGCCGGCGGGGAAACGATGATAGTAATATTTTAATAGAAGTTAATGAAATGTTGTGTTTCAGCACAGCACAGATGTTTAAAATACTTTCAGAACTGGCTTTGATGGATCGCCGGACTGTGATTCTGCTCCGTGCAGAATTTGGTACCATGCAGAGAACACTTTTCAGGAGTGGTGCCAGAAACTGGCCCCATATTGCACATGAGTACTGATCTAGGATCAGGTCCATTCTATCCATACCCTAACCTTATCCATTATGAGGTAAAGGGACAAACTGATCCTGGATCAGGGCCTGTGATTTAAGTGCCTCAGTGCTGATCTAGGATCAGTTTTCCCTTGTTACTACCCTTGCCTTACGCTTTTGGAGCTGAAAGCCAAAATTGATCCATTTATGAATGTAAAACTGGTCTGAGATCAGCAATCCTGCTCTGTGATGGTTTGTGAATATGGCCTTCTGGTTTGAGACCCTGGGGCCTGTGCTCACAAAGTATCTATGGAATAGGAGCACTGATCTGGGTTCAGTTTTAATCTTTCAGGCTGTAATAGATAGGGTTGGGATACGGACCGGAGGAAACTGATCCTGGATCAGCTGCTGTTGTGCAGCAGGTGGTACAGCCGGTAGTTGTACCTCTTGGCAGGGGGGCTTTTGACTCTAATTAGCGCAGAAGATGAAAGATAGGAGGCGACGTGGAGCCAGCTGTAGCTCTCACAGGTGTACGTGCCGGGGTCTTTTAGAGGGAGGACGGATGGAACGGGGAAAGCCCGGCAGCCCTCCCCCAAACCCCCCACCCATCCCCCCAAACACACCCCCACAATACACCTCATTTGCCAGGTGACGGTCCCCATGGCAACGGCTCATTTGCATATTTAATGCAGAGCGAGAAAGAGAGGGAGGGAGAGAAAAGGGAGAGGTGGAGAGAGAGAGAGAGGAGAAAAAACAGATAGAACGAGAAACAGGGAGAGAGAGAGTAAAAGAGAGAGGGAGAGAAGGAGAGCAACCAAGAGAATGAGAAATGGAGAGAGAGGGAGAGAGAGAGAGACAAAGAGAGAAAGGGAGAGAATGAGAGAGAGGGTGAGAGAGAGAATGAGAGAGAGGGAGCGAGAGCTTCTTCCCTGCAAAACATTCCTCATAATTTCGCTGCTGTCTTTAGTCTTTAACTTTTTCCCTCATCATCACAACGTGATCAGGTTCCTAGAAAGAGTTAGTCCATTTCCATTTTGAACATTTGTGTGTGTGTTTTTTTTGGCTGAAAGTTCAGTGAATATTCTGACCATGCCACTATAGATAAACATACACACCACTTCTGGTCCTCTAAATTTGTGACTCTCTTCTGCTCAATGGCTGACCATGTGACTTTCCCCTGACCTTTAATGAGATACAGAGCTGGCAGTTTTGCTTTTGTTTATTGGTCAGTAGACACACAGATGTCAGTTTGGTTTTGTTTATTGGTCAGTAGACACACAGATGTCAGTTTTGCTTTTGTTTATTGGTCAGTAGACACACAGATGTCAGTTTTGCTTTTGTTTATTGGTCAGTAGACACACAGATGTCAGTTTTGCTTTTGTTTATCGGTCAGTAGACACACAGATGTCAGTTTTGCTTTTGTTTATTGGTCAGTAGACACACAGATGTCAGTTTTGCTTTTGTTTATTGGTCAGTACTGATTTTAGCCTACTGTTGAAAGCTTGAAGTCTGATGAAGGAGAAGTGACCTGGGTGAACCCTAACCACAGATACTCAAACAACAAAATCAACAACCACAACAAGAAGCACAACCATGCTGCATACACAGTGTTTAAAATCAGGTCCCTACCAGTACTATGACAAAAAGAATCACGTCAACAAACTATGAAAGGGAAAAAGTGTGCAATTATAGTGAGAGAGAGAGAGAGAGAGAGAGAGAGTGAACAGAAATTGCTGTAATGTTAAATGGTATTAGTATCATATGTTATTGTTGCTGTTATTATCAGTTATCATTGAGTATGATATAATTGTGTTCATGTTTTAATGCATTGTTTTACACTTTGGTGATATGTACATTTATATGTCCTGTAAGTAATGTGTCTTGAATGGAATTTTGAGTGAGAGTGAGCTAGCCTGGGTTTTTGGGAGGGGGTGTAGCATAAAATTACGACTGCATCTCGACCTCAGCGGCGATGAGAGCTCTAGATCCAAATGCTATCACTGCGTGCTAATCCCACATTCATTATTTTTAATTGGGCTTTGCAATAAAAAGCACATTACACTTCTTGTCATTTCAGCTCGCCGTGCAAAACTGAACAGGAGAAGCAGACGTCAGACAGATCAGGGAGCCCCCTCTGTCTCTCGCCCCGTTTACCCAAGCTCCGGCTGTACGCTGAGTATTCTCTGTTTACAGGCTCCGGCTGTATGCTGGTATTCACTGTTTACACTCCGAGTACTGAGTATTCACTGTTTACAGGCTCTGGCTGTACGCTGAGTACTCACTGTTTACAGTCTCTGGCTGTACGCTGAGTACTCACTGTTTACAGTCTCCAGCTGTACGCTGAGTACTCACTGTTTACAGGCTCTGGCTGTACGCTGAGTACTCACTGTTTACAGGCTCTGGCTGTACGCTGAGTACTCACTGTTTACAGTCTCTGGCTGTATGCACTGAGTCTCTCACTGTTTACAGTCTCTGGCTGTACGCTGAGTACTCACTGTTTACAGTCTCCAGCTGTACGCTGAGTACTCACTGTTTACAGGCTCCGGCTGTACGCTGAGTATTCGCTGTTTACAGGCTCCGGCTGTACACTGAGTACTCACTGTTTACAGGCTCTGGCTGTACGCTGAGTACTCACTGTTTACAGGCTCCGGCTGTACGCTGAGTATTCGCTGTTTACAGTCCCCGGCTGTACGCTGAGTACTCACTGTTTACAGTCTCTGGCTGTACGCTGAGTATTCACTGTTTACAGGCTCCGGCTGTACGCTGAGTATTTACTGTTTACAGTCTCCGGCTGTACGCTGAGTACTCACTGTTTACAGTCTCCGGCTGTACTGAGTACTCACTGTTTACTCCGCTGAGTACTCACTGTTTACAGTCTCCGGCTGTACACTGAGTATTCGCTGTTTACAGGCTCCGGCTGTACACTGAGTATTCGCTGTTTACAGGCTCCGGCTGTACGCTGAGTACTCACTGTTTACAGGCTCCGGCTGTACGCTGAGTATTCGCTGTTTACAGGCTCCGGCTGTACGCTGAGTATTCGCTGTTTACAGGCTCCGGCTGTACACTGAGTATTCGCTGTTTACAGGCTCCGGCTGTACGCTGAGTATTCGCTGTTTACAGTCTCCGGCTGTACGCCGAGTATTCGCTGTTTACAGTCTCCGGCTGTACGCCGAGTATTCGCTGTTTACAGTCTCCGGCTGTACGCTGAGTATTCGCTGTTTACAGTCTCCGGCTGTACGCTGAGTATTCGCTGTTTACAGGCTCCGGCTGTATGCCGAGTATTCGCTGTTTACAGTCTCCGGCTGTACGCTGAGTATTCACTGTTTACAGTCTCCGGCTGTACGCTGAGTACTCACTGTTTACAGTCTCCGGCTGTACGCTGAGTATTCGCTGTTTACAGGCTCCGGCTGTACGCTGAGTATTCGCTGTTTACAGTCTCCGGCTGTACGCCGAGTATTCGCTGTTTACAGTCTCCGGCTGTACGCCGAGTATTCGCTGTTTACAGTCTCCGGCTGTACGCTGAGTATTCGCTGTTTACAGTCTCTGGCTGTATGCCGAGTATTTGCTGTTTACAGGCTCCGGCTGTACGCTGAGTATTCGCTGTTTACAGTCTCTGGCTGTATGCCGAGTATTCGCTGTTTACAGTCCCCGGCTGTACGCTGAGTATTCGCTGTTTACAGGCTCTGGCTGTACGCTGAGTATTCGCTGTTTACAGTCCCCGGCTGTACGCTGAGTATTCGCTGTTTACAGGCTCTGGCTTTACGCTGAGTATTCGCTGTTTACAGGCTCAGGCTGTATGCTGAGTATTCGCTGTTTACAGGCTCCGACTGTACGCTGAGTATTCGCTGTTTACAGGCTCCGACTGTATGCAGAGTATTCGCTGTTTGCAGGCTTGTTTTTTTCTCACAATGCCACACTGGGTAAATTCTGTATCAGAAAGCCTGAAAAACTCAGTTTTGGTTACTCATTAATTAAGTACCCAGCATGCACCCCTGCAACAAAAATCTACTCTGGGATTATAAATATATCTCTCACTCTTTTTGGGGACTGAGCACACAGAAATTCTACATGTTTCCTGCTGAGAGAATAATCAAAGAGGCTTGGTAACTACACAGGTGGCTAAGGTGTTAAGGCAGGTAAAATGAATGGGGAGCAAGCTGCATCACTCTTCCGTCTTTAGCATGGAATGGGTCTGTCTGATGGCTGGGAGGGGCCGCGTGTGATTTCTTTAATCTGTGCGAGCGTGCGCCTCCTTCGTTCCCCTTTAAGGAGGTTTAATTGAAATTCCGTGGGGGACGGGCTCGGGCTCCAGCTGGCGGATAACGAGCTGTCATCTGGCCCCGGCAAAGAGACGGCACGTTTGGGCCCTCTGCAAACACTGTGATCAGCACCCTGATTGGAGGGACGCAAAGCGTGGCATTTTCAGAAGCACGTCGAGGAAGAGGGAGACGCCCGAACCTTCGTTTCCTCTGCGCCGAATGAAATAATCACACCTGCGTTAATGATGTCATTGTCAGGAAAATTGGATGGTTCAGAGTCTCTCCTTCACGCCCCGTCCTCTCTGTGGACAGATTCTGTTCAGCTTTTTGGGGTCTCATAGGTGTGAATAAGGATCATCACTGCACCCCATGCTCTTCTTCTGTTAACATTTGGCTCAACTTGCCAGCCCCTGTAGAAGAGGGAGGGTCTCTTGGAGTGTTCAAGCCCAGTTTTGAATCAGTGCTGGATACTCTGTAGACTGTAGGCAAATGGGCTTGATGCAGTGCTGGATACTCTTTAGACTGTAGGTAAATGGGCTTGATGCAGTGCTGGATACTCTGTAGACTGTAGGTAAATGGGCTTGATGCAGTGCTGGATACTCTGTAGACTGTAGGTAAATGGGCTTGATGCAGTGCTGGATACTCTGTAGACTGTAGGTAGATGGGCTTGATACAGTGCTGGATACTCTGTAGACTGTAGGTAAATGGGCTTGATGCAGTGCTGGATACTCTGTAGACTGTAGGTAAATGGGCTTGATGCAGTGCTGGAGTGCTGGATACTCTGGATACTCTGTAGACTGTAGGTAAATGGGCTTGATGCAGTGCTGGATACTCTGTAGACTGTAGGTAAATGGGCTTGATGCACTGGATACTCTGTAGACTGTAAATGGGCTTGATGCAGTGCTGGATACTCTGTAGACTGTAGGTAAATGGGCTTGATGCAGTGCTGGATACTCTGTAGACTGTAGGTAAATGGGCTTGATGCAGTGCTGGATACTCTGTAGACTGTAGGTAAATGGGCTTGATGCAGTGCTGGATACTCTGTAGACTGTAGGTAAATGGGCTTGATGCAGTGCTGGATACTCTGTAGACTGTAGGTAAATGGGCTTGATGCAGTGCTGGATACTCTGTAGACTGTAGGTAGATGGGATTGATGCAGTGCTGGATACTCTGTAGACTGTAGAAATGGGCTGATGCAGTGCTGGATACTCTGTAGACTGTAAAATGGGCTTGATGCAGTGCTGGATACTCTGTAGACTGTAGGTAAATGGGCTTGATGCAGTGCTGGATACTCTGTAGACTGTAGGTAAATGGGCTTGATGCAGTGCTGGATACTCTGTAGACTGTAGGTAAATGGGCTTGATGCAGTGCTGGATACTCTGTAGACTGTAGGTAAATGGGCTTGATGCAGTGCTGGATACTCTGTAGACTGTAGGTAAATGGGCTTGATGCAGTGCTGGATACTCTGTAGACTGTAGGTAAATGGGCTTGATGCAGTGCTGGATACTCTGTAGACTGTAGGTAAATGGGCTTGATGCAGTGCTGGATACTCTGTAGACTGTAGGTAGATGGGCTTGATGCAGTGCTGGATACTCTGTAGACTGTAGGTAAATGGGCTTGATGCAGTGCTGGATACTCTGTAGACTGTAGGTAAATGGGCTTGATGCAGTGCTGGATACTCTGTAGACTGTAGGTAAATGGGCTTGATGCAGTGCTGGATACTCTGTAGACTGTATGTAAATGGGCTTGATGCAGTGCTGGATACTCTGTAGACTGTAGGTAAATGGGCTTGATGCAGTGCTGGATACTCTGTAGACTGTAGTAAATTTTGGGGGCGAAATGAAATGTTACAAAATGAAATGTTTGTAAGAAATAGAAGGAAAAAGTAACAATATATCTGTATCAAAATATAGTGTATATAGACAATACTTCAGAAATGTTCTATATGTAATAGCACATAAAAAAATGTCAAGACAGGATGGATATTGGCAGTTTGTGCTCAGCGGAAAGCGACACACAGACAGAAGGAGACTGATCTCTGGTTCTCATTTTGAAGACTGAAGTAAATAAATAAATAAATGAATAGGAGGGGATTAAAGGCAGGCAGAAATGAAGTCTGGATCTGAGCTCTGTCCTCTTTTGGGACTGAAATCTGTGCCGGCTTGTGAAGAAGAGCTGGAGGTGTTAATTTCATGGCTTAGGCCTGAAATTCAGCTCAGCACATCACAGGACAGTTCCACACTCCGCAGGTCAGCTTCTGCATCAGCATTCCTGCTGTGGCGAATGTCCGCAGAATGACCGCAGAATGTCCGCAGAATGACCGCAGAATGACCGCAGAATGACCGCAGAATGACCGCAGAATGTCCGCAGAATGTCCGCAGAATGAGGCGTCCGCAGAATGACCGCAGAATGACCGCAGATTGAGGCGTCCGCAGAATGACCGCAGAATGACCGCATTGCCGATCACAAGGTGACCAGAACTCCTCATGGTCCTGTTTCTGTGCCCGCAGAGTGACCAGCCTTCACAACGGTCCAGTTTCTCTGACCATACAGTGAGCTGTCTTCATTTTGGTCCTGTTTCTCTGACCATGCAGTGAGCGGTCTTCATTTTGGTCCTGTTTCTCTGACTGGACTTTGCACATCGTCTTCTGACCACAAGCTAACACCGTCACCTTGCTGTGCCATTGCTCTTGTGACCACAGGTTGACCGCTTGTCTTTGTGGTCTGATTTATTTGGCCACAGAGTGACCCCTGCCTATGTCACGTCCCATTCCTCTGCCCACAAGCCGCCCCGTTGCTGTGCCGTTATTCTAGTTATCACAGGCTCACCGCACACCTAATCATGGTAACTTTCCTACAACCGCAAAACAACCACTGTACACCAATGTCTGAATAAATTCATGTGCTCGTTGTAAAATATAACAGGCAGAAATATACTGGTAGTATATTAAGATACAGGGACTGGTTTTTTGGCTGTTTTTGGGCCGGTCACCCCCTGCCCCGGTGACCTCTGACACAGACGGGTCACTGTGCCGCATGCCCCCCCACACAGAGCCCCGCTGTATTCTCTCCCATCTGAAACTCATTTTGCCAGGTGCAGATTTCCTCCCCATTTCATAATCGAATGAGGAATCGCCAACAGCTCGGAGTGAAAAAGTAGCCATGGAAAAATGAAATATATAAATAAGCAAATAAAGGGTGCCATTTGTTCAGTGTACATTAACACGGTGCGTGGTGGTGGGGGGGCGGGTGGGTGGTGGGAGAGGGGAGGGTGGTGGGTGGTGGGGGGGGTGGTTATTAATTCCTCAACTTGGTTTCCAGCTTCCCTCCCAAATTAATTTGATTTTTTGTTTTTCCCAAACGAGGAGCCCGCACAAATTAATGACGCGGAACCAAAGCGTTGCCACGGCGCTGATGTGCTTCATTTTCATGGGGTGAATTTTTTATTTATTTGTTTTATTTATTGTAGTTTTTTTCCCACCGCAGTGGTTAGATAAAAAGGACTAATGGCAATGAGGTTGTTGCCGTCGGTAACAGAATCTATTGCCTGGGGGTGGGGGTGGGGGGGGGGCGTTCCCCCAGCCGTACAGGCTTGCCCTTTTGTTTATTCAGTCGATATGTGAGTGGTATTTTACATGTCCACAGCAGTTTATATTTTTGTCCAATATGTACTCTATATGTTATATTGTAAATGTAATGTTGTGTTAATATATTATATGTGCATGTGCTACTTCATAGCTAACATACTTTAATATGCCTTTGTATCCGTTATATTGTCGGTTTATATAATTACTCACAGAATTTGCTGTGTAACTGACATCTCATTGTCCACCATTTTTGTGTGACCTTTCTTAAGTTTCTCTGGTTGACAGTGTCAATGAAACACCAATATTTCATCTGAAGTGCATATGAGAGTAAAACTGAAGTTCTTTGCCTCCTGCTCAAAATCCTGAGCTTTGCCCAAACCAGCCATGCTCGGCTAATCTCCACCCATCTGCAGCTTATCCCTCTCTTAACATTTGCTGATTCTGTTTTCTCATTTTTTTGGGTGAAAACATATCAGTTTTGTGATTCCCAGACTATACCATTAAAACCCACCTGTCTGTACATGATGCTTGGCGGCCATTTTGTGGCAGGACATGCAGTGCGCTTCAGCTAAGGTGGAGAGGGAGAAACTGCTGAGCCAGTTAAAATGGGGGATGACTGGATGACTGGCCAGGGTACCAGACAACCCCCAACTCATTGAGGCAAGTTCAGCTGTAATGACTATGGTTAGTCTGGACCCCGGTTAATGCTGCATATGGCAAAAATATGGCATCTCCCTCAACACAGTGTCCCCATCATTCCCACTGGACAAAATGATATGATGTAAAACATTGAGACGTAAAAATCTAACTTTAAATATGAAAATGTAAACATCAAATGAACATTACTTTTTTAATATTATATTGTCTTTCAGTAAATAAATAAATAAATGACTAAAGAAATAAATAAATGACATAGGAAATTGAGTCTAGGAAGAGAAGTTGCAGTGAGCTAGAAAGCACTTTTAAGTTTGTTTTTGGTAATAAAACTTTCTCTTGTTTGTGCTGGCTGTCTGGTGGATTGTGTCGTCCAGACTGGCGCTCCCGAGGGGGGAAGCAGGAAAGTGATTTTAAAGCAGGCTCATCTTGGCAGCCTGTCCGTTTCGCCCAAACTCCTGGGCTCAGGGTTTTTCTGGAGTCCCAAACGGGGGTCTGACGGAGGCAGGCCCGGAGATGAGCAAACAAACAGTGACTGTCAGCGAGGCTCCAACACTCACGCTCACACCTCCAGGTTTGCTTTGTGGATTTTTATCTCTTTTCATTTCGAGGTGATGTTGCTTTCACTCCAGGGAAACAGGGCACAGTGACTCAGCACTGAACAGGGCACACCTGCATTTTATATCATAGTTAATACATTTATAGTGTTTATACAACAGTGTAGTGTAATGTTAGGGAGCTGGGCTTGTAGCTCAGAGGTTACAGTGTAGTGTAATGGTTAGGAGCTAATGGTTCAGGGAGCTAATGGTTAGGGAGCTGGGCTTGTAGCTCAGAGGTTACAGTGTAGTGTAATGGTTAGGAGCTGGGCTTAGGGAGCTGAGGTTACAGTGTAGTATAATGGTTAGAGCTGGGCTTGTAGCTCAGAGTTACAGTGTAGTATAATGGTTAGGGAGCTGGGCTTGTAGCTCAGTGTAATGGTTACAGTGTAGTGTAATTGTAATGGTTAGGGAGCTGGGAGGTTACAGTGTAGTGTAATGGTTAGGGGAGCTTGTAGCTCAGAGGTTACAGTGTAGTGTAATGGTTAGGGAGCTGGGCTTGTAGCTCAGAGGTTACAGTGTAGTGTAATGGTTAGGGAGCTGGGCTTGTAGCTCAGAGGTTACAGTGTAGTGTAATGGTTAGGGAGCTGGGCTTGTAGCTCAGAGGTTACAGTGTAGTGTAATGGTTAGGGAGCTGGGCTTGTAGCTCAGAGGTGCAGTGTAATGGTTAGGAGCTACAGTGCAGTGTAATGGTTAGGGAGCTGGGCTTGTAGCTCAGAGGTTACAGTGCAGTATAATGGTTAGGGAGCTGGGCTTAAAAGTTTAATTGAGATGAATGTATACATGTAGAACTGATTATCACTGTTCTGTCACAAATATTCAAAGAATTCTATGTACACATTAATTTCAAGTTTACCTCCCAAACACTTTTTACAGAGGAATTTGTCACAAAGCAGCTTTCCACAGATCCACAGGCCTGAGACCCCCTCAGAGTGAGCCTAGGGTGACTGTGGCCAGTAAAAATTCCTTAAAAAACCAGAACAAACCATGAGCAGGACCTGGCTCAGAGGGAGAACCCATCTGCCCAGAAACTCTGCTGTTTGCAGCAGCTCAGTACACACCGCCCAGCCCATAGTAAAACTTTGTGCATCATTTCAGGACAGGTGGATAGGTTTCCAGGCAATTTTGCCTCATGGGAGGGGTCCACACCCTTTATGTGGTGGCAATGGTTTCTGCATGGAAACAGCTTTCAGTGGCAAACCCACAGGCTCATGGGAAAAGATATTAATATTCCCAGCTCTGATTTTTTGACTTTTTAGGGGCCATTTTCAGCACTGGGTGCACATCACTCATTTATGACTCTTTTATCCACAGGTATGGATAAAACTCTTCCTCCTCCCTCTTCCTCAATCTCACCACTCTCTCTCTCTTTTTCCCCTGTGTTCCAGAGTGCTGCACTGAAGTAGTAGCATTAGTGGTAGCAGTAGTAGCAGTAGCCGCATTAGCGGTAGCAGTAGCTTAAGTAACAGTAGTAGAATTGTTAGTAGCAGTAGCAGCAGTAGCAATAGCATCAGTAGTAGCAGTAGCAGCATTAGCGGTAGCAGTAGCTTTAGTAGCAGTAGTAGAATTGGTAGTAGCAGTAGCAGTAGTAGCAATAGCAGTAGTTAGCAGTAGCAGTAGCAGTATTAGTAGTAGAATTGGTAGTAGCAGTAGCAGTAGTAGCAATAGCAGCGGTAGTAGCAGTAGCAGCATTAGCGGTAGCAGTAGCTTTAGTAGCAGTAGTAGAATTGGTAGTAGCAGTAGCAGTCGTAGCAATAGCAATAGCAGCGGTAGTAGTAGCAGTAGTAGAATTGGTAGTAGCAGTAGCAGCAGTTGCAATAGCAGCGGTAGCAGTAGCAGCAGTATTAGCGGTAGCAGTAGCTTTAGTAGCAGTAGTAGAATTGGTAGTAGCAGTAGCAGTAGTAGCAATAGCAGCGGTAGTAGCAGTAGCAGCATTAGCAATAGCAGTAGCTTTAGTAGCAGTAGTAGAATTGGTAGTAGCAGTAGCAGCATTAGCAATAGCAGCGGTAGCAGTAGCTTTAGTAGCAGTAAGTAGAATTGGTAGTAGCAGTAGCTTTAGTAGTAGTAGTAGAATTGGTAGTAGCAGTAGCAGTGGTATTGGTAACAGTAGTTTCAGTAGTTGTAACACCAGCACTGAAATGCAGTTCATTGGGGATGCAGCGTTTTGCCAGCGCTCTCTCTCTCATCTTTCCTCCCTCTCGCTTGCTTGCCTGGCGGCGTGGGCGCCCGCACTGGGGCCTCAGTGATAGCAGGACGGCGGGAGATGGTGGGGCGGTGTCGGGAGGCGGGGGGGATGACGGATGGCCGTCATTTAAGGAGGAGTGTCAGCGGGCAGCCCACGCTCACTGCAGCTGTCACCCGCTAACGGCGTGAGAGGGGGGGTAATTAATCTGGGCCCAACACACGCCGGGGGGCTGGGGGAGGAGGGGGGCGATATACACAGCACTTTAGCAGAAAAAATGCCCCCCCTCAGAATTTTGGGAGTTTAATACCCCATCCGGAGAGCTATATGGAGCCCCGTCCACTGCCGAGATGGGCCACCCCCACCCACCCACCACCCCATCCCATCTCAAGTTGAAAAATACAAATAAACCCAAACAAAGTGACAAAAAAGGAGTTTTATTCTTGCTTATGTTTATTAATGCAGCTCACTGTATGAAATCATCTGACTGCTCTGTGTGTGCAATATTCACAAGGGTCCACAGAGTCAGCCACAGTAACTGCAGCAATGCCTCCGTTACTACGCCTAATCCATCGCAAATGTTTCTGATTTACCTTTTACTTATGTCAGTTTTTCTCTGTTAGCCTGAAGGCACGAGTCTCCAGACTGTCCCGGCCGGTTTTGCGTTTTAATATCAGAGTAGCGGTGAGCAGATGGTGGCGATACACCATCACCGCAGCTCCTGTATCTTAATGGAATCTTCCGTGGGAGCGCTGTAGACGTATCCGTTTCAGGCACAGGGTCTGTTCCGTACCATTGACACGCACCGCTAATCAACCAGGAGCTGAGAGGGGCATGCTGGGATGTGTGGAGCTGAAGGGGATGCTGGGATACATGGGTCTGAAGGGCATGCAGGGATACTAAATGCTGAAGGGCATGCTGGGATACTCAGTGCTGAAGGGTGTGCTGGGATACATGGTACTGCAGAGGTGAGGTGAACCTGGTATGGGTCTCTTAGCAACAAGCACCTGTGGAGCAGATACTTAATAAATAAATAAATAAATAAATAAATAAAGAGAACATGTAAAGGTAAAAGTCCAACTGCATTATTTAGCAGTGCAGCACTGCAGTTACCTGACAAGAAATAAATGTACGAACAGAAAAAAGATGAAAAAATGATACCTGACTGTGAGTTTTTGGCACCATCTACTCACTGTTAGATGCCAGAATGTACCTGATTGTGTGGTGGCCCAATTTCAGGAATTTCTTGGCTTACACAGTGATCCAAAGGGTGATTTATAGCCTAAGTGCTACAATTAAAAGAAAAAACAAAACAAACAAAAAGCAAAAACTAGTTTGATGGAAATGAGATCTGACTATAGCAAAGTGTTTGGCCTCATCCACCGTTTTCATTGAGCTTTTACTCACTTAGAAAGTCTCAGTGAGATTACAGTCTGCTGTGCTGGAGAGGGAGAGAGGGGTCTGTCTGACCATCTGATGCCAAATCTACATTAGTTTCTGTTTTTAGTGGCTCTGCGTAATTCATCTGTTCGCTTCTGTGAATGACACTCACACTGCGGTTCATGTACCTGGTGTGGATTGTACCAAAGCAGTAGGGCAGCGTGGGTCGGATCGTACCAAAGCCGTAGCGCAGCGTGGGTTGGGTTTTACCAAAGCAGTAGGTCAGTGTGGGCCGGATCGTACCAAAGCCGTAGCGCAGCGTGGGTTGGGTTTTACCAAAGCAGTAGGGCAGTGTGGGTCGGATCGTACCAAAGCAGTAGGGCAGTGTGGGTGGGATCATACCAAAGCAGTTGGGCAGCGTGCGTTGGGTCGTACCAAAGCAGTAGGGCAGTGTGGGTGGGATCATACCAAAGCATTAGGGCAGTATGGGTCGGATCGTACCTAAGCCGTAGCGCAGCGTGGGTTGGGTCGTACCAAAGCAGTAGGGCAGCGTGCGTTGGGTCGTGCCAAAGCAATGGCATGCCGTAGGGCATGCTGACACTCCACTGAGTGGGTCTGAATGGGAAAAACTGTGGGAAAAATGAAAGGATGAATAACCTGAGAAGACGCAGGGGTATCAGTGGTAATTAGCATGAGTGGAGGCTCAGACAGTATAGGGGTAATGAGCTGTAATGTTCACACAGGTGAGAGAGAGAGAGGGAGGGAGAGAGGGAGGCAAGTCACAGGGGCTCCTAACCAACCTGTGACAGCCTAATTAGCAACGATTTACAGTCTGAGGGATCCAATCAGGACAGATGAATCCCTGCCCACTCAGCTATCCCATCATCCTCTCTGGCCTAATCAATCCAATCTGTTCTCTTCCTCTTGATTGATAATTGTATTTGCGTTTGTATTTTTTTTGGCGCATTATTTTTATTCTTGCCAATACATGGTAAAAATGTCCGCTTCAGCTCCTGGCACAGTGCTACCTGGAATATTAAAATGAGAAGAATGTACAAAGTAAGTCAGAATTCCTCCTTTATTAACACAGGTAAGTGCTAATGGAAATGATACCCTATTTTAACAGAAAAGTCCAAACCAAAGATGGCAAGAGCACAATCAATCACAAAGAGAAGTATGGTAAAAAGCTAAGTTAAAAGTGCATAAAGTAAAGAGTGAATAGAGATTTGGTTTCTCCGCTGAGAAATGCACACAGCGGGTGGGCGCTGGAGTGTGATCAGTACTGTTAGAAACTGCTGACAGCCTTTGATTTATGCTCCGACTTCACATTCCCCCCAAAGAAACGGCACATTAAACGAGCATTTAGATGCCTCCTCTTCACCATATCAACCAGTTTATTGGGATTTCTTTTCTTTAGCTCACCGAATTCATGGGTATTTCCCTTTTTTTAAATAAGCAGTTTATAGGGATATTCTTTTCAGCACTGTTTGGTTTGAAGGCCCAGTCTAGCAGAACATTTTCCCCAGAGATGCAGGTGTTTGGGGAGCAGGTCAGAAAAGTAACGCCACTTCATTTTCCCAGTAGCTTTACGAGCGGGACGGCTATGGCACACTTAGGCCGTAGGTGGGCTGTCAGGTAGAGGACGCAAGTGTTCCAGTCCATTTTGGCTCAAAGAGCTGCCTACCTGCTGCCTACCTGCTTTTGTTGCGTAACATGAGAGTGGATTGATTGATCAGCTGGAGGCGAATGTAGATTTTGCAGAGGATTATATATTCATCGGCAAAGCACCCCCAGAGATATTGGGAGGGGTTACCTTCTGTTGTGGTGAAACAGCCAGACATGGTGCTCACGCTTGACGAGCGAAGTCTGTCAGTCACAGTAATGACAGCAACATGTCTCCCGGGTGACGGACGTGACTGAGACAGCTCCATCCGGGAGAAACGTCACTCAGGACTCTAAGAGTCGAAAAATGTGACGGCTCACCTGTCAGAGGGGAGAACCAGACGCGGGAGTTCTTCAGCCCAGATGCATTCTGGGAAGGGTTTATGGCCTGATGTTTTTGACAGAGGGACTCAGTGTGACATTGTGCCAGTCTGAGGAGCTGAGCTCACCCCTTCATTCTGCTCTGGGTAATGTTTGTGGGTCGTGGTTAGAGTTGTAGATATGGTTATATTATTCATTCATGGTATAATACTCCAGCATGTGTAACGGGAATGGTGGCAAACACAACGGTCGTGATGAGTGGCTTTCTAAGTGTTTATTTTTAAGATCCGAAGGATGATCCTGGTGCATTCTGGGTAAATACCTCCAACTGTGAAAAACAGCTTCTGGAAAATGATCAAATAAAAGGTAATAACTCATTGGAAGTTCAATTTCCCATGTTTCTGAAAAACAAAGCAAATGGAATCAAATTAACTATATTTGTATATTTACATTTAAGTAAACTTTAATTTAGATTTTATGAATGTGTCTGTATGTTTCCTTCACTGCCTAGAATCTTGGGACTACATTGTGTGTGTGTGTGTGTGTGTGAGTGTGTGTGGGTGTGTGTGTGTGTGTGTGTGTGTGTGTGTGTGTGTGTGTGTGAGTGTGAGTGTGAGTGGGTGTGTGTGTGTGTGTGTGTGTGTGTGAGTGTGAGTGGGTGCATATGTGTGGGTGTGTGTAAGTTTTTTGTGCATATGTGCAACAAATGTGAGTGTATGTACAAGTGGGTGTGTATATACATTTGTATATGTATGTGTAAGTGGGACTGTTTTTCAGACAGCCTCAGAAACAAGTAACCCGCCATCAATACAAAAAAAGGAACATAATTCTCAACGAGATATTTTTTGTCCATTAATTCCCTTTTCTCCGTGCACTTGTTCAAAATAGGTTATGCTTTGCGGGTTCCAATATATCTGAAGAACATAATCACATTTTGTGCGTTATGACTGCCTGAGACGCGATCGCACGGGAGGATTAGGCAGCGCGATTAAAATCGAATCCGTTCATATTTGCTCGAGGACGATATGAAACTTCAATTAAAGTTCTCGGCTTTGGCAGTTTTTATTTTAAATGCGTCTGGATTTCTGGCGTCATTATGAAGACATAAAGCCCACCTGGTCTGAGACAGCTTAAATTACAGCTCATATTTTTATTCAGCCCTTCAGTAAGGTTAAAAAAACGTAATTTGGCCTGAGTTTACCGGGGTCATATAAATATAAGACCATTTCCTCAAAAACACCGGGGAAAAGCAGACAATCTGTTCATGGAGCAGGAAAGGGCAGGAATTCCGTGCTATCGTAAAAATCATTGCGTTTGCAACGCATAACACATTTTCAGGAAATACAGCTGTTTCACTATATCAGTATATTGATTAGTCACAGAGCCAATAAACATATAGCACTCAACTGATTTGCAAAATTTGTATTCATGCATCAAAGTCAGAAGTGACAGGAATTGAAATTTAAGGATTGCATCCTTTTGTTGATGTTGACTGAATCTGGGCCTTAGTCTATGTAATTTGCTCAGGTAAAAACAGACCTAACATTACAACATCATTTTCTTTGAAATGTGTTCTTTTCACTTTAAACAGCAGAATGCACATATGTACATAATATAAAAATGACAGTTTAATAATGTTCCAGTCCAATCTAGGCATCCCATCTATGACAATGATTGCCCTGTATTAATGACCAATCTCAGTGAGGGTTTTGACTTTTTTTACTGACTCAGGGGTTTTCTGTGTGATGTCTAATTTGACTGGTAATGAGTTTGACTCATAATTAATCTGTTTCACATGAGGGTCTGATCGCTGTGTCAAACTCATCAGTAAAGATCTAATTACTGATAATAACTTATTTTGGTTTATTGGTTGTGGATATATGAATTAAGGGCTTTACAGACAAGTCAAAACTTCTTTGAGCCTTTTGTCACCATTGGAAAACAGAATTTTAAGTATCTAAGAAGTAGAACAAATTAAACAACCACAGAGAAACTCCCGCTGTTAGCTAATTAACATATTGTAATGGGCTGGGTGATGGCTTAACCCTTTAATGCAGTAGAGTTTCCCGGGTTGCAGAGCTTCATGGATGCGGTCACCGTGACAACCATAACTATGGAGATGGTTCTAACTCTGTGCTGGTGTGACTGATGCATGTGGACACGGTTCTGGGTCTCCTTTTCTAAAACTGGCGTGTTTCAGGAACTTTAAACAAAGCAGTAGGCACCAGACCAAAGATACCAGGACATCCAGTTCCTGTTGAAACTATTACATCATGAGAGATGTTTTGACTCCAGTCCTGGAGGGCCGCAGTGTCTGCAGGTTTAACTCCAGTCCTGGAGGGCCGCAGTGTCTGCAGGTTTAACTCCAGTCCTGGAGGGCCGCAGTGTCTGCAGGTTTAACTCCAGTGTCAGTGTCTGCAGGTTTAACTCCAGCCCTGTAGGGGGCAGTGTCTGCTGGTTTCTGGGGCAGTGTCTGCTGGTTTCTGCTTCTACTCTGATTCAGTTACATGCACTAATTGCAGTGCTCCTGGATGAGGTTGTGGTCAGTGCACATGAGAATCATCTGGCTGTCCTGAGTTCCTGGATGAGGTGTACAACCATTCAAAGTGATATAGATTTCCAATTGTTATTTAATAATGTCATTTACATTTATTTGTTTGGCATAAGTAAGCAATTTCAAAACCAATTATGATACAATCATGAGAAATCCAATGTGTAAAATCTGATAGTAAGAACCAGTGGCAGACATATGCACATACACACACACACACACACACACACACACACACACACACACACACACACACACACACACACACACACACACACACACACACACACACACAGCTGTGAGGCTACAGGTAAAATTACACAGGTAAAGCACGGCTATTTGCAGGTTCAGAGTGCATGTTTCTGAGCTGGGAGATGGATGAATCTGATGGCCAGAAAACTATCCCTGGGTTTCCTGTGTGTTTCAGGCAGACGGAGCGAAGGTTTCTCACCCTCGCCCAGCACCATCCACTCCACGCAGTAATTACTAACCCATCTGTTTCCTTCCACAAGACAAGCGAAAAAATGTCCAATTACCGTTTAATTGAAGCTCTAATTAGCTCGGCCAGATCTCTCTGGCGTGAATGTTAATTTGGGAGCGAGGGAACATGCATTGATGAATAAAGAGCCAGAGGGGATGTCCCTCCGAACTTCACCAAGACACCCCTGAACGAAATTGTGTCATCTGTGAGCAGGAGGGGCGAGGTCAGGTCCAGGCGAAATGTCCCCAGGTCTCAATAAATGCAAAACCATTCACCAGATTTTAGACTGTACAAACAGTTATTATTGTATGGAAATAGTAATATAGTTTTGTTTTATTGATGGGTTCCTGCAGAGCAGTTTGTGTCACAGCCATTTCTAAAAATTGCTATTAAATAATAAAATTATATTAAAAGGGCTCCACAGCATCTGTTATTTTTGTTTTAATACCGTCTTCGTGTGTTTACTTTGATTTGTCTGCCTCAAACCTGTGCATGAAAATAAAAACATTGCCGTGTAAATGTTCCTCTCAGAGGCCTCTAAACAGATAATGACGGCTGATTTGAACCCCCCCCCTCCGCCCCGACTCCCTCACTCCACTCCCTCCTTCCAGGTTTTGGCGGAGTGCGGGCTGTGCGCTTTGGAGCTGGTATAAGCGGGATCGATAGTGTGCGCGGCTGGCTAACGTAGCGAGAGAGTGGGGGAAGCGGCGGGCTTAGAGCTCGCTGGCTGTGATTAGCCTATAATCAGGGCAGAGCTAGCCGATTATTAGCTCCGCTCCGCTCCGAAGTCTCTGGGGAATCGGCTCTGCTGATTAGAGCAGGCCGTATTTCCATATGTCTGCCGCTCACGTGCGCTCGCTCGCGCTCAGTCTCTCGCTCTTATTCTCTCATGCAAATTCATATCCGTAATAGAAAATAGCATGCATATCCACAAAAAAAAAAAAAACATTTCCAGTGATGAGCTTGGTTAGGCTGTCCTCATCTCTGTGTGCTTCTGTTCTCTCCCTCCCTCTCTCTCTCTCTAAGCAAAGTGTTTGATGCCCCCCTCTCTCTCTCTCTCTCTCTCTCTCTCTCTCAATCTCTCTCTCTCTAAGCAGAAAGTTTGATGACCCCTCTATCTCTCTCTCTCACTCCCTCTCTCTAAGCAGAGAGTTTGTTGACCCCTGTTGTCTTAATAAACTGTTCAGCTCGTCCTCTAATTAAATGCTCAAGTTCTGGATCCTTCTTTCACATCTGGGCTTTGAGGAACAAAATGTCATAAAAAAGACTTAATTCATTTCCTCTTCCTCCAATGCTTTCATCCATCTCTCCATCTCTTCATTCTGTACCCTCCTCTTCCTCTGTCATTCCACTTTCTCTGTAATTTCACTTTTCCATTCCTCCTCTCTCTACCTCTCAATAAATTCTCTCTCTCTCACTCTCAATTCAATTTACTTCAGTTACATTCAATTCAAATCAATGACATGAAACTCATTTAGTTCCACTGAGCTGTACTGGAGGGACAACCACAGTAATATTGTACAAGTAAAACATACAGAATATGACATAGTGCTAAACACACTGACATGTGACATGAAAAGTGTAATAAAATGATAGTACTACATTTATAGCACACATTATAACATGTATTAACACAATGTTTTAGGAATGGGTAGAGGGTAATTAAAAATGGCTGACTGTTCTGCAATGCCTAGTGGAATAATGGAATGTGCCTTTCTGACTGTTCCATAATGGAATGTCAATGACTTTCTGACTGTTCCATAATGGAATGTCAATGACTTTCTGACTGTTCCATAATGGAATGTCAATGACTTTCTGACTGTTCCATAATGGAATGCACCTTAAAGACTGTTCCATAATGGAACGTGCAATTATGACTTCCATAATGTAATACTGCAAAATTGGAAATGGGTCCAACGAAAACTGTAGAAGAGCCTAACTAAAACAAAGAAATGATTGTCTTTTTCATGTGTAAAATACCTTGCAAAGATTTATCATCAGCTAGAACACAACCAAAATGAGCCAGTTCCATCTTTAACAGCGTGTTTTATATGTCTCAGAGACACATTGTGCTGTTTTCTCATCTTAATTAGTGTGTGGAATAAAGCAAATGAAGTTTCTGTTGGGTAAAGGTTACGGTTTATTCCAGCGCTGTGTGTGGCTGGAGTGAGGAGCGCACGGCTGTTTGATTAAGCTGGAGAGGGGGATCTGGAATGCTCTGCGCTTTTCACATTCATACGCAGACTTTATTAATAACTCAAACTTCATCTAATACTGATCACTCACTCAACAACCTCCATCTCCATTTTACATGTTCCTATTCAACATAAAGCACTGAAGTGAATGAGGATTGTTCTGTTCAGTGTATATTCTTATTATAAGTCTCTTATTGAGACAGTTCAGGGTGTAGTAATGTCTCCTACTGTAGCTTTTCATGGGGGAGGGGAAATTAGGCCGTTCTGATAACCTGCAGTCCCAGATGAAAAGGGCAATAAGGCTTTCTTAAACAGAAACGTCTTTAACACGACTTACACAACCACTCCATGATTAATCTTAAACTAACTTTGCATTGTTTAAAGAGAGAGAGAGAGAGAGAGAGAAAGATTTTCTCATCATGGGGGAAGAGTGCAAACGCAATATTGAAGATTTGCCTGGAATTGCCTTAAATAAGTGAGGGGACTGGGGGAAGGTAATTACGCTCTATTTACACAATGAGAATGCTATTTGCTCTGTTCTCAGGCATCGTATTACAGTGTGGACTATTGAATATGTGTTAATTATGCAGTGAAATTGAATAAGAGCTGCCTACGGCCAGAAATCAAGGGCTACTTAGAGACTAATGCATTTTAATCTCCTCTGTGACTCAAATGAATTCGTACGCGCCCGGCGGAACCTTAGCGGGGGTAGCGTCGCAGCATCTCCGGGGGCCCCCTAAAATCCACATGCGCCCCACCAGATGAACAGTTTACTTCTGTCCTACTTCCTGTGCGATTTGCTGGCCCATCCTTGAACCGATCAAACTGACGACAGGCATGACTCCGCTGCACTTCATCAGATGCATGAGAAAACAAACGAAAACAGACAAAACAGAAGCAAACAACTAACCACCTGTTTCTGCCTAAAACAGACAGACAACAACACTGCTGCAAACCTCCTGTCTCTTCTTACCCCTGTGGCTAAGCGTGAACAGGTAATAGACCACAGGTTAAGACTATATCTCTGCTTGACAACTATGCCATATCCTTGGGTGGTGACCTCTCCAACACCATTTTACACTGTAACCTCTGAGCTACAAGCCCAGATCCCTAACCATTATACTACACTGTAACCTCTGAGCTACAAGCCCAGCTCCCTAACCATTACACTACACTGTAACCTCTGAGCTACAAGACCAGCTCCAAACCATTACACTACACTGTAACCTCTGAGCTACAAGCCCAGCTCCCTAACATTAGCCCAGCTCAAGCCCAGCTCCCATTATACTACACTGTAACCTCTGAGCTACAAGCCCAGCTCCCTAATCATTACACTACACTGTAACCTCTGAGCTACAGCCCAGCCATCACTTAACCATTATACTTACACTGTAACCTCTGAGCTACAAGCCCAGCTCCCTAACCATTACACTACACTGTAACCTCTGAGCTACAAGCCCAGCTCCCTAACCATTACACTACACTGTAACCTCTGAGCTACAAGCCCAGCTCCCTAACCATTACACTACACTGTAACCTCTGAGCTACAAGCCCAGCTCCCTAACCATTATACTACACTGTAACCTCTGAGCTACAAGCCCAGCTCTCAAACCATTACACTACACTGTAACCTCTGAGCTACAAGACCAGCTCCTAACCATTACACTACACTGTAACCTCTGAGCTACACACCCAGCTGTAACCCCTGAGCTATGCTGTGGTTTGTGGTTAGCTGTGATCTGTGTGTTTTAATCATGTGCACATGTGTGAACTTGCGGTATCTGGAGTTCCAGGGCTCAGGGTCTCTCTAAGCGTGTGTGTTTGTCCAAACCCTTCACCGGTATTATCCTGCAAACATCTATACAGCCCACCCCCCCCACCCGCCGCCCCACCGCACACTGTAGCAGGGAGCCATTACAGCTGCTTTAGGATAGTATGAACAACAAGCATGAGAAAAAAAAAAGCTCTACAGTCAACATTTACATTCGCAAGCACCAGCGCAAGTTTGCATTTGTGTGTGTATGAGAAAGGGAGAGACTGTGAGGGTGGGTGTGTGTGTGAGAGAGGGAAAAAGACAGAGTGTAATGCTATGTGTGAGAAAGGGAGAGAGAGAGTGTGGGTGTGTGTGTGTAGTTTGGTTCAGGAGTTTTAGCTGTGCTAGCACAGGGTTGGCTGTGAATTGGTTCAATAGCATTAGCTTTGTTAGCTGTTAGTTTGCTCAGAGCAGTGAGCAGTTAGCTGTGAGTTGGTTCAGTAGCATTAGCTTTGTTAGCTGTGAGTTGGTTCAGTAGCATTAGCTTTGTTAGCTGTGAGTTGGTTCAGTAGCATTAGCTTTGTTAGCTGTGGGTTGGCTCAGTAGCAGTGAGCAGTTAGCTGTGAGTTGGTTCAGTAGGATTAGCTTTGTTAGCTGTGAGTTGGTTCAGTAGCATTAGCTTTGTTAGCTGTGGGTTGGCTCAGTAGCAGTGAGCAGTTAGCTGTGAGTTGGTTCAGTAGCATTAGCTTTGTTAGCTGTGAGTTGGTTCAGTAGCATTAGCTTTTGTTCAGCTGTGCTGTGAGTTGGTTCAGTAGCATTAGCTTTGTTAGCTGTGGGTTGGCTCAGTAGCATTAGCTTTGTTAGCTGTGGGTTGGCTCAGTAGCAGTGAGCAGTTAGCTGTGAGTTGGTTCAGTAGCATTAGCTTTGTTAGCTGTGGGTTGGCTCAGTAGCAGTGAGCAGTTAGCTGTGAGTTGGTTCAGTAGCATTAGCTTTGTTAGCTGTGAGCTGGTTCAGTAGCATTAGCTTTGTTAGCTGTGGGTTGGCTCAGTAGTAGTGAGCAGTTAGCTGTGAGTTGATTCAGTAGTATCAGCTTTGTTAGTAGCAGTGAGCAGTTAGCCGCAGGTTGGTTTGACTCTCATGCTGTTTCTTGCAGTCTCGCGACCACGCCACCCGCTGTCTTTCTCCTAAGACTGCGGATATGGCCTCCGGCATCCATTCCTAAAGTGGCAGCGCGGCTGGGATAGAAGTCTCTAATCAGGGGTGGTAGCATAATTTATTAACTTTTAAGGGCATTCAACATTAGCTGCGCCGTTTTGTCTTATCTGTGCACATTATCAAAACGCACGCTGGGGTCCTTTTCTTCCTCTCTCTCTCTCTCTCTTCTTCTTAACTGCGGCTCTCAAACATCAGGGGGAAGTGACAGAGATAAGCCATTTCCAGTTGTGCTTTTAAAGACTCATTAATATCCCAGAGGAAGAAGAAAAAAACGTCCATACAGTAGTGGAGCCGGAGCTTTGATTCCAAGGAGTGAAAGATTGAAGTTGCAGATCACCCCCAATCTTTTAATTTCAATTAAAAAACATGCTGCGCTCATTTATCCAAATAAAGCATAAACTGAGCGGTTCTTCTCAAAAAGGTTGATAATTTGCCTTGGTAGGTACAGCAGCAGGGGCATAGTTTCTCAATTATAGTCAGTTAAGGCCTGTAAATGCTCTCTGGGTCGCTGCATGTCAAACAGGAAGCAGTCAGATAAAGACAGGAAGCAGTCAGATAAAGACAGGAAGCAGTCAGATAAAGACAGACAGGGCATTCGTTTGGCACACAGAAGATTTGTCAAGTGACTTTTGGTGCTTTTGTTTAGAAAACTGTGTTTGATCTTTACCGTCACCAAAAGAAAACACTGCCTCAAATCTGGATTAAAGGCTGGGACCCTGTGCACTCAAAAAGATGTTGATAAACATTTTTTTATATATGAAAACTTCACTGCTTTGATTAAAATACAAGTGTGAATAAATTATTTAATTAAAATGAGAAAATACAGTGAAATGGTTTTTATACACAGTGTGAGAAAACATTTTTTTTAAATATGAAATGTTATTTGAAATCCAGCTGTAATGCGTACTGCCCGCAGGCCTGTGCAGCACCAGCATGCTGTTCGGAGTATGGATGACAGCCGAGCGCTTGGCTGTTATTGAAATTAACGACAAAAAGTTTAGAGGAGGCTAAAAAAAAATCCACCACGCTGACGACTCTGAGCCGCTGTGAAGAAATATCACATTCCCCGCAAGCGGCTTTGAGAGGCAGACGAACAGCAATCTGTCGCCCGAAGCTTCGCTTTTTCTCTCCGATTTATCCCGTGGAGGGAGCGGGAAGGGTTAACTGCTGCTGTCGATCAAAAGAAAGAGGGAAAAAGAGGAATAAATAGCTGTCTGCTCCAGGCGCACAGAGTGCTGCGCGCATGGCCCCTCTGCAGGGCAGACATGTACGATTCCAATCCCAGCATTCCCCAAATCTGCATATGCAAATCAGGGCCTGGATCTGGCCGTCTGGTTGGACGTTATCACCAGGACCCAGGTGATGTAGCGTTACGCTGAGGGCCGGATTGGTGCAAAGCCAGAGAGCAGAGAGCCAGAGAGGGCCCACACTCTGAGATTTCTCAGTCTTTATATTTCAGGACTGTGCATTACATTTTAGGCATTTAGCAGATACTCCTATTCACAGTGACTAATGCACCTCACATTTTCACATGCTACCCATTTATAGAGCTGGATATTTGACTGGAGCCATTTTGGGTGAAGAGCACTAAGCTAAAATGTGTTAAAAAGTGAGTATAACATACTATAATGATAATAATAATAATAATAATACTTATTATTGTAATGTAGCCTTAATCAGCACACAACAACTTAAGTTACTGTTTCTCCTGCCCAGTTCTAACTTTTATCTAGAGACCGGTCTGAGACTCAACATTCAACACATAATCAACTGCCAGCCATTCTCTGAGGAAACATGCAGCTGGAAGTATGTTTTTCCCACTACTAAGCAGAGAGAAAAGACTACATACACATATCATATGAATGTGAGTTCATTTGTGCATCAGCAAAAATGACTCTCCTGTCATACTATGTGTGACCTGAAACAAGTAAAACAGCCATTGATGAAAAATGAATTATTATTATTAATGATAATTGTAGTAGTAGTAGTAGTTGTTGTTGTTGTTGCTGTAGTACTCCTACAGTAATGGAGGTCAGTACTGAACCCATGTATATATAATGGAACCCCACATAAAGGCTCTGAGGGAAACCGTTGCAGAGGGGTTCCCTGAAGTAAAGCCTTCAGTCTGAAACACTAAAAGTTCCTCAACAGAAGCTTTTCCTCTTGGAGCATGCAGGTTAAAATAACAGAGCTCTTAAGGTGCATTTTTATGAAAAATGAGAAGTGAAATGAATAAAGCTGGATATGTGTGGGAGGGAGGCGTGATTGGTTCGTCAGGGAGGCGCCCCGAGAATCGAGCTTCCAGCCTGCTGCACCAGCAGATCTGCAGAAGTAAAGTCAATACAACCCTTCCTGCACACGGCCTCTCTTCTGTCTGCTAAGCAACAGCTGCAGCTCTCCCACATATATTACGATTTATTATTGCCGAAGACAGTGGGAACACGTTCTGCTGCTGCTTTAACTTTACAGAGGTTCATTCTAGCTTTTATCGAAGAGAAATAAATATATTTATGAAAATAAAAGGAATCATACGGGACTGAATTCATCATGCTCTGAGCGTGAGCCTCTCTGTGGATCCTTATCTTTGAGATGAGATACTCCAGTGACTGGAGTAACAGAATGCAGGAATGCATTAGTTTAATATCAGGGTTTAAACCATGTGTGTGTGTGTGTGTGTGTGTGAGTGTGTGTGTCAGTATATAGAGAATAAATCTCATTATACTTTCATAAAAGTGACATAATTGCAATATTGTGTCTGGTTTATTCATTCACGGGCCATTACAAAGTGGCAATATCAGGTCATGCTAATTCTTACACAGCAGTTACATAGTTGCAACATCAGACCCTGTGGATTCCTAAATAGTTACATAGTTGCGGGATCAGGTGGTTTTGCTGTAAGTGTGTGGCACGCATGAGTATCATTGTGATTAGCGCTGATTTGATGCTTATGCAAATGAGCTTAATATGAAACTCCTGAGACAGGTAAAAAAACGGGGGGGGCTAATTAAAATCACCATGGCGACCAGAGGACTACCACAATGACAGCAGTAACTGATTTCAAAAGTTACTGTGAATGCATATAAAGCCTGTTTTCATCATGCGTGACCGCCTCCTTCAGGCAGAAACAGGTAGAGCGCTTCACATCATTATCATCAGAAAAATAAACCGATGAAGCAACCTCCCCCAACCCCAACCCCCCCCCCAACCCCCACCCCCAACCCCCAACCCCAACCCCAACCCCCAACCCCACAACCCCAACCCCAACCCCCACCCCCAACCCCCAACCCCCCCCAACCCCCAACCCCCAACCCCCACCCCCAACCCCCCACCCCCAACCCCCAACCCCCACCCCCAACCCCCAACCCCAACCCCCCACCCCCAACCCCTAACCCCCACCCCCAACCCCCAACCCCCACCCCCAACCCCAACCCCCACCCCCCAACCCCCAACCCCAACCCCCAACCCCCAACCCCCACCCCCAACCCCCAACCCCCAATGTTCCCAATGGAGTGACATTTTAATAGACTAATGTTCTCACTGGCGTTTTTTCATTGGATTTTAATGTCCACAGCCATCTGGACTCGTGTTATCAAACCCCAGAGTAAACTGGGGCCTTTAGCAGTAAAACCGCACGTAACACCGCTTCATAATTACAATGGAAAAAAGCACTCTACCCTTAGCCCGCGGAGCATTTCGCTACATTATACCGTTAAATGGGACATGGCGCGATTCCCTCCCGCTAAGGGCAGCACGTGAGGTGGCAGGGCCTCCGCGGCTCTGTGCGGGTGCGTTTACAGCCGCTGAACTGCAGGGGGCGCTCCTGCAAATTAACGCAGCTGTCAATCACAGCAGTGCCCATGTAAATCCCGGGACTGCTGGATCACTGGAACTCCCTCTGAGCTGTGATGTCATTTTTGAACATCATGATGAGACACACGTATCCACGTACGCTTTAGGAATCGAAGCAATGCGTGTAAAATGCTGTACGGCTTCAAATGAACAACAAAAACCACAACAACAGCAGCAGCAGCAACCTCAACCTCAACAACAACAACAACAGTAATATATAGAAGAAGAATATACAGACAAAGAGGAAGAAGTGGGGTATGTTCTCAACTTTGACTATCGCAGCGTTAAGTTCTCATGCAAGCATAAGCAGGCAAGCCACACCTCTATCACGTGCGATGTGTACATCTCATTTTGAAGAATGCTTCCTCTGTTCCCTGACACCAATGTGCTTCACTCACTTCCTGGTGACAACATCCTAAATAATTTCATGCTTTGTCTCGTTACTCAGCGAGATTTAAAACTGGACGTTTCTGAGAGCACAATAAACCTTGGAGAGAGAGAGAGAAAGAGGAAGGCAAACAGCACCCGAAAAGGCGCTATCTTTTGTAGATAAATTAAATATGAAGTTAGGAGAAAGACATTGGTGATAGCATGTCGCCGATAGCAATGATGGAAACTTGACACCCGTCACTGTGGCTGTGGAAACCGCTGGAACGCTACAGCGATCTAATTTCCCTTCCCAGGTAATTACACAAAATCAGTGTCTGACTGAATTAGAGGCTGGAACCGAAGAGCCAAATGAGTCAGGGGACAGGCAGACTCTCTTTCTCTCTCCTCTCTCTTCTTAGCCACATCCCCAAAGCTCTGCCTAAGTGGAAGACGTGGTGAATGAACAGGTCTTGAACTGCATTCAGGGTCATGGATATTTTTGTGTGGATGGAGGGGGAAAGAGAGAGAGGGTGGCTGAGGGGAGAGATAGAGAGAAACAGACAGAGGGGGCATGAGTTTAACGGTTTCTCCTCCGAAACTCACGGTTCATTTAACCGCCGTCTCGACCTGTTAATCTGCTGCGGGAAATGATGCGAGCGAAGAGGATGTGGATCAGAGCCCTGTTACACACCAAACGCTGGAGCGGCCATTACCCAACTCACACACCCCAAACACACAGACTGATACCCCTCACACACCCCAAACACACAGACTGATACCCCTCACACACCCCAAACACACAGACTGATACCCCTCACACACCCCAAACACACAGACTGATACCCCTCACACACCCCAAACACACAGACTGATACCCCTCACACACCCCAAACACACAGACTAATACCCCTCACACACCCCAAACACACAGACTGATACCCCTCACACCCCAAACACACAGACTGATACCCCTCACACACCCCAAACACACAGACTGATACCCCTCATACACCCCAAACACACAGACTGATACCCCTCACACACCCCAAACACACAGACTGATACCCCTCACACACCCCAAACACACAGACTAATACCCCTCACACACCCCAAACACACAGACTGATACCCCTCACACACCCCAAACACACAGACTGATACCCCTCACACACCCCAAACACACAGACTGATCTGATCTCATCTGATAGATGGAGATCTTATCTACATCACCCTCCCACTATCCCCTCTCCCTCTACCCCTATCACCCTCTCTCTATCCCCTCCAAGGCGCTAAGGCTAATGCAGGCTGTGCTGTGCTCGCGTTTCTGTATGATGGAGAAAGGCGCTAAGGCTAATGCAGGCCGCGCTGCCCTGTGCTCGCGTTTCCCTATGATGGAGAAAGGCGCTAAGGCTAATGCAGGCTGTGCTGTGCTGCACTCGCGTTTCCTATGATGGAGAAAGCGCTAAGGCGCAGGCCGCGCCCTATGGAGGCTAATGCAGGCTGTGCTGCCCTGCGCTCGTGTTCCCTATGATGGAGAAAGGCGCTAAGGCTAATGCAGGCCGCGCTGCCCTGCGCTCTCGTTTCCCTATGATGGAGAAAGGCGCGCTGCCCTGCGCTCTCGTTTCCTAAGGCTAATGCAGGCCGCGCTGCCCTGCGCTCGTTTCCCTATGATGGAGAAAGGCGCTAAGGCTAATGCAGGCCGCGCTGCCCTGCGCTCGTGTTTCCCTATGATGGAGAAAGGCGCTAAGGCTAATGCAGGCTGTGCTGTGCTGCACTCGCGTTTCCCTATGATGGAGAAAGGCGCTAAGGCTAATGCAGGCTGTGCTGTGCTGCGCTCGTGTTTCCCTATGATGGAGAAAGGCGCTAAGGCTAATGCAGGCCGCGCTGCCCTGCGCTCTCGTTTCCCTGTGATGGAGAAAGGCGCTAAGGCTAATGCAGGCCGCGCTGCCCTGCGCTCTCGTTTCCCTATGATGGAGAAAGGCGCTAAGGCTAATGCAGGCCGCGCTGCCCTGCGCTCTCGTTTCCTATGATGGAGAAAGGCGCTAAGGCTAATGCAGGCCGTGCTGCCCTGCCTGTGATGGAGAAAGGCGCTCGTTTCCCTATGATGGAGAAAGGCGTAAGGCTAATGCAGGCCGCGCTGCCCTGCGCTCTCGTTTCCCTATGATGGAGAAAGGTGCTAAGGCTAATGCAGGCCGTGCTGCCCTGCGCTCTCGTTTCCCTATGATGGAGAAATTAGCCGCTGTCTGTCAGGCCTGATGGAGCTGTCACTATCGATGAGTAACTCCATTTGTTTGTGGATCCTTTTCCCAGGCTCCGCCTCAGGGCCCTGCTGGAACAGGTGGCACCCTGGACTACAAATCAATGCGCATCGGACACAGCCCAGTGCCTCCTCTCTCTCTCTCTCTCTCTCTCTCCCTCTCTCTCTCTCTCCACCGCGCCTCACAACACTTCTTTTAATTTGTTTTTTGTGTCTCTCTTTCTGTCCCTCTAGCTACAAACTAGACTCAGCTTCACCACAAATTTACTTAATTCAAATGTCAACTTTCTTATTTTATCTTCTTCTTCATAGCAATGTATATAATTATACTTTTTATATCATGAGTGCATTTACTTCAAGTATTTGCATTAGGCTTACAGCAGAGAGGTATAAACCTGGCACTATCGCTCTGAACTGCACTGCTTTCACCAGGCTTACAGCAGAGAGGTATAAACCTGGCACTATCACTCTGAACTGCATTGCTTTCACCAGGCTCACAGCAGAGAGGTGTAAACCTGGCACTATCACTCTGAACTGCACTGCTTTCACCAGGCTTACAGCAGAGAGGTATAAACCTGGCACTATCACTCTGAACTGCACTGCTTTCACCAGGCTTACAGCAGAGAGGTATAAACCTGGCACTATCACTCTGAACTGCACTGCTTTCACCAGGCTTACAGCAGAGAGGTATAAACCTGGCACTATCACTCTGAACTGCACTGCTTTCACCAGGCTTACAGCAGAGAGGTATAAACCTGGCACTATCACTCTGAACTGCACTGCTTTCACCAGGCTTACAGCAGAGAGGTATAAACCTGGCACTATCACTCTGAACTGCACTGCTTTCACCAGGCTTACAGCAGAGAGGTATAAACCTGGCACTATCACTCTGAACTGCACTGCTTTCACCAGGCTTACAGCAGAGAGGTATAAACCTGGCACTATCACTCTGAACTGCACTGCTTTCACCAGGCTTACAGCAGAGAGGTATAAACCTGGCACTATCACTCTGAACTGCACTGCTTTCACCAGGCTTACAGCAGAGAGGTATAAACCTGGCACTATCACTCTGAACTGCACTGCTTTCACCAGGCTTACAGCAGAGAGGTATAAACCTGGCACTATCACTCTGAACTGCACTGCTTTCACCAGGCTTACAGCAGAGAGGTATAAACCTGGCACTATCACTCTGAACTGCACTGCTTTCACCAGGCTTACAGCAGAGAGGTATAAACCTGGCACTATCGCTCTGAACTGCACTGCTTTCACCAGGCTTACAGCAGAGAGCTATAAACCTGGCACTATCGCTCTGAACTGCACTGCTTTCACCAGGCTTACAGCAGAGAGGTATAAACCTGGCACTATCGCTCTGAACTGCACTGCTTTCACCAGGCTTACAGCAGAGAGGTATAAACCTGGCACTATCGCTCTGAACTGCACTGCTTTCACCAGGCTTACAGCAGAGAGGTATAAACCTGGCACTATCACTGCACTGAACTGCACTGCTTTCACCAGGCTTACAGCAGAGAGGTATAAACCTGGCACTATCGCTCTGAACTGCACTGCTTTCACCAGGCTTACAGCAGAGAGCTATAAACCTGGCACTATCACTCTGAACTGCACTGCTTTCACCAGGCTTACAGCAGAGAGGTATAAACCTGGCACTATCACTCTGAACTGCACTGCTTTCACCAGGCTTACAGCAGAGAGGTATAAACCTGGCACTATCACTCTGAACTGCACTGCTTTCACCAGGCTTACAGCAGAGAGCTATAAACCTGGCACTATCGCTCTGAACTGCACTGCTTTAACCAGGCTTACAGCAGAGAGGTATAAACCTGGCACTATCGCTCTGAACTGCACTGCTTTCACCAGGCTTACATATAAACCTGGCACTATCACTCTAAACTGCACTGCTTTCACCAGGCTTACAGCAGAGAGGTAAAAACCTGGCACTATCACTCTGAACTGCACTGCTTTCACCAGGCTTACAGCAGAGAGATATAAACCTGGCACTATCACTCTGAACTGCACTGCTTTCACCAGGTTTACAGCAGAGAGGTAAAAACCTGGGACAGTGGGCTACAGAAATGGCAGGGTAAGAGCCAAACCCTCTGCCCCCCCCCCCCAGCCCGTTAAAAACACATCTAATAGCTAATCTCTAATCCCTGTAATGTCGGCTCCCTCCCCTGACTGATCCGGGGCCAGTCCCAGCGATGCAGCCAGAGGGAAGATTAATCGTGTTACCGCACCGTTTCAGTGTGGCTCTGAGGACCCCAAACCCGTCCTGGTCTAACCCTCACCCACCCCCATGCTGCCCCAGGATACCGTCCTAACTGATGGATGAACTCCGGTGACCCTTGATGACTGAGCGTAACCGTGCCAACAGCTTCTCCTATACAGTTTTGTTTTCTTTTGCATTTCGCTCTCGGCCCCCACTTTTCTCCCCCCAAACTGAGCAGCTGTTCTCTCGGCCCCACAGAGAGACTGTCTCCCAGACTCTGGAGGAGGAAGCCGTGCACTCAAGATTCAGCATTGCCAGCTTTGAACTTAGGTCTTCATTGACATAAAAACATCTGAGTTTATAATCAGACTTAGCGTGTCTTTGAGCCAAAATGGCGGTGTGACTGTACCCAGTGTGTCTTTGAGCCAAAATGGCGGTGTGACTGTACCCTGTGTGTCTTTGAGCCAAAATGGCGGTGTGACTGTACCCTGTGTGTCTTTGAGCCAAAATGGCGGTGTGACCGCACTCATTGACATAGAGGAAGAGCAAACTCTCATTAGCCCAACTCCCACATTTACCTGCAGCATGTTCACAGCTGAATCTCCTGTGATAAGAGTACATTTTGTTCTTTTAGGGTACTTTTTCATCCCTATTGGACTTATAAACCCTGTTGGAGTTGACTCGGCTCTGAGCTTCTCATTCTACAGACCTGATAATGGGTAAGATCCAGCAGAGTCATGCAGTGACCTGTTGCATTACTCACTGAGCGTTTGAACCCAGAGTGAAGCAGCAAGGGCCCTGATCTAGGATCAGTTTTGTCTTTTAGCTCATAATGGCTAAGGTTAAGACATGACTGGGGGAAACTAATCCTGGTTCAGCACAAGGAGATAAACGTTCTGCCGTTAGTCCTTGTTGAAAGAGTCGTCTGCTTTGCACTTGATGTTCTTAAACCCAACGGTTAAATCAAAAGGTCAAATAAAATAAATCCTGACCCCCAACCCACATGAGAGTGTTGAAAAGTGTTTTCCTATTGGCAGACACTCTGACTGATCTAGTATTTATTGCTGTCTGTATGGACCAATCACAGAGCGATATCCTGACCTCTGACCCTCTCGGCCAGGAGGGCTCCGAGGCGAAGGTGAGGTCACAGTCTCTGTACTCTTGGGCAGGCCTCACTGTTCCGCTTAAATTCATTACAGACAAAAGACATTGTCAGAAGAAGTGTCATCCTGGGCAGTTTCAGTCCATACGATTTATTTTATTTATTCATTTTTTAAACTGCCTTTAGTTGGTGGAGGGCCAGTTAATATTACTCACAGGTCCAGAACAATCGACATCCCTGTGAACCACTGCTTTGACACGGTGTGCTTCAAATTTCATTACGCAGGGACAAAGTGTGATTGACAGTTGTTGAGTTTATATGTTACAGTGAGAAACTGTTTTTGCCAACAGCATTCATCAAAACTAACTTTCTTACCTATGTTTACGAAGAGGGAAATTAACACTTTAATTGTTTCTAATGTATATTGAATCTATGCCATGCGTGTTTATAAGTGTGTATACATATACTTGTATGTGTGTATGTTTGAATATGTGTGTACATATATGTGTGTGTATGTGCGTGTGTGCGTGTGTGTGCGTGTGCATCCATGCACTTTTATAAGAAAAGTAATTGATTCTGTTTAGCGAGATTAAAAGGTAATTTATTTTGTTAGTCATTTAACCAAGCCTCAAGGCAGTGCCGTTTCAAACAAAATCAGTATTAATTAAAATGTTTTTCTAACATTATTGAAGTTTTTGATAATTGCTGCTGGAGAGGCCTGCTTTTTGGGATACTGGCCCTGGGTGAGTGCTAAGCCTCATGGGAAATCTACCTTATTAAAAAGTGACAGTAACCTTTATTTCCTTTTGGTTTTTTTTGTTGTTTTAGTGATTTAATTTTTAATGGACTTTTTTTTCAGGAGGGAGGGGGAGGAGTTATAAAGTCAAATCAAATGCTGGAAATGTCAGAAGAGAAATGACCGCCTGAAGCCATCATAAACCAATCAGTCAGAGCAGGTGGAGCTTATTTCTGTTTCCTCACTATAATTCCAGTAATGAATGTTGCACGTAATCAACATATCTGAAAACTTAAGAGTGTCTGAGGATAGATGCTAATCCAGGCAAACAAAATGGCTGACAGACCAGCCTCATGTTTTCACATGCATACTGATAAACAGAGAGAGTGTGAGGGGACGACTGCAAACCCTAAAATGTCCTGGTTTTTTCACCCGTCGCGCTCACTGGTCTTCACCTTCCATCTTTCACACCTGTGTGGTTTATCATACAGCACAACGAGCAAAGAGCATTTCAGTATGACATTCTTCTGGAGCTAAAAGACAGACGCACTGATGGTGGGGAAAGTCCAAACACATATTTGATATTTTATGATAGACAGACGTACTGATGGTGGGGAAAGTCCAAACACATATTTGATATTTTATGATACACAGACGTACTGATGGTGGGGAAAGTCCAAACACATATTTGATATTTTATGATAGACAGACGTACTGATGGTGGGGAAAGTCCAAACACATATTTGATATTTTATGATAGACAGACCTACTGATGGTGGGGAAAGTCCAAACCCATATTTGATATTTTATGATTCACATATGAGACCCAGCACGTTATGTTATCAACAGCAACATCAATGACAACAGTACTACTACTAATACTGCTACTGTAATTATAATAATATAGGGATGCTATCATATGAAAGACATTGACAGTGCTGACCGTTTGAGAAATATATTTATATATGGGAACAACAGGGCCGCCAGATTGGGGGAAAAAAAGGAGAAAAACATAAAACCTGTCAGGGCATGGGGTAATGATCTCGAGTTGGAGGAGAACGAGAGAGACGAGAAAACGGGAGAACGAGAAAACGAAGGCCTGTTCAGAGAGAAGCTGCTACGGCGCTGTAAGATTCGAGGGTGATTAATGAAAACTAATTTTTCATGGCAATTAAAATGATTAAAACCAGCAGGGGGGAGGGATGGTGGGGGGGTCCGGGAAGACTTCACCACAGCGCGAATCGCGCGAGAGGAACAAAGCTGGAGAAAGAGCGAAATTGCATTAGTAGTTGAGGAGAACTGTATTAAAATGCTAATGCACAGCTGTTAATAGTTCTTCAAAAACCAATAATCCCCCCACAGTCAGTCATGTGTCAAAACGTTTAATGGAAAAACATCCCAGAGGCACCCAGGGGCTCCTTTCAATTCCAATTTTGATTAAAGGAGAATTTCTGTTTGGGGGAAAGAGGGGGGCGGGACAGGCCGGGATGGGGATGGGACCGATACCCAGTCAAAAATAGTTTTTCAGGAATTTGGAATTCCTGATGACCATACCCTTATTCATACCGTTATCCATACCCACTCTTAAACAAATGAAAAAAAAAAAACACGAAGTAAACAGAAAAACCATAAAACCAAAAGAAATGAACATCTGCATGGTTTCTGTGTAAAAAAAGAATAGGTGGATGACACTGAGACCTGGAATCAAGCTGTAATGATTTCAGTTTATTTTTTATGTTTTATTTTACTGTGATTCAATAGTGGGGAAAGTGCTCAGGTTTGCACATCAGCTTTGGTTTGTGTGACTGGAATGGTCAACATGACGATTTTCAAGCATTTATCAACCTTTTTTTTAAAAAAAAAAAACATTCTGGAATTGAATGTCTGTGCTCTTAGGGTAGACTTGTTAATATCATCTGAGTGTCTGCAGGTTTGACTCCAGTCCTGGAGGGCCGCAGGTGTCTGCAGGTTTAACTCCAGTCCTGGAGGGCCACAGTGTCTGCAGGTTTAACTCCAGTCCTGGAGGGCAGTGTCTGCAGGTTTAACTCCAGTCCTGGAGGGCCGCAGTGTCTGCAGGTCTAACTCCAGTCCTGGAGGGCCGCAGTGTCTGCAGGTTTAACTCCAGTCCTGCACGGGGCAGTGTCTGCAGGTTTAACTCCAGCCCTGTAGGGGGCAGTGTCTGCAGGTTTAACTCCAGTCCTAGAGGGCTGCAGTGTCTCCAGACGCCTAATTGGCTAAAGCAGAAACCACATTGGCTAAAGCATTCCCGTAATTTATTCTGTCACTTAATTATGATTTCTGCTGGAGGTCATGCTGCCGGGACAGAAAATACTTATAATAATATTCATATTTCTCACATAGTCTGCAGAGGGAAATGTTTCCTCTGAATTACAAATTAAACAGAAAATGAGGCTGCAATTTAACGCAGGACGGGAGGCCCACAGGTTCGGACAAATGAAAGAGTACCATGGCTTATGATATTTCTGCTGTGCAATGCGAGTTGGAGAAAAACCTTACATGTATGTTTGAGTCATTTAGCTGATGCTTTTAAATCAAAGCCACCTACTGGAAGTAATTCAACAGAAAAATCCAAATCCATGCATGCATGTAAAGACGCACAGGACAGCGCTGCAGCAAGCAAACAGGTAATAAAACATTCTGCATGGACAGGTGGAGTGGATTTGAGCTGCAGTGTGAGGCTGCTTACCTGTGCACCTGAGTCTCAGCACTCAGGATCATCTGTACCTGTCTGAGAAACAGCTGCAGGCTTAGTGCACCTGTGTACATTATAGTGTACTGTATAATGGGCTGGGCTTGGAGCTCAGAGGTTACAGTGAAGCAGGTGTAATTCCCAGGTACACCCCAGCTGTTGGGCACTTGAGCCAGGTGCTTCACCTGAGCTCCTATAGAAAGTGTCCACCTGTAACAACGGCTTGAAAGTCAGACGTGTGTATTAGATTAATATTGTAACTTGTAGATTATATGTGTGATATAAATTTGTAGTTTAATTATGTATTGCTGTAAACAGCTGTAACCCTGTTATCCTTTGGAGCACCCACTCCTTTGCGCCGTCAGATTCTGCATGTATACCAGCCATATCTGAAGAAATCTGCACTTTAAAATTTCAGACATCCAGATTTGACTGTCAGATACATATTATCATCTTATTCCTCTGCATGTCATACGTACTCATTTCCTGTGCTCAGACATCTCTGTGGCAGACACGATAGACCAGCACCTAGAGAATGGAGAAATGTTAATAAACTGTTAGTATGAAATTAGTTGTACCCTCAGGATAAACTTAAAACCCAAAACTTCCCCAGTCCAGAAACACAAAAGACGCAGAAACCTCTGTGTGTTGCAACATTTTGCCCTTTCAAACCCTGTGACTGTGAGAGACAGATGAAAAGAAATTACAGGATTTAAAATAAAAAATTTCCCCGATTTTCCCCCTCTTGAATGTTTAGCTGAGCTAGCTGACCTCTCTGCAGCACCTGCCCAGCCTATGATGTTGGAGGAAGACGTAATCAGCGTACAGTCAGTTTGTGCTGCTGCAGGAGCCCAAGCATGACACAGGGGGCGCTGCTGTGATGAGACCAATGGAGAAATCGGGCTGGCTTGCCCTGTCCTGAACCCTGGTGAGGCTGGCCAATTTCTGCCTTGCCAAATGGGACCCCTGGCAACAATTTTTCCTGCGAGCCACCCAGAGGCGATAAATGACTGGATTCTGAAGATGAATACTGGCATTAATGAAGATAAGATATGCTTATTGTTTATTATTTATGTTTACTGTGATGTTTGTTGGGAACATGCGGATCACAGAGCTGAGCTCCAGGAGTGGAGGGCTGGTGCGCCTTCAGCTTTTTTTTTTCTGTTTTCGTTTTCTTTTCTACCGATTACCCTGCCTCAATCAGCCAATTAACAGGGTACATCAGCGCTGATCGGCTCAGTGATTAGAGCTCAGAGGAGCGTTCCATACAGCACACAACAACGGCTTATCAATCCATTCAGCTAAAATGTCAGGCTCCTGGCCCTTATGAGTTTCCCCCAGAAAACGAAGGAAAGCAGGGTCCCCAGCATCTCCGTGTGGTCCCTCGAACCTCTTCAAGTCATAAGGACCATCACAGGAACGGTCTAAAACATCTACACGTTTTGTTATTGCAGCTTATAATTTTACCATTTTGATTACAGATGTTACCTTCATCCCTAACGATAACATTGCCTACCAAGACTGCCATACAGGTGCTGACTTTGATTTGGAACAGCCTTAAACGGTATCTCACCTGTATCCTCCATGTTGCTTATTTTTGACTGGATGACAACCTCTGGAGGAGGTTACACATGAGAGTTTTTATGTGAAATTTTCCAGGGATGTTTTTCTTCCCATCATTTCAGTGTTTTAGAAACGTTCATTCCTTCACAGATTAATTCAGTGTGTGATTACAGGTAAAACCAAGCTTAAGTTCCAAATGGTTTAACTCCTGTTGCCTTTCTCAGTGAAACAGCTTTGAGTAATGCTGGCAGTCTTAAACAGCACGATTCTAAAGCACCACCACAGGTGTACAAGCTAATCAGAAAGGTGCCACCAATCAAAATCTCTGTTTTCAGACGGACTAATAAAGAGTGCATGACTTGCAGCTGCCAAACCGCAATATGGTGAAGGGCATACGGTGACCTAAAAGCTAAACGTTAAACAGCAACAAAAGAAAAACATGCATTTTTGAAGTAGGGAGCAAAATTCTCCCGCAAGAGGTATTAAACTAGACTAAGAGCTGAGGGCAAACTTTTGAGAATTGCTCTCTAACAAGGACGGCAGTTACGTCCGCCTCCCTTCCCAACGGACAGGAAGCCAAGCACGGCGAGCCTGCTGCTTGTTTTAATTACAGATAAGTTGTGAGTAAGCTAAATGCTAAACGCAGAGGATTTCTGCCTCTGGAGGCTAATCGTTTTAAAAGCCCAACTGCCGATCCTAACTGCCACTGCTCCCCAGGATTCTACAGCAGGTGCAGTGGAATTTTCCAGAAAAACACACCTTATCAGAAATGGGTTTTTTCTCTCTCGCAATCTCTCTGTCTGACTTTCTGTCTCTCCCTCTTCCCTCCCCTCTCTTTCCCTACTCAATCATACAGATTAAAATCAAGTGTGTTTATCATACGTGGAGATGAAGCCATTTATAAACCTCAATGGTATGTGCTCAGATTTTTATTTAAATAAGGACAGAAGAGTAAACATAGTCTAACATGCCTGGAGTCAGTGTTCTGTGTGCATCACTGTATGAGTGTGTGAGTGCATTCTGTTTTGGATTGTGTGTGTGTGTGTGTGTGTGTTCTCTCTGCGGTGGTGTAAGGAGGTTTTAGAGTTTGCATCGGAGCGATCTTATCTTAATCTGTATGCTTTTTTCCCCCCAGCCCTCCTGTGGCTGTTTTAAGTCTAATTTGACGTGAATTAGCGTAAGGCTCAGAATTCAAACCCCGCTCGAGCGCAGAGCATCATGGGAAGCTCGTCCTTGGGGGAATCAGTGGATTTCACACGTCGATCAAAATCTCTTTAAGGTGACTTAAGCAGGACATTTTTTTCACACCATAAGTGTGATTGCGTAATTAAAAGGCAATTTAAATGTACATCTGGTTAATTATCACCAGTCTTGGCTGATCCTAGCTTTCATTCTGGTCCTTTGCCCCCATATGGATAAGTTAACCAAAACCTATCCCTCCATGCTCTCTCTCTGTGCTATCCAAACACACAGGTTAAACACACAGGGTATGTGGTAATGTGTGTTGGCACACAGCTACTGCACTTACACAGTACTGCCAGTCCATAAGGCTGCCTGGCTGGGCATCTGTTTGAGGGCATGGCCAGCACTGTGATGCACTTGATAACCTGACAAATATTAAATCCATATTTAACTTTCAGATATGTGTTACCCTTGGAGTCCTCTGGTAATCATATACATTGTCATTTCCTATCTTCACATGTCTATTCATATTTTGTTCTCTCCCAGACTTAAGACCAGCTCAAGTTTTGATTGAACCTATTCATATTTTTCCTCGGAAATTTAATTTTCTTGCTTCCTACTTTACACTTTCCCACATGTCATGCCATACATTAATGTGTATGGCATGTGTACAGATGTGTTCATGAAGTTACTGACCACCTGAGCAGGTGATACTTTTACAACTATTTCCATGAACTACTATGTCAGTGCTTTTGAAATTCTTTTTTCAAGAAAACCAGTGAAATTGGCTTAAAGGTGCCTGTGAAACATTTGTTTTTTTGTTGTTGGTTCAAACACACACACACACACACAGACACACACACAATCATTTCACTGAGAAAACGTTTCAGCATTTTTTATTTACATTCCCAAAGCCCCACTTCACTTCCCCCTAAAAGGAAAATGTTTTAATACGGATGACTAAGTACCTGTGATATATCATTATTGTTTTATGACAGTTTACAGCTTTATTTGTACATTTTAATTTAATGGTTTAGTTTCACGCTGACATTAATAATTTGTTTGCGTAACCAAGAGCAAGCAGAAATGTTACAGGGATGGGAGGAATTGGGGGTGGGGGGAGGGGGTGTTAAAACCCAACAGGTAATTTAGACACATACAGAAGCAGCTCATTTTGGTTACAGTATATACAGTACAAACCATTCACTCAAATTAGTTCAGGTCAAGGGTATCGAATTCATTGAGTTCTCCTTAGAATTGCAAAAAACAAAAATATGCAAATCCTCCCTTATAACGGTATTCCACCACCGAAGACTCAAGTTTCCATGGTCTGACACTTCAAGCACTATCAGTACTTTACAAAACAAGGAGGGAAAAAACTTCACCGAAGCATGAAAGGCCTGAGAAGATCAGAGTCCTTTTCATTTTTATAAAAACATGACCAGCCCAAGAGGCTCCGCCCACTTCCTGTGCAGCTTCCCCTGGCAGGACTGCGCGCCCTCCGGGACCTTCCCCTGGGAACTTATCCCCGTCACACTGAGTTCCGCCTCCTCTGGGGGAGGGAAGATGGGAGGTCTTTGACAATCACAAGTGGGCGTTGGTGAAGCATCGCCGTCCTGGCGGTTTTGTCTCAGAGAAAGAGGGAGTGGGACTCAAAAGCTGCTGACGAGCAGAATACGGCAAAACTGCAAACTGCTGGCGGCGAAAAAATATCGCTGCGTTCACAAAAAAAAAAAAAAAAAAACAAGTTCGAGCACTTTTGTTGTCCGTTTTTTTTTGTATTTGTGAAATAAACATAGAGCAAATATTGCAATGGAAAATCAATCTGCGGCACTGTAGCTTCTAACACTGAATGACACAGGGGTCAGGAAGCAGAGACTATGACTGTTTAAAAACAAAACCTCAACAAAAATACTCCACAAAAGCTAAAGTACTTAACAAAATCAATGCAAATTTCATAATAGGTACATTTCAAAATGAATCAGTTTCACTATCTACACATTCCGTGGGTCACTCTTGCAAACAAAACACCAGAATTAGCAATGAGACGACCTATTAATATTTTTAATGACATGTTTTATTTAAGAGGACTGTCATCACCCAACTTCAGCTCTCGTTAACCATTCCAAACATTTTTAATTTAATTATGCAAAAGACTCACTGAATTGGAATATATATTTCTATATGTTTATATATAATTTATATTTTAGATTTTTTTCCCATTTAATCAGGTCTGATTTTTCCAGAAGAATCGCTTACTTGGACAGCATTCAGCATTCTATTGTGGAAACATTCGGGATGGTGCAGATAGCCGATGCACTTTGTTGTTTTTTTCGGGGGTATGCAAAGGGAGAAGGGGAATCCCCGTGCCCTCTTGTCAGAGCCATCTTGGTCCATGCTGATGCACAGGTAGAGGAGGGAGCAGAACAGGGGGGCGGGGTCAGCCAGAGGGGAAGTAGGGCGCATCACTGTGGTAGTTGTAGTCCGGACAGACTTTCTGCACCAGCTTGTAGTCCGTGCTGTAGAAGGAGATGAAGATGCAAATGACCTTGAAGGGCTTGGAGCAGAGCCAGGACACATGACTCTGCGTCTGCTCCTGGTAGCATGTCTTCGAAGGGTCGAAGTTGCACAGCGTGTTCTTGTTGGCCTTGTCCACCTTCTCGTACTCAATGCGGCAGTTGAAGGACTTGGAGTCCTTGGCGTCCACCACCGACTGCTGCGCCGCCAGGTCGAACTCCACGATCTTGGTGGGCGGGACCAGGCTGACGGACACGTTGCCCTGGCCCGTGGAGTTGTGGCGGAAGTAGACGCTGAAGGTGCCGTTGCCGTGGTCGACGATCTTGCCTGTGATAAGGAGGTTGAGCTTGACGGTCTTGATGTTTGAGTGGAAGTCCCCCCAGCCGAACATCTTCTTGAACTTGCCGGTCTTGACCATGGGCCGGCGTTTGGCGCGGGGCGCGCGGGGGTCCTGGGGGTCGCTGGCGTTGCGTAACCAGTCCCAGAGGTCTTGCTCGGAGTACGGCTCGGGCGTGTCGTACCGCAGGTCCAGCGCTGTGGCGTTCTCCTTGCTGGGCAGTGCCTGGGACAGCAGCCGGCTGATTGACAGTTCCTTGCTGCTAGGCTCCGCCCCCCACGCCTGCTTCAGCTTCACGGAGTTCTTTGGACTGCCTGACTTCAGCAGCTCTGGCTTCCCCGCGGAGGAGGCCCCAACACACGCAACCTGAGAGAGAGAGCGAGAGACATTAACACTACACTGAGAGAGCGAGAGGCCCCACACACGCAACCTGAGAGAGAGGGCGAGAGACATTAACACTACACTGAGAGAGCGAGAGGCCCCAACACACGGAACCTGAGAGAGAGAGCGAGAGACATTAACACTACACTGAGAGAGCGAGAGGCCCCAACACACGCAACCTGAGAGAGAGGGCGAGAGACATTAACACTACACTGAGAGAGCGAGAGGCCCCAACACACGCAACCTGAGAGAGAGAGCGAGAGACATTAACACTACACTGAGAGAGCGAGAGGCCCCAACACACGCAACCTGAGAGAGAGAGCGAGAGACATTAACACTACACTGAGAGAGCGAGAGACATTAACACTACACTGAGAGAGCGAGAGGCCCCAACACACGCAACCTGAGAGAGAGGGCGAGAGACATTAACACTACACTGAGAGAGCGAGAGGCCCCAACACACGCAACCTGAGAGAGAGAGCGAGAGACATTAACACTACACTGAGAGAGCGAGAGGCCCCAACACACGCAACCTGAGAGAGAGGGCGAGAGACATTAACACTACACTGAGAGAGGGAGATGATGGCGCATGTTGGAGAGAGCCGTGCCCCAGAAACCCGTGTGTTTGAATTAAAAGCGGCTAAATGAAGCGAGCAGGTGATGGCGTCCGCTCCTCTGTGCCCCCCGCGCCTGCCTCTGCAGGTATTAAAACGCAACGCTGACCAGACGCCCTGAGACCTGGAGACACGCGTGAGGATGTGCACGGCGGAACAACCACGCCACGTTAAACACAAGGAATGCTGGGAATTCAGCCTCAGTACGCTCACGGTTTGTTTAGTCACACTGAAATGCACAGACGCTGGCTTGGGAAACTCAGAAACATAAGCTACACTTACATTTTTTCATGTCAGTTTTTTATGATGTTGGAGTTAGGTTCTTCGGCCACTGTGTGGGCAGGGGAATGCGTTTGATTGGATGAAAGAACACTAATGCGTAACATGTCAGTTTTTTATGATGTTGGAGTTAGGTTCTTCGGCCACTGTGTGGGCAGGGGAATACGTTTGATTGGATGAAAGAACACTAATGTGTAACATGTCTTTTTTGGGAAATGCTTTGATATTAAAAAAACAAACAAACAAACAAACAAACAAATTCTTCCCTTTCCCATTGAAAGCTCTCCTTTTATTTCCAGGGGACAAACAGTACATGTGTAACCAGACAGAGCCAGACGTGTCCCGTGTGTGCATGTTTTTTAATATAGCGCAGTTGAGAAAGAGTTTGCTGTCGTCAGGTCAAATGAATAGCTGAGTCAGCATAGGTTTTCCCATCTAATTCTCCTAAAATACAGCAAACCGCAGAGTGGTCATTTAAAATGACTTTCTTAATCCGTCAGCGAGAGTACTCAACTAATGCTCAGATCTAACGCTGGAAAACCTCACTGTCGAAGCCCGAAGAGGGTTCTATAATGGTGAGTGAACAGCCAGGTGTGTTTTGGAAGAAACTCTGCCAACATGATCAGTTCAAAAATGCCCAAAGCAAAACAAACCACACTAAATAAAACAATGTATCAATACAACAATATACTCATTTTTATGGAGTGACAGGGTGATGATGTCACAATGGGACTGGAACGCTGACCTTTGTCTGCATTAACTGAACACTTTTAGCAGAATGTTATTCCATAAATATGTACATATACACACATATAATGTAATTATGTTATATAATATATGACTGCATGAGTTCGCTTCGTTTTATCATTTTGTTTACGTATCAGCATGGCTTAACTCTATCTCATTATTTTAATGCTGGCCGTGAAGAGGATTTCCTCGCTGTTCCTTGTTGTGTCACTGCTCCACTGTTCCCAGACTGTTCCACGACTGTCCTGCGAGATTCCCAAGTTTGCTTTTCCATGGAAATGCTCTCTAACATCATCGCTGCTAAATTCCAGTCCAATTTTTATTATGGGATGTGTGACTGGTCCACTCTGTGTCTCCAGCACAGTTTGGGTACAGGTTTGGTCCACTCTGTGTCTCCAGCACAGTTTGGGTACAGGTTTGGTCCACTCTGTGTCTCCAGCACAGTTTGGGCACAGATTTGGTCCACTCTGTGTCTCCAGCACAGTTTGGGCACAGGTTTGGTCAGACCTGGAGCTCCTCATCCTTCTCAGAGCACAGCGACAGCTCTGCGGACCGTCACTCTGCCCCAGACAGAGAGAGGCAGCATGGGGAGCCATTTAAAGACTCAGAGAGCCTCCAGTACACCGCCTCAAAGACTCTCCCTCTCTCCCTCTGTCCTCCTCTCCCTCTCTCCTGCTCTCCCTCTCTCCTGCTCTGTCTTTAGATGGAGGGGGAAGGAGGCTTTTTATGATTATAAACCCTTATTGACTGGCATTTCCTGAGTCCCCCACGTACGCGCTCTACAAAAGCCTGAGCTCTTAGTGTTTAATAAAACACTGTAGAAGGTCTCTCTCTCTCCTCATCTTCCTCTCTCTCTTCCTCATCTTGCGTCCTCTCTGCCCCCAACCTCCTCTGCTTCACCTTCCTCTCTCTCCTACTCTCTCACTCTCTGCTTCTCTCTCTCTCAATTCAATTTACAGGCGGGACAAGCTTTACTGAAGTGCCAAATGTAAGATGCTGTATTGCGAGAACACACAAATACTGCCGCCATCCACAAACAACAGAAGACTATAACAATAATAAAGGGATGTAGGAATGGAGGGTATTCATTAATGATTAAAATGAATAAAAAACAATATGTATAACAATATTCATAAATATAACAACAGTATAAAAGCACCAATGCTACTCAGAAGTACACTCTCCGTACCTCTTCCTCCCAGTTTCTCTCTCTCACACTATCCAGAACAACGCATGACCTTCTGTTCTTTCAAATATCACTTCAAACAAAATCCTCCTTGCAGTGGAGATTTATCAGTTGTAATCGCTAAGCTCAAATGGTATGCAGAACGTGGGTTTATACGACATATAAGATACCAGAGGACCCTTCCCCCTCTCCCCTCGCTTTTTACAACGTTAGGACCAGAATGCATACGTCTGAAAGCTTTTAATACAGCATGGTACAAGTCAACGCAAATGTGCATTATTATTTTTTTTAATCGACCAAACATAATTCGAGGAGTTCATTCTTCATATTTTTGTGATTGAGCAAATTAGTCACAAAGCAATTTTTCTGGTACACTCATCGTTTTGTTTTTGCTTGAGGCTACAATATGAACGGACTGGATTTTTTCCAATCTTTCTTAAATTTATGAACAGAAAATAACAAACACACTCGCGCGCAATAACAGAATTTTAATATTTCAACATAATGTGATCACTAATTCACATCTTTGTTTTTCCTTCCTTCATTAATTTCTAACCGAATGACAAAACAACTGATATCTGCGGTTCAGTCGCAGACCGATGAGGTAACGTAAGACACGCAGGCGGCCTTGCTGTGGACGTGTCCCAATTAAAACCAAATTGAACCGTTTCCAGCGCATGAGGGGCACCTGTCTGGGCTCTCGCGCCCGTGAGTCATCTGATTAGCAACTCGCTACGTTATTTTTCCCCCTTTTTATTTTTCGCGAAAAGTCCAACGACAGGATAACTAATGGTCGTAAACACGGACAAAACCTTCCCGTAGCTCTCTGGGTGTTCGCTATTCTCATTAATTTAGCCTCGCGCAGAGCCGTTCCTATAATCCTCTCTGTCACACATAACAGGATTTCAAGCAGAAGTTTATTTATTTATTTAATTTTATTTATTTATTTTTGCTGTAAACGGTAATTTTAAGTGTGGATTCACACTTCGTAAACGTCTATTTGTTGTACTGTTGCACACTATACAATTAAAAATATGTGTAAATTTAAAATATTCTGCTGTACTTTGTTACGCTTTCTTGTAACTTATATATACATATATACAACATAAAACACTCAACGGCTACATTCTACGGCTATTCCCATTTCATCCTAAACACACACACACACACACATAAGGCTAATAGGTGAGTATACTGTCTGAGGAGGTGGGCATACTGTAACTCCAGAGCCCATATGTATTAATGGTAATACAGGTAATAGGTGAGTATACTGTCTGAGGAGGTGGGCATACTGTAACTCCAAAGCTCATATGTATTAATGGTAATAAGGCTAATAGGTGAGTATACTGTCTGAGGAGGTGGGCATACTGTAACTCCAAAACACATATGTATTAATGGTAATACAGGTAATAGGTGAGTATACTGTCTGAGGAGGTGGGCATACTGTAACTCCAAAGCCCATATCTATTAATGGTAGTAAGGCTAATAGGTGGGTATACTGTCTGAGGAGGTGGGCATACTGTAACTCCAAAGCCCATATGTATTAATGGTAATAAGGCTAATAGGTGGGTATACTGTCTGAGGAGGTGGGCATACTGTAACTCCAAAGCCCATATGTATTAATGGTAGTAAGGCTAATAGGTGGGTATACTGTCTGAGGAGGTGGGCATACTGTAACTCCAAAGCCCATATGTATTAATGGTAATAAGGCTAATAGGTGAGTATACTGTCTGAGGAGGTGGGCATACTGTAACTCCAAAGCCCATATGTATTAATGGTAATAAGGCTAATAGGTGAGTATACTGTCTGAGGAGGTGGGCATACTGTAACTCCAGAGCTCATATGTATTAATGGTAATAAGGCTAATAGGTGAGTATACTGTCTGAGGAGGTGGGCATACTGTAACTCCAAAGCCCATATGTATTAATGGTAATAAGGCTAATAGGTGAGTATACTGTACATTGGCAGTATTGGAAGTTTAAGTTGGTATACTCCAACAATCAGATAATTATTTACTACAACTACATATCCTTAGGGGCGATTTTGCTCCAGATTTCACAGATTAATTACCATCTTGGCCCAGGAGGGGGAGCCAGTCAGTTAAATCAAGTGGTGAAGTGAGGCAAAAACTGCAGAAACCTGCTCTGCTTACAGAACTTGGAATCATCAGCTAAAAATAATTAATACAAATAAAGATTTTCAACAAGCCAGGTCTGAGTCAAACACACAAACAGTAAAATGAACCCTTGCCTTTATTTCCCACAAATGATGCAAGCATTCAGTCATCTGCAATGCTTCACTCTCACCTTCACCACCCCACTCCTGAGGGCGGCACACTGAGGGTGCTTTACAATACTTTTTCTCGTCTCCTCGTTTCCTCCACTCGTTTCCTCCACTCGTCTCCTCCTCCACTCGTTTCCATCACTTGTCTCCTACTCCGGGAGTATGTGGAGGAAAGGAGGGGAGGAGTGGAGGAAACTAGGTGATGAAACGAAAATCGGAACAGCTAATCCGATTAGCCCATAATGATAGTCGATCTTGACTATTGATGAAGTCGGGTAACTTTGACTGACTCGAAAGATACCTAAACCAATCAAAATTTTCTGTGGGATGGTCTTTTAATTTGACTGGTCGTGAGCAAAATGGTGTCACCCAAAAATGTAAAAATACTTCCGCGGTAGGATACATCGATGTGTCCATCGTTTGGAGGAGAGGAGGAGGCGAATGGAGGAGGTGAAATCTCGTCTCCTACTTTTTTAGAACAGTGGGAGGAGGGTGGACACATACATAAGTTTCCGAGGCACAGAGGAGAAGAGGTGATAATGGAGGAGAGGAGGAGATGAAGTTTGAGTATTGGAATGCACCCTGAAAGAGCTGTTACACTGCTTTCCCATGATGCATTTCACCACCCTCCTGATAGTAAATGACAGTGGTTAATTAAGACATGGGGAGCTGGGACTGTAGGTTTGCTCGCAGGGAAGCTAATGGCCCAATCGATTTAAATGAAAGAGCACTGCACAGAGGGAGAGAGAGAAGAGACAGGCTTGGAAGCAGTTGGTTTATAGAGAAGAAAAATTATCATTACTTATATAACACTTATATGCAGTATACAGGCAGGGAGACAAAGGTGATTGGCCAATACGCTCATGTAAAATGCCCAAAGAAACAAGGAAAGAGATATGCTTGGCTGGCAGACTCAGGGAGAGAGCTGATTGGTTGATTGGCTCTTATAAAATGAGTTGGCAGACACAGGGAGAGAGCTGATTGGCTGAGTGGCTGTGACCCGTAGAGCCGTTAGAGGTGTGGGTGGTTTGTGCACAACGGGAGAAGATACGGCCATGTGTGTGCCTAGATTCCTGAACCCATCCCTCTTAATCAAATAAAACAAAAACCTCCAATAAACAGACATTTGCGTGCCAAATGACCCACAAAAACTCATTTGAAATTCGTGACCAGAGTTAATCAATGCACTCGTACGCCAGCGCTCGCACACGCAAAGAACAAACATCAGCTTCTCCACACAGCTCCCTGTCAGCATCGTAATTGAATTTCATTGATGGTGCCATCTGCCTTTAGTCTCCATTGATTTTGGTCAAGATAGACAAGGTGATACCAAATGAACTGGAAGGACTGAAAGTATGTAAAACACACATTCCTCCTAGAAGTAAAGTGTTCAGCTCACATTTAGCACTGACAACAATCTTGCTTCTTATACACACAGCAGCCACACCACTGGTTGCACACTGCCTATGACGTCTTAGGAAGACGTAGTCAGTGTACCTTCAGTTCATGCTGCCACAGGTGCCTAGCATGACCAGAGAGGGCGATGTATGGGGGGACTAATGCAGACCTCCTGGCACCCTTCCCATTACATACACGCCCCCTGCCTATTTCTGTTCTCACACCTAAACATCCCATGTTTGAAATTACAGCAATTATTTTTTACTATGGCCCCTTCCTCACATTTAAAGCTTCACTCTGTATATTTCACAAATACACAGATTACAATTACAGTATTAACACAGGCAACCAGTTATTTTCATCCAGGGACTTATCAATCATAAACGGTTCCTGCAGTTCGTAACCCTAACCCTCAGAGCTGGGGGTGATCCCCTAACCCTCAGAGCTGGGGGTGATCCCCTAACCCTCAGAGCTGGGGGTGATCCCCTAACCCTCAGAGCTGGGAGTGATCCCCTAACCCTCAGTGCTGGGAGTGATCCCCTAACCCTCAGAGCTGGGGGTGATCCCCTAACCCTCAGAGCTGGGGGTGATCCCCTAACCCTCAGAGCTGGGGGTGATCCCCTAACCCTCAGAGCTGGGGGTGATCCCCTAACCCTCAGAGCTGGGTGTGATCCCCTGACCCTCAGAGCTGGGGGTGATCCCCTAACCCTCAGAGCTGGGGTGATCCCCTAACCCTCAGAGCTGGGGGTGATCCCCTAACCCTCAGAGCTGGGGTGATCCCCTAACCCTCAGAGCTGGGGGTGATCCCCTAACCCTCAGAGCTGGGGGTGATCCCCTAACCCTCAGAGCTGGGGGTGATCCCCTAACCCTCAGAGCTGGGGTGATCCCCTAACCCTCAGAGCTGGGAGTGATCCCCTGACCCTCAGAGCTGGGGGTGATCCCCTAACCCTCAGAGCTGGGGGTGATCCCCTAACCCTCAGAGCTGGGGGTGATCAGGCCCCTCTCTCCCCTGTGCATGCAGTGGATTTGCAGCCTGCATGCTACCAGTCTGTGTGCCTAAGCAATGCTCGTCTCTCCCTGAGTAAAATGCTCCCACATGACACAGAGAATGAAAGCAAAAGAAGTCAGGACTGCAAAAGGATTGAATCTCCACAACTCCAATTCCAGCTTCAACTCCAAACTCCAACTCCACAATTCCAGCTTCAACTCCAAACTCCAAACTCCAACTCCACAATTCCAACTCCAACTCCAAACTCCAACAATTCCAGCTCCAATACCAACTCCACAATTCCAACTCAACAATTCAAACTCCAACTCCACAATTCCAGCTCCAACTCCACAATTCCAGCTCCAACTCCAAACTCCAACTCCACAATTCCAACTCCAACTCCAAACTCCAACTCCACAATTCCAGCTCCACAATTCCAGCTCCAACTCCAAACTCCAACTCCACAATTCCAACTCCACAATTCAAACTCCAACTCCACAACTCCAACTCCACAATTCAAACCCTAACTCCATCTCCACAACTCCAACTCCACAATTCCAACTCAACAATTCAAACTCCAACTCTACAACTCCAACTCCAGTGATAACTTCAGCTTTGCATGTCCTTATAAACTGTGGTTCCTGGTCCCTCTCGCAGAGCTCCCCTGTCATGTTTCCCTGCAGCTTTTGGGATGTTTCAGCACTGGAGGAAGGCAGGCTGGCCATGCTGTTTTCAGAGCGCTGAGGGAAGTTCCTGGCTGATCTGTCCCAGAGAGCCACAGGAGGAGCGCTAACTGTGTGATTAGCTGTGCTAATCAAGCGGGTGCTGAGTTAGAACACAAACCCAGCACGCCCTGCAGGTCTCCCGGACCAGGGCTAGCCACACACAATGGAACGGCACTCCACCAATCACAGCGCCAGCACAGACGTGGTTTCCCTGACAACGCTTTGAGATGGCCAGGGCTAAGTGGTGAGGATTACACTGTAGGTACAGAAGAAATCCTAATGCACACCCACACACACACACACACACGCGCTCACACACACACAAACACAAACACACACATGCACGCACGCACGCACGCACGCACACATGCACGCACACACACAAACACACGCACACACAAACACATACACACACATTGTCCATAAAGTATGGAAGTTGGAGTTGTAGTTGTAGTTGTAGTTGTGTAGTTACTCACAAACAAAATTCTGCAGTCAAAGGGCATTAATTGACTTAAAGAGACAATACTGGCTCCAGCTGCCTGCATATGTTTCACTGATACACTCTCACAAAACAATGTTAATACAACACTTCACCAACACATGTTCAGTCTTCTGGCTTGCCATAGCAACATATACACAACATTTTCACAACATTTCACCAACATACGATCAGTCTCCAGGTTGCAAAATTGGCCAATCTATGCAAAGTTTCTACAATATTTATACAGCACACTTTCTGTCTCCAGGTCTACCAAACTGTGTGCACAATGTATATGCAATGTCTCAAGAGTGTAATCTCAGGCTCTGGGCTTGTCAAATGGACATATACACAACGGTTATATAATGTCTATATAACATTTCACCAAAGCACAGTGTCTCTGGGCTTGTGTTACTGGCGCATGCACGAGGTTTACACAGCATTTCACCAGCACAGTTTCAGTCTGCAGGCCTGCAGGCTTTCTGTTTCTGTGCAACAGTGAAAAGGGATGTCGCTCAGACAGCTAACGCGGCTCGGCTGGGGCAGGCTCTGGGAGGTGCGTGAGCCAGCGCAAGGACAGGTGCGTACAGCAGGGTGAGCTTACATGTGTACAGTTTGTCCTGCCTCACGTGAGCGTTGGAGCAGCCACAGACTGACAGAAGAGCCGTGGTGCTGACAGCCCCTCTAACAGGGCTGTTTAACGCCTCCCCTACTCTACTGAATCTGAGGAAGTCTATCACTTCTGCATGATCCCTTAACCCACTGACAGAGTTACGGGCGCCGAGGAACGCTCAAGAGGGATTTACAAACCCACACGCTCACACGCTTAGCTTCAAACCCACACGCTCACACGCTTAGCTTCAAACACACACACACACACACACGCTTAGCTTCAAACCCACACGCTCACACGCTTAGCTTCAAACACACACACACACACACGCTTAGCTACAAACACGTGCACACACACGCTTAGCTACAAACACACACACACACGCTTAGCTTCAAACACATGCACATGCTTAGCTACAAACACACACACGCTTAGCTACAAACACACACACACAAACAAATGCTTAGCTACAAACACACACAGCTACACACACATACCCACATATACACACACTCACTCTCAGTCAGACACACACACACACACTCACACACAGCTACACACACACACAAACACACCCACACACACAGCCACACACTCACACGCACACACACACACACACACACACACACACACACACACACACACACACACACACACACACACACACACACACACATATACCCACATATGCATACACACAATCCCAGCCTGGCTTAGCTCCAGTATTAACCAAAGGCAGCACTGTTTAACTTCAGCGCTAACCAAGCCCAGCCTGGCTTAGCTTCAGTATTAACCAAAGGCAGCACTGTTTAACTTCAGCGCTAACCAAGCCCAGCCTGGCTTAGCTTCAGTAGCTCAGCAGTATTAACCAAAGGGCAGCACTGTTTAACTTCAGTGCTAACCAAGCCCAGCCTGGCTTAGCTCCAGTATTAACCAAAGGCAGCACTGTTTAACTTCAGCGCTAACCAAGCCCAGCCTGGCTTAGCTTCAGTATTAACCAAAGGCAGCACTGTTTAACTTCAGCGCTAACCAATCCCAGCCTGGCTTAGCTCCAGTATTAACCAAAGGCAGCACTGTTTAACTTCAGCGCTAACCAAGCCCAGCCTGGCTTAGCTTCAGTATTAACCAAAGGCAGCACTGTTTAACTTCAGTGCTAACCAAGCCCAGCCCAAGTACTGAAGTACATGAAGCAGAGAATAGTTCCGAGTATGAATAATGCAGCGACCAACCCCCCCCCCCCCAGATCTGTAATTAGTGCAAGCGATGACAGCTCAGAACTAACGAACAGAGAGGATCTGATCCCGTTAGCGCAGAGAGGATCTGGGTCCACAGCTGACTTCCTGTCAGTCCTGCCTGTTCAAATGATCAAGAGAATGGCCGTGGATAGCTCTGCTCTCTCTCTCTCTGTCTCTCTTTCTCTCTCTGTCTCTCTGTCCCTCTTTCTCTCTCTGTCTCTCTCTCTGTGTCTCTCTGTCCCTCTCTCTCTCTGTATCTCTCTCTCTCTGTTTCTCTGTCCCTCTCTCTCTCTCTGCCTCTCTTTCTCTCTCTGTCTCTCTCTCTCTCTCTTTCTCTCTGTCCCTCTCTCTCTCTGTCTCTCTTTCTCTCTCTCTCTCTCTGTGTCTCTGTCCCTCTTTCTCTCTCTGTCTCTCTCTCTCTGTGTCTCTCTGTCCCTCTCTCTCTCTGTCTCTCTGTATCTCTCTCTCTCTCTGTTTCTCTGTCCCTCTCTCTCTCTCTGTTTCTCTGTCTCTCTCTCTCTCTCTGTTTCTCTGTCCCTCTCTCTCTCTCTGTCCTCTCTCTCTCTCTGTTTCTCTGTCCCTCTCTCTCTCTCTGTCCTCTCTCTCTCTGTTTCTCTGTCCCTCTCTCTCTCTGCTCTCTGTCCTCTCTCTCTCTCTGTCTCTGTCCCTCTCTCTCTCTCTCTGTCCTCTCTCTCTCTCTGTTTCTCTGTCCCTCTCTCTCTCTCTCTGTCCCTCTCTCTCTCTGTCTCTCTGTACCTCTGTCCCTGGCTGTATTTTTTGCTGTGTAATTCAGTTCAGTTACTCTTTTGACCTGACATTTAAAAAAGTGCACATTGCCCAGCAAAGCATTCAGCAATCAATGAGAAACAAATGCAAAAACAGGTCACTTAGTTTGAGCTCATCAACAGAACAGTCACAGTTCTGTTACTTAAGCTCTCTCTCTCTCTGTCTCGCACACACACACACACACACACACACACACACACACACACACACACACCCACACTGTCCTTCTCTCCTGTCCTCCTTCATCATTAAACCCTACCAGAAGAAGGGTCTGTGAAGTTTGTCTGGCGGGGTTAACACATAGAGACTGTGACATAGGAGAGAGAGCATTGCGCCAACGAAACCACAAACGGTGCTGGCAGAGATGCTGTAGACACATCGCACTCGTGGCTGAGAAATGATCCTGCCTTGATCTTATCATGAATAATATGAGCAGCCTTGGGGGAAATCTCAGCACGGCACAGGCCGGCTTTCTTCATCTGAAACCCCTCCCTCAAGCAATCGCACTAAACGGCCCATTCAGTTAAAATCCATAAGGACATCTTCAAATGAACATTCCCTGTGTGAAAGAAAAAACGGGGTTTAACTCATTTTAACGCTCGCCCTTTCACAGCGAGAGATGGGTCTCCTTGGTGAAGACTTGTTTTAAAAGATGCAAAGAGATTTATGTGGTAGCACATGTTACATGTGGTCAAGCACATGTAATTATGAGAAAAAAAATTCACATGTGCACTTGAACTTATACGGTTATGGTGTTTTAACGGGCCGGAGTATCGTTTTTTACAAGTCATCCGCTTCATCACACCTTCAACTGTTCATTCACTCATAAACTGTTGCCTTTATTCTGTGCTTTAAGGTTTTAAAACTGGGTACAATATGAGTTACATGCACATGCCTGAAGGATTAATTGAACCAATTAAGAAGGGGATAATTGAGATAATTGATTAGAATGAAAGGCCAGCAGTCCACCTCAGCCCTCAGTGGTCCTGGGCTCGAATCAACAGTTAACTGTCCTCATTATCAGAACAAAAAAAATCTTCAAAACTTTAAATGAAAAAGCTCAAAGTTTTACTCCTCCATAATTATTTAAATGGTTATAAATTACAGAAAAAAAACTTTAATTACAGGAGAGTATATCTCATTTAAATAATCATTTCACTTAAAATAAGAACACATTTATGAGATTGATTTGTTTTAATGTTCCTTTTCATCTGTGGTTCCTCTTTTTTTTCACCCATTTTTTCTCCTGGTACCTTATCTAACAGGTTGTCTTATTACAGGATTTTGTTTCCATCATAACGTTAATGTGAAACATAATGTAGAGAAGCTGTAAGTGAGTTATTCACGCGCAGAAAAGCGTCTGTCTTATAATGAGAAGAATGCATTGCCAACTGTGTTTGTTATCATCCTTATTGTGCTGTTTATTTTGTGGTCTGTGATTCGGTGTGTGGGAAATTAACCTGGTTCATGGCTCGCTAATTTTTAAAAATCCCCCAGCGGTGCTGGCCAGAGCAGGGCTTTAAAACGCGGGTCACGGCTAATCACGATAACTTAAGGAGACTGAGAGCTCCGAGGACGCGGATGTCGGAAGCGATAAAAGGCGCGGAGCGTGTGACTCTTTGGACAGCGATGCGCGAGACGGAGCTAGATCAATCAAGACTCGCGCAGGAAGAAGCCCCCAATGGCTTCTCTTGGCTCGAGCGTTTTCTTTGCCGGCTGCAGCCGTTTCCGGTTGTCAACCACAGCCGCCAAATCCGCCATTTCATCTGCATGACGGCACATGCGAATGGAAGGGAGGTCGAAACTGCGGAACACGCGCGACTGCTTCAGTCTCAATTTAGCAGACTTGTACCGATTACGCCACGCAATTCAGCTTGGCTCAGTTTTTTCAGCAGAGTAATGAGTACTGGTAAAGAAAGACTGGCCGACTTTGACCTTTGAGATGTAAGCTTAGACACAGTACAGCAGTTTAGCTGTAGACCTCCCAACAAGTAGGCGACTCCCCCTCTACAATTTTTAACTGCCTGGAGTACGGGTTTCAAGCCATTATTTGTATTTTAATATCTGAAAGGATCAAAACATCAAATCTGTTCAACTCCAGCTGTTCCCCCACAACCAACAGAGTCTGGTTTGCTTCTTTATCAAAAAGAGTATTTTCAGAGATGAGAACAGAACTGTGCCCAAGACTAGAAGCTAAGCCTCTATATGTAGGATAGAGAAGACAAAGGAGAAGAAGAGGGAGAAGAAGATGAAGAAGAACAAGGAGAGGAGGGAGAAGAAGACCAGAAAGGGAGAATAAGAAAGACAAGAGGTTGAAGAAGCAGACAGAGAAGAGGGTGAAGAAGAAGATGAAGAAAGAGAAGAGGGTGAAGAAGAAGAAGGAGAGGAACAGTGCCCTTGCAGGCCAGGTCCATGCGGTGCTGCAGCTGCCTGCTGAAGGAGCAGTGGTCATACGCGGAGGGAGGGGGAACCTTGACCCCAAATCCGCTGGAAAATCAGGAGCAGCGGATGAAGCACAGAGGGAACCTGGGTCATTCATCACCCCCAACCCCCGACTCCGCTTCACACCCTCTCCTCCCAATCCCACCCCTGGCCGGTACTGCTGCGCCAGCACCGCCCCGGACATTGGGGTGGGGGGGGGGCGCTAAGGGACTAAGGGGTGGGGGGTTACAGATGGGAAAAAAAGATCAACAAATAAAAATAAATAAAAGTGTGGAATCTGTAGGGCTGTGTGGGACCTTGGGGGGATGGGGGTTTGTCCGACAGAAATGACCTGATTCTGCCTCTTTCTCTCCCTCTCTCCAGCTCTCCTCCTCTTTCTATCTCTCTCTCTACCACTCTTTAATCCTTCTCTTTATCTCCCTCTCACTTTCCCTCTCCTCTCCTCTTGTGTGTTTTGGTTAGTGAAAATCAGTAAAAACCTCAACACTGGACTAAATTCAGCAATATGGCACAAGAATAGCATTCATCCTTATATACTGAGACCTTTTTTTTCTTTTTCTTCCCAAAGAAACCTTTGAATTTTAAACCACATTCACCTGAGGAAGAGAAGAAATTGTGAATGACTTACAGAGGGAGTCAGTAGGCAAGTAAACCTGCACAGCAAGAGCACTGATGGTTTGCATGTCAGCTACATGACAGTGGAGATTCCACTCTGAAACAATCTTCCCAAGGAAAGAGAATGTTACCCAAACCCAGAACCAGAGTTCAGGGTATTTAGATCAATGTAGCATGCTAACAGCCAAACTCTCAGTCTACAGCAGTGTAGCATGCTAACAGCCAAACTCTCGGTGTACAGCAGTGTAGCATGCTAACAGCCAGACTCTCAGTGTAACACAGTGTACCGCATTGTAGCATGCTAACAGCCAAACTCGCAGTGTACAGCAGTGTAGCATGTTAATGGTCAAAAACCGAGTGCAGGTCAAACGCTCAGAGTACAGGGTCATAACGACAGTGGGGCACACGAACAGCATGGCTAAACACTCAGAGTACAGGCTTATAATGATAGCATAGTATGCTAATGGCATGGCTAAACACTCTGAGTACAGGCTTATAATGATAGCATAGCATGCTAATGGCATGGCTAAACGCTCTGAGTACAGTCTTGTATGAGTAGAGTCTGTACGACCAGACTCCTTGGAAGCCAAGATCAAATGTACAATACCCATCAATCACACCTACTGTGCAGACACACACACACACACACACACACACAGTCCGATTACACATACAGAGTCACAAATGCGCATGCATACATACACATCCGCCCAAGACACACATACACCAAACACACAAACAAATTATACACACATATACATGTACACACACATACACACACAGGACACACAGACAGGGGGCGCTCACACCTGAGCTACACTCCCGCCTGCACCATGTTTCAGAGAAAAAAACGACAAGGGAGAGAGAGAGAGCTCCAGCTTTGGTTAACGGGGTCACGGCGAGAAGAGGCTGACAAGCAGCTTAAATGCAAGACAGGAGACTTACGGCATAATGTAAAAGATCAGTGTTCAGCCTTAAATCCTGCATGAGCTGGGCTGAAGCCGCCATTAGCGCGGTCAGTGGAGGCCGCTGCGCTGCAGGTTCAGCGCTCATCTGCATGCAGCAGCCGTACGGGTAAAACTCTGTGCATAGCCAACAGCGTCCCGCCAAAATCATCTGGCTGAACCAATGGCAGTCAATAACTATCAGTCTTCATTTCAGATTAGATGATCTGAAATACATACCCTGTTTGTGGTCAGCATTAATTTATTTTCTGTTTTATGCATAATTCATATATCATGTATATGTGTGCATTACTGTGTGAGCAAGTATGTCAGACTGTTAAACAGAGATTTAATGCACTGTGTTCTCTACATGGACTCACACAATATTACATTTCTCTGCAGGATGGCAGAAGCGTGTGAGATGCCTGGTGTCCTCTGTCATATATTACTCAGTTACTGAACGGCAACCAGTTTAGGGGAATTCTGAAACAGTGAAACTCAACAATGGCTGCCACAGAACAGTGCTATACTAATCATAATGATTCAATGCTGATTTGATAGAAACAGATACAGCTGGCATAGCCAGGTTTAAACCGTGTCACCACACATGCAAAATTTACCCCTATATGGGATTTTTCTGAGCTATTTCCGACCTTGTTCTGAACTGCTGAACCATGCGCACGGGTCACAGAATCTAGTAAATGATTGCATTAACGTAGGCCTTATTTATATGTTTTGCTCAGTCCGGCTGTCCTCCAATAAAATGCGTTAATACGGTGATCTCCTGAAGCTCAGGGGGGCCTGCGCCTCGAGCCTGTGATCCGCGCGCTGCCTGTCGTGCTCTCCGCGCTCCTCCAATTCCCCTTTCGGTCACAGGGAGAGCGAAGTTTATTTTCTGGTAAAATAAGCAGACGTCGGCGAACCTTTACTATTGAACCATTCAGGCGGTCATATTTGGGAAGCGCTTCCTGGAGGACAGAAGCCCATGTTTAATGATGATTTTAGACAATGTGCAAATTCCCCAGAATCTAAAATACATTTTGTTAACTGGTGTGTCTAACACACCAGTGTGTTTTTACAAAAAGTCTGGCACGTTATCAACCGTTTGGTTTTTTGTCATGCGTCAAAATGACACCGATAAAGTTCACAAGGGAGTGTGCGTTAATTAGTAGAGTTGGGCTGTAAAAGTGACTGCCTTTTAAAGGCCATGGCGCAGTGGGAAACAGGCACTCAGGATAAACCATGCTCGCTTGATTTTAAACACAGCGACATAATGCATATTCTATGTAGGCTGCAGGATACTGCTATCAGACGCACTCAGTATTCCTCCAGATATCTGCAGAACAACAGTCCGCACGTGGTAGGTTAAATTCCCATTCAGGCCTAAGCGGCAGAATAAACAACCAAAACATTTTATGTACAGAGTTGTAAAGGCGACTGACCTGTGTCTTGCACTAGTTTACCGTTACTGACGAGCGAGATTCTTGAATGAGCCGGAACGCGTTGCTGTAAACTGTTGGTCTCATGAGCGCTATAAGAACGTCTAACACGTCTGACAACCTTTGCTGCTGTGGTTTACAAACGAAATAACCTTCTACAAAATAAGGTCATTTGTATAAAATTGATAAGACCAAAATATGAAATTTTGTTTTAGTGATAATTTTCGTGAGGTACAAGAGTAATTGGACACTTGGTCCTTGCATTTGATAGAGGGCGAAAGAAGAATAAAGCATTTTATCATTAAGTCCAAAACTCAGTCAGTTTACTAAGAAAATATTTTACTTTATGTTTATTGGATATTGTAATGAAATATAGTCATGTATTTGCGATGACACAATTCATCTCTTAAACAGAGACACATGCAAAGATCAATTCTTACGTAGGGGCGAGTTACTTGAACGTGAAATGCTTTAATGCAAAAGTGCATTGTGGTTGATATAGGTATGCTATTAACGCGAAGACAAATCCAAAATTCAACATGAACTTGGTAGAGAAAAGAATAAAAATTTGGGTAATTTGTATAGTTGGTACAATTAAGTGTTTTAACATTTTGTCTTTCTTTTCGCACAGTAACATAGTCTGTACAATGCATCACTGCTTAGAAGCTTTTTCACAAATCAACAAAACAGTTCTGTGCGACACGTCACATTTTATTTGATGAAATTAATAATGATCAACATTTACGCCCTGAGACCATATAATAATGATTGGTTAATTTTGCCTTTATTTATTTGAACAAATATAAAACATATTCATTACTTATCATTTGGAATCCGTTAAGTTTTGATGAGATGTTACATTAAAAAAACGTTGCTTTAAATAATTTAATGTAATACTCTTTTCGAGAAATCATGATTTATATTAATCTTTTTTATCTTTTAATATACTGTTGACAATACTTTGTGGCTGACCAAACTGGACTTATAGGCTATCAAAAGATTATGGGCTATGTATAGTTTATTCTTAATTACTAAAACAAACGCTAAGCTTTATATATATAAAAATAGAATCATTATGACTACATAATTCTGGCTACTTTGTGTTATAAATACAGTATGTATCATTCATAAACTACGTATGTATGTGCGCTCTCCTGTACAGTATGTATCATTCATAAACTACGTTTCTATATACTACGTATATTCATATGTGCGCTCTCCTGTGTATGTAGGAAAAATGGTTGCGTTTGTGTGTGTGTGTGGCTGTGTGCGTGTGTGAGAAAGAGAGGGAGAGAGACACATCAGTTTGATGTTTAAACTATTAAGACTTTCGTGCTAACACCCTTTTTCTAAGTGACCATATTTAGAGCGCATGTTGCCTCTGTACGTTATCTTCGGAAAGGACACGTTGAACACTGCTTGCTCTGTTGGTTTAAGGCATCGAACCAGTTACCTCCTTTCTAGTTTACTTAATTGTCCAAAACTACACAACAGGGTTATTTAAAGCATGTTAGCAGTGGAATGGAATACTATCCTGCTGCTGAAACACGTGGATTTCTGCACTTTTTACTCTTTACAACAAACCTTTTTAATCGTGCATCTGTTCTGATTACATCTACCATGAGTTTACCTTTAGAGAAAAAGACACAAGAGAAGTGTTTTTTTCTTGTTGATTGAAGCTGTAAAAGTGCCCTGAACATGCGGTCTCACGCGCGGTCAGCTCGCGGGACGCTCCTGCAGCTGCGCTGAGGAGGTGCACCTGTCCTGTCATTCCTTATGTTTCTCTGATACAGAGCGCCCCCTTGAGAATTCAAATACGAACTGCAACTTGGTCTTCCACTATTTCTTTGCAACGGAATGTGAAATTGCAAAAGTTTACTCGTGGTACCAAATAATCAGCACGATTTATTAATAATAAAATGATAACATTATTTTTATAGTTACATTAAAACGTTATGACTTATTTGATTTTAAATCCACTGCTCTATTTTTAATAACATTGTCTTAGCATGTAACTGTGTGTAAACACAAATGTCAGGAATAGCAAACTACTTTACATCAGTTTTTGAAACCAGTCGCGAGAGGAGGAATTTGAACAGTTTTGGATATTGGAATGTTTTTCAAGAAAAAAAAACAACAACCGTGTGGTGATTTACATATAGGGTAGGCAAATTATATTACGTGCCGTAAAAGTTTTCAGTAATATAGTATACATATTTTATATGGCAAAAGTCCCCATCGCAAATTCTGGGAACGCTTACTACAAACGGTAAAGCTTTCCTTCTCGTACCAGACCTTTCGATTATAGGTTAACCTATAAACAGCTTTTGCTGCAAGAACCAGGTTTTTTTAAGAAATTATATTTTTAAATAAATATATACAAATGCAGAAAAAGGGGAAAAAACAAAGAAAACTCACCAGGTAAATTGCAGGCGCGAGGAGAAAGACAGCGCACCAACGCGTAGCCTGCATCTTCCCTGGTCCTAAACTTCCACTGACGTCCGCGCGCTGAATCTCGTGTATTTGTAGACCATAGATCCACCTAGTATCCGCTTTTACAGAACCGAGATGCCCCTCATCACCCTAGGCAAAGATGAAATTATACACCCCATGACCACAGAACAAGCTTATACTTAGACACAGAGGAAAGGAAGCAAAAAATTAGAAAAAAAAAAAAATACGATTACACAGGCATTAATCCGGACAGGGGGTGAAGCAATCTCATAATTCAATGAAAGATGATCAAATTCAATTGAGCACAATCACGAGGGATCAGTCTTGATCTGATTGTCTCGCGGTTCCTGCCGAGCGAGCGAGCGCGCGGCGCGGTCCTCTCTGGAAAGGGGACAGAGATTTTTAAACTGGCACCAACCGTCAGTGGCGCCTTTATACCGCGCGCACAGTAACACGCTGGTACAATGTATCCGGCGGAAAGACCGAAGCGATAGGGAGTGCGCGAGGGGTAGAAAGAGGGGGAGGACGGGAGAGAGAGAGAGATATGGAGGACAGAGGATAGGGAAAGGGGGTGGTGGAGGAGGATTAAAGTCCAGGATGAGATTGGTCCGAAACGCTGAGATCATAGACAGTCCAACACTTTAAAGACACACAAGACGCTGCAAACAGCAAGGGTTTTTACTCCGTGGAAATGCAGTCTTTGCGTCGAACGCAGATAAATGCGCTAGCACGTGCACCAGCAGCGTTTATGATCCCTGCGCGAGGCAAGCTCGGTAACTTTGCTTTGCGGTTTACCACGTGCCTCCAGTCTTCTCTGCGATTACCTCACTGTCCAGATTCGATGGATCTATACCAGCGAGGGATTAAAACATTGTTAACGTCGGCATAAGCCGTCTGATCGACAACACTGGATTAGAGGGTTTTGATGTCAAATGACAATAACAAGGCAAGGCCAAAGAAACATTTTACTTGTACACACTTGAAAGTTATGCAAAATTGTCCAGCTTGTGTGGTGTGTGTGTGTGTGTGTGTGTGTGTGTGTGTGTGTGTGTGTGTGTGAGTGTGAATGTGTGTGTGTGTGTGAGTGAGTGTGAGTGTGTGTTTAGGTGGTGTTGGGGGAGGTGTGCCCCTGCAGGCTGAGGACTATGTGCACACACACTGGAGACCTGAGCTGGTGGTAGAAGAGCGCCCAACGATGGTCACATGCTGTCAGTTGGGGTCTCTGTGTGTTTAAGTGTTGCCCCCCCATTACCATCATTAATGTAAGAAATGCCATTACCCCCCCCAAATCACACCCCCTCAGACAGCACACACACTCAACTCCCACTGTCACTGTGACACTCCCACAGGTGAGACACCGCCCCCACCTCAGCCACCCTGCCAGAGAAAGGCTCCCTTCAAACTGCACACAGTCATGGCGCAGAGTGACGGCACGCCGCTTAAGGAGACAGTGATTATCACTCAGAGTGATCAGGGCGGTTTAGAGACGTGCACATAGATCCTGGGGGGGGGCAGCCCATCATACAGTGTGTTGTAATCCATTATCCGTGATCCATTATCCACTGTCTGTCTGTGCGACTCCTCAGACAGGGACAGGGAGCTAAGAACATGGGACAAAAACACTTTACCGGCTGTTGGAGGTCCGATTATAACGGGGCTGTCGGGGTTCCGATTGTAACGGGGCTCTTGGGGTTCCGATTATAATGGGGCTGTAGGAGGTCCGATTATAACGGGGCTGTTGGAGGTCCGATTATAACGGTGCTGTAGGAGGTCCGATTATAACGGGGCTGTTGGAGGTCCGATTATAACGGGGCTGTTGGAGGTCCGATTATAACGGTGCTGTAGGAGGTCCAATTATAACGGGGCTGTCGGGGTTCCGATTGTAACGGGGCTGTAGGAGGTCCGATTATAATGGGGCTGTAGGAGGTCCGATTATAACGGGGCTGTTGGAGGTCCGATTATAACGGGGCTGTTGGAGGTCCGATTATAACGGGGCTGTTGGAGGTCCGATTATAACGGTGCTGTAGGAGGTCCAATTATAACGGGGCTGTCGGGGTTCCGATTGTAACGGGCTGTAGGAGGTCCGATTATAATGGGGCTGTAGGAGGTCCGATTATAACGGGGCTGTTGGAGGTCCGATTATAACGGTGCTGTAGGAGGTCCGATTATAACGGGGCTGTTGGAGGTCCGATTATAACGGTGCTGTAGGAGGTCCGATTATAACGGTGCTGTAGGAGGTCCGATTATAACGGTGCTCTTGGGGTTCCGATTGTAACGGTGCTGTTGGAGGTCCGATTATAACGGGGCTGTTGGAGGTCCGATTATAATGGGGCTGTAGGAGGTCCGATTATAACGGGCCTGTCGGAGGTCCGATTATAACGGGGCTGTTGGGGTTCCGATTATAACGGTGCTCTTGGGGTTCCGATTATAACGGGGCTGTTGGGGTTCCGATTATAACGGTGCTCTTGGGGTTCCGATTATAACGGGGCTGTTGGGGTTCCGATTATAACGGTGCTGTTGGAGGTCCGATTATAATGGGGCTGTAGGAGGTCCATTATAACGGTGCTGTTGGAGGTCCGATTATAACGGGGCTGTTGGAGGTCCGATTATAACGGGGCTGTTGGAGGTCCGATTATAACGGTGCTCTTGGGGTTCCGATTATAACGGTGCTGTTGGAGGTCCGATTATAACGGGGCTGTTGGAGGTCCGATTATAATGGGGCTGTAGGAGGTCCGATTGTAACGGTGCTGTTGGAGGTCCGATTATAACGGGGCTGTAGGAGGTCCGATTATAACGGGGCTGTTGGAGGTCCGATTATAACGGGGCTGTTGGAGGTCCGATTATAACGGTGCTGTAGGAGGTCCGATAATAACGGTGCTGTAGGAGGTCCAATTATAACGGGGCTGTTGGAGGTCCGATAATAACGGGGCTCTTGGGGTTCCGATTATAACGGGGCTGTTGGAGGTCCGATTATAACGGGGCTGTAGGAGGTCCGATTATAACGGTGCTCTTGGGGTTCCGATTATAACGGTGCTGTTGGAGGTCCGATTATAATGGGGCTGTAGGAGGTCCGATTGTAACGGTGCTGTTGGAGGTCCGATTATAACGGTGCTGTAGGAGGTCCGATTATAACGGTGCTGTTGGAGGTCCGATTATAACGGGGCTGTTGGAGGTCCGATTATAAAGGGGCTGTTGGAGGTCCGATTATAACGGTGCTGTAGGAGGTCCGATAATAACGGTGCTGTAGGAGGTCCAATTATAACGGGCTGTTGGAGGTCCGATAATAACGGGGCTCTTGGGGTTCCGATTATAACGGGGCTGTTGGAGGTCCGATTATAACGGGGCTGTAGGAGGTCCGATTATAACGGGGCTCTTGGGGTTCCGATTATAACGGGGCTGTTGGAGGTCCGATTATAACGGGGCTGTTGGGGTTCCGATTATAACGGGGCTCTTGGGGTTCCGATTATAACGGGGCTGTTGGAGGTCCGATTATAACGGGGCTGTAGGAGGTCCGATTATAACGGGGCTGTAGGAGGTCCGATTATAACGGGGCTCTTGGGGTTCCGATTATAACGGGGCTGTTGGAGGTCCGATTATAACGGGGCTGTTGGGGTTCCGATTATAACGGGGCTGTTGGGTTGTTGACTTTTTCAGCACGTCTGTGATGTCTGTCTCTCTCTCAGGCAAACGGCTTTGATCACCCTCGTGGATTCTCGAGCCCACAGTGAGCACTTCCCCACAGACTGACCTGGGATCAGCTCCCAACGTGGGGGACGGTGCTTCTTTCTGCCCCACTGTCACCACAGACTGACCCGGCATCAGCTCCCAACCAGAGAGACAGTACCTCCAGACTGTCCAGCTATCACCACCACACGGCTACACCGATGGGGTGGGGGTGTGGCTACACCGATGGGGTGGGGATGGGGGTGTGGCTACACCGATGGGGTGGCGGTGGGGGTGTGGCTACACCGATGGGGTGGTGGGGTGTGGCTACACCGATGGGGTGGGGATGGGGGTGGTGGCTACACCGATGGGGTGGGGGTGTGGCCACACCGATGGGGTGGGGATGGGGGTGTGGCTACACTGATGGGGTGGGGATGTGGCCACACCGATGGGGTGGGGATGGGGATGTGGCTACACTGATGGGGTGGGGGGGTGGGGATGGTGTGGCTACACCGATGGGGTGGGGATGGGGGGGGTGTGGCTACACTGATGGGGTGGGGATGGGCTACACCGATGGGGTGGGGGTGGGGGTGGCCACACCGATGGGGTGGGGATGGGGTGTGGCTACACTGATGGGGTGGGGATGGGGTGTGGCTACACCGATGGGGTGGGGACGGGGTGTGGCTACACCGATGGGGTGGGGGTGTGGCTACACCGATGGGGTGGGGATGGGGGTGTGGCCACACCGATGGGGTGGGGATGGGGATGTGGCTACACCGATGGGGTGGGGATGTGGCTACACTGATGGGGTGGGGGTGGGGGTGTTGTGTTCAGTGGTATTGTCATACTACACACACCTGTTCATTTCCCTGAACCTGGTTAGAATGCTGTAATTAAAAGACATGTAGAAACCTAAAGAATTATATTCATATTTTGAAATACAGAGTAAGTTGACCTACAGCCCCCTGTTGATGTTTTTCAATAAAAAACATAAATAAATTTGATATTTATAAAAATCTGTATAGTTGGTCTAAGAATAATAGAGCCTTTTGTAGGATTTTCATCAGAATTCTACCTAACTCAGATTCAACAATTTATTAGTTGTGTATGCCATCTAGTGGTCCAGCCGTGTTTTAAAAGAATAAAAAAATTGGTTGGTTGTCTTTTATGTCTCTTCAGTGCTGAAGAGAAATGTCAGTGAGCGAGTGAGAGGAAGGGTTCTGCTGGTTCTGTAACAGTGAGATGTTTCTATAGTGGAGGGTTCTGCTGGTTCTGTAACAGTGAGATGTTTCTATAGTGGAGGGTTCTGCTGGTTCTGTAACAGTGAGATGTTTCTATAGTGGAGGGTTCTGCTGGTTCTGGTTCTGTTCTGCTGGCTCTGTAACAGTGAGATGTTTTCTGCTGGTTCTGTAACAGTGAGATGTTTCTATAGGAGGGTTCTGCTGGCTCTGTAACAGTGAGATGTTTCTATAGTGGTGGTTCTGCTGGCTCTGGTGTTTCTGTGGTGGGTTCTGGTTCTGTAATGTTTCAGTGGAGGGTTCTGAACAGATGTTTCTATAGCTATAGATGTTTCTAAGGGTTCTGCTGGTTCTGTAACAGTGAGATGTTTCTTTAGTGTTTCTGGTTCTGTAACAGTAGATGGAGGGTTCTGCTGGCTCTGTTTCTATAGTGGAGGGTTCTGCTGGTTCTGTAACAGTGAGATGTTTCTATAGTGGAGGGTTCTGCTGGCTCTGTAACAGTGAGATGTTTCTATAGTGGAACAGGAGATGTCTTTAGTGGAGGGTTCTGGTTCTGTAACAGTGAGATGTTTCTATAGTGGATGTTTCTATAGTGGAGGGTTCTGCTGGTTCTGTAACAGTGAGATGTTTCTGTAACAGTAGATGTTTCTTTAGTGGAGTTCTGCTGGTTCTGTAACAGTGAGATGTTTCTATAGTGGAGGGTTCTGCTGGTTCTGTAACAGTGAGATGTTTCTATAGTGGAGGGTTCTGCTGGTTCTGTAATGGTGTGGGGCACATTTCCTGGCATGGTTTGGGTAAAGAGTCTGAGAACAGTCAGTCTGATACTAAATGATTTCTATTGAAGGTATTCAAATATGTATTTGAAATACTGTAATACCTAAAATTTTAACAAAAACACAAAACACAGGGTGCCGAGGATTTTCAGCATGTTACGAAATTGAACAAATACAGTGGGATCCGAAAATCTGACACCACACTGAACATTTTTTCCCAAACCTTTTCATGTAAACCTGGAAATAATCTGAAAGTTGTAGGATTTTGAAACACTTAAAACAAAGAAAAGTTATGATCTAAAATGAAAAAGAAATATTGAAGATTCTGCACAATGTCTAGGTCAAATTTAAGCAAATGTGTGACACTGACCCAGTCAGTCTCTTAATTTCAAATCAAGCCAGGGTAACTGGGGGAGACAAAAAGCAGAAACACACACAGAATGTCACGTGCATTCTCACAAACCTATGTGCACTTCAGTAACCCTCAACAAGCAAGTCTACAACATGATTAACAATGAAAAGGAAATGGAGTGAGAAGTTATCAATGGGTTTCCTCAGTAATACACAGCTAGTACCATAATACCCTGTGTTCATTTTTACACACACCTTCAACAATGATGACATCACTATTACAGACACCTTCACAGCAATGACATCATTGTTACAGACACCTCACAGGGATGACATCACTGTTACAGACACCTTCACAGGGATGACATCACTGTTACAGACACCTTCACAGGGGTGACATCACTGTTACAGACACCTTCACAGGGCAGACCTTCAGGGCTCCAGGGTTGCTGCCATCAGTGTTTACACAAGGAGAGAAAAATGGGAAGATTCTCTGAGTGAATTTCTGTTTGAAAGTGTAGATGAGTGACATGTCAGTGGGGTTGTAGAAGGACACCTTCCCCTGTCATAGTCCAGCTGCACTCTGATCCTCTGGGGCTTCTTCTTTAGTCTGAGGTCAGTAACCCCTGGTACACTGTACTTATCTCCATTCCTCAGCATTAATACCCAGAATCCTCCCCCTGGGCTGGCTGTAATCTGCCCCTTCCTGCTGATAGACTCGTTCACCACTCCTACAGTCCACTTGGGTTTGTTCCCCACCTCCACCTCCCAGCTGTGTTTTCCTGAGCTGAACCCCTCACAGCCCAGCACACTCACACAGGAGTCAAACCTCTCTGGGTTGTCAGCAAGCTGCTGATCTGCTGTATCAGTGAATGTAACACTGCTCAGATCATCAGACAGAGAAAGAGTGTTGTTCGCAGTGTTGGGGTCCAGAGTCACAGGAGCTGAAAGATAAAGAAGGGAGATTTTTAAAATGCTGAAAAAATGAGAGGTACAACCGTGCCAAATTCTGGGCTGCTCCCGTGTCAAGTCCTGTTTTTATCTTTCACTTTGTTAGAACTCCTGCGTGCGCCTCCTGTTTCACTGTGACTCCTTTGTTTATGTACGTGCACAACAGAGAACACAAACTCATCATTAACTGTCATAATAAAGCACACAGTTTGTTTCTGCAGTTTAATGTGTCTAATATTAATCTGACAGGAAAATGAACACATGGTCTTTGCGCCCGTCTCCCCCAGATACTCACTGTACTGCACCGTCTCCAGCATCTTCTCCCAGACTCTGTACTTCAGATTGCCCAGGTGTTTGGCCACATCTATCAGCGCTTCTGAAAGCAGCTCTGGGTCCTGCAGTGTGCACTGGGCTCTGTAATGACAGGCACGAGTCACTCACGCTGTGGGGTCTGAAGTGACTTAGGGAGCGTTCCCATATTCACTCTCCCAGTGGCACAGCGCACTCTGGCTGTTTGTAAATTCAGAGCACTGACCCAACTGTCATGTGTTTATTCAGAGTGTTCCACTCTCTGACCAATCAGAACACACTCTGAACACTCTGGCTGTGAAGTGAGATTGTCAGAGTGTGTGACATCATTAGCTAGATCAGCTGATTCACACATGTGGGAAGAAGCTGCCAGATGTGACGGTTGCAGGTTGGTGGCTTCACTGAACACAGCTGGAGTGTTCATAAATGATAAAATAATTATGTGTTGTGTGACACTCAGGACAGAGTACTCAGAGTGTCAGAGAGAATATCAAAAACACCCCTTACTGCACAGCTAGAGTGTTCAGAGTACGCCCTGGCACTCAGAGAGTGAATATCCAAACGCACCCTGAAACAGACAAGAGTGAGAGAGGAGAGCGCCCTACATACCTTTCTTTGATATCTCTGTATCTCTGAAAAACACATAAAGATCAATATTATTATAAAACACATGTGAGTGAATGATAAACAGATACATGCTATTTGCATGATTAAATAAGAAACACCACTAAGAGAGGGTGGGTACAGCAAGGCCATGGAAAAGAGAGACTGGGTGAGAAACTACAGGAGCCAAGCTAATGACAGTAAAGCTGTTTATATCAGCAAACAAGCACAGTCTGGCGTTATATCTGCATGGATATAAACACAAGCCTGACTCACGAGGCTAAAGTCAACATGAGTGGAGTCAGTCAGTATAAACCCAGAACACTGCAGCTAAATCAAGCTCCTACCTTTAAGAATGAGATGTCTTCAGTGTGCATGGCCTTCTCTATAGCTGTGATTTTGTCTGAAAGGGTGGACACTTGTCTTGTGATACTCTTTATCTTCTTGCTCATCTTCTGACTCTTCTGCTCTTCTTCCTCCCTCAGCACAGCTAATTGGGCCTCCTCTTCTTCTCTCAGGAACTGATGGAGCTTCTCAAACTCTGCCTTTACCTGCCTCTCTGTGCGCTGGGCCTGACTCTGCAGTTCAAGCACAGTATTAAGTAAAGAGTGAAACACGACGGGCCGTGCAGGCGTGTGGACATTAACCACAGCAGGACGGGCCGTGCAGGCATGTGGACATTAACCACAGCAGGACGGGCCGTGCAGGCGTGTGGACATTAACCACAGCAGGACGGGCCGTGCAGGCGTGTGGACATTAACCACAGCAGGACGGGCCGTGCAGGCGTGTGGACATTAACCACAGCAGGACGGGCTGTGCAGGCGTGTGGACATTAACCACAGCAGCACGGGCCGTGCAGGCGTGTGGACATTAACCACAGCAGGACGGGCCGTGCAGGCGGGTGGACATTAACCACAGCAGGACGGGCCGTGCAGGCGTGTGGACATTAACCACAGCAGGACGGGCCGTGCAGGCGTGTGGACATTAACCACAGCAGCACGGGCCGTGCAGGCGTGTGGACATTAACCACAGCAGGACGGGCCGTGCAGGCGTGTGGACATTAACCACAGCAGGGGGGGTGATGCGGCCCTGAGGTGAAGCCGAGGGGTTCACCACCCTCAGATGTTTTATTTTCATACAGCTGCACTGGTTCAGCTTGGCCTCAGGACCGCATCACACCTGTGTGTTCAGCTTCAGTCCTTTCAGACTATGACGACTGGCAAAGACAGGAATCAACACTCACACACAATTACACTGGGTTTTAGCAGTGCTGTGTTTCTGTTAACTTTATATTGGTGGATTGTATCTTCACTTGTGAAAAATGTTTTACCCTGAGTAGATTTCAGAATCATGTGACCTCATTTTCACACTGGTAGAATGTGACGGTTATGTGGCTGTGACGGTTACATCCCAAACAACTTAAAAATTAATTTTACCCTAAAAAAGGATATTACACTATTTTTTTCAATAACTGATGCACCAATTATTCAGTTTAATATAATTTTTATGTCATGAGTTTTTACAGTTTAAATATTCCCAGAATGATGAAGGGTTGGTGTATTAATTTGTAGTGGTGATGAGGCCACTTTAGCTGGAACTACTTCACAGCAGTGTATTACACTGTTTCTCTGTGCAGCTATAGGACAATAACCAACATGCTCTGGACCAATCAGAATTGAGTATTAACCCAGTCTCTGTTATAAACATGAATAATGTATCTGTGTTTATGTTGTAAAGCCGCAGTGTTTCCTAACTGCTCTACTCACCCTGATGTGTTCTGCTGTTTTCTCACACTCTTGTTTAACTTTAGTGAATCTCTCCAGCTTTTCTTTCATAGGACTCAGTGCAGTCTTGAGTTCCTCCTGGAATGAGATGAAATGCACAGGCAGCACTTACAGAAACTCACTCATCGCAAGCAAATCCAGGAAACACCGATACTTCTGTGGAATAATACATTAATCGTGAAATTATTACATTTATAAACTAAGCTATCACATTACCTGCTAGCTAGCATGCAGCAGAATAAACTAGCTATCTGACATTAGGTACTCTCCTATAACGGCAATTATGTATGTAATCACAGAAGGGAATTATGCCTAAATCTATGGTGAAACCAGCTGCTGCCTAAGCAAACATTAACTAATTAGCTTGCGGAACATATATATTGAAATATTTAATCTGAAGTTTACTCAGACATGTTTCCTCAAGTTTGAGAAGAAATTAACATTTACATTAATCTGCATTGCTTTTTGAAACAGGTGATATCCTCTTTAAATTGCTTCCTTTCTTTGCTTTCAAGCCGAACAGCTCAAGCAGGTTCATTTCACAGTGTGTTGCATGTTTCAGAACCGCAGCATGCTAAAGAGAACTTGCCACTCAACATTTTTGCGGGAATCCGTTTGATAGGCTGGAGTTGCATCAGAGGAGATTTATAGCCTGTAGCATGGCTGTTCACCTCGGCTACTGGTACATTTGGTATCAGGGACACAATTTCAAGTTTTACTGCAAACTGCAGAACTAATTCATGGAAAGACAGTAAAGTCCTCTGCATTACATTTCACAGTGGTAAAAGAAACTGTGAAACTATTTTACTGTCGTGTGATATTCTGAGCATGTGTTTGTATGAGACTATCACACCACAACATGCTATTCTCTAAAATAATATAGTTATCAGGTTTTGGCCAATCAGCACCTGATATTCTAATTTGAGATCCATACTTTTTCTGCCAGAGGTGCTCAAAGGAGCACATTGTTTTGTGCTTTGGGCGAAAATCACAAAACAAAATCACTCCGTTATATGTCAGGATGACGTGTCATTAAGACCAATTTAACAAGTTAATTACTAACTTTCACCCTGATTAATATGATCAGTTTTAATTTTTGAAGTTTGGTCTTTTGTGTCTCTTCCACATTTAGTAAATCTCAGTAAAGGAACAGTTTTGTTATGATTTCTACTGTTCAGTTCCTTAAAGTGATGCTTCCTGAAAGTGGATCTTAACTATTTACTGGACCCCAAAGCTGCTGTCAGTCAGACATTCTTTTTCATGAGTCATTTTTACTCATATTGAATTTTTAAGGGGATATATTAAACAGTTTAACCCTGACACTTAAAACTGAATACCTTAAACTCCGGTGCAGCCTCTTCCACTGGGCAGAGCTGGTGGTTTCTGTGTTTTCTTGAGGTATGGCACACGACACAGAGAAGCAGTCGATCGTCCTGACAGAAAAACACAAGTTTCTCTCCATGGAGCCTGCAGTGAATTTCACTCTTCTGTTCAGCTTTACTCTCTTCTTTGGCTTCATTGTCACTCTTCTGCTTCAGGTAGGTCTCCACAATGTTTTGTAAAGCCAGGTTTGGAGGAGGATCAGTCGTTGAGCTCTTCCTCCTGCAGGTGGGACATTCTCTAGAGCTCTTCTTTTCCCAGTACTGCTGCAGGCAGGTTCTGCAGAAGCTGTGGCTACACTTCAACACAACAGGCTCTTCAAAAATATCACAACACACAGAGCAGTAGAACTCCTCTTCTGGAATTAAAATGTTAGACGCCATTTCACTGACTCTCTCTTTCTCTGTCAGTCCTGAACTTTTTGCAAATTCCCGACAGACACATCTACTGTGACACAAGTCAGAACCAACCTGCTGATCAACATTTTATGCATTTTATACCTCCTGGCCTTTCAAACCAAGCAATCATTTTCAACAGATAGGATCACATGGTCCAAAAGAAACAAATTTACAATCAAAAGAAATTCACTTTTAATTTTACATCTGGATTTCATTCTTTCAATGAAAAATGTAGATAAAAAATGAAGATAATTTAATTTTTAAATGCAATATCAGTACAACAATTATAGTTCATGAACCATTGCAGGAACATTGCAGTTATGTTTTATTAATGTAGTTATGACACAATTTTAGGACATAATTGCATAATTATTACGATTATTACTGAAACTAAATTCAGGCGGATTAAAGTTTAGGGCATGTAGCATCCAAACTTACTTGTTGCTTTAATATATAATTTGTTATTTAGCTGATGCTTTTATCTAGTGTCTAACTGTTTATGGGACTAGTTAGGGGCCAGTGGGGTCAAGGGCCAGTCCCTCCTGGGATTAATATGGAGTTAAGGGCCCAACAGCTGCACTGGGTCTCAAACCCCAACCTGTAAGAGTCCCAGTGAAACAGCAGAACCACTGAGCTACATGTCGTCACACACATTTTAACAATGTTCCAGTGACAATATTAAAACACTGACGTTACACGACGTTATACCATCGCTAATATTATTGATAAAATTAACACAAGACTGTGGAGTAATACATTCTAAAAAATCTTATGAGTCAATGAGGCCAGTGTGCCTATGAACTTTATTACACTGCTTTTGTGTAACTCAAAGTTTCACACAGATATACCCATCATGAATCTACTTTCACATTACAAGTATTATAAATAATATAATAAATATGTATGTAGTCGGCAATGTCATCATTAATGTATACTTTGATCCCACCTGAGGACCAGCGGCCTCATTTATAAATTCACCTCATTAAGAATTCATCTTAAATGTGAGAGTGTGATTCATAAAATGCCCACATGCCTCTCCACTCAGTACACTGGACACTTGGAGGTGGAGGAGGAATTGTATTGCTTTAATTAGCTTTTAATAGTGATGATGTTAGAGAAAAAATATAAAAATTAATAAAATATCATAATGGGAGTTATTACAGCCCTCCCACAGAAACTCTTCACAGCTTTGTTTTAGATTACATTATTCAATGGCTATAATTGACATCTTCTTCATTTGAATTACTTCAAATTAATTTAATTGGTTATGTAATTGTGTAAAGTACTCAAATGTTTCTCTTAGAAAAAAATGAAAAACCCTAACTTCACTCTAAATTACAAACATACAGAAATGGGCTAAACTACCATCCACTTTGTTTTACTGCATTGAAAATAGAGTACAAAACACGAAGCCACAGTTTTCTCCCTAGGAGGCTGAAATTTGGCATGGAGGTCAAATGTGTGTGTGTGTGAAGGTGTTTTGACCTATTGGCTAAAAGGGTGTTTGGCAATGGGAGTGGCATCTGTAATAGACTTACACACACTCTTTTGTAGCTCAGCTTGGTAGGATCACATTAGGAAGTTAAGTGCTAAAAATGCTAACCATTCCCACTGTCTGAACTTAAGATCACATTAGTGAGCTGAGTGCTAAAACAGCTAACTATTACCACTGTCTGAACTTAAGATCACTTTAGTGAGCTGAGTGCTAAAACAGCTAACCATTCTGACTGTCTGAACTGTGTCCACGGCCATGCCAACCCAGTACAGGTGAAACAGATCCACTTTTCAGTTTTTCATTCATCTGCTGACCCAAAAACCAAAACACCCTTTGGAGATTATTTCCATCAGTGTCTTTATTATAACTGGCATATTCAGCTAACAAACCCAGTCCCTTCAGGAATTACACTTGTTCCTCCAAAACAGTAAATGATGTGTATATAACCCAGGCAGTAGCATTTCTCTGAGCATCTCTGTGGATCATTTAAATAAATTCAGTACAGACCAGGCTTTATAGATCAGGCTTTACACACATCCCATCAGCAGACAGATAAGAACAACTCAATCAGGCAAGACAAAAAATGCCTGCCCCAGATTAAATGTCAAAAATGACTGGAAGAGAAACATGTCCTTCCATGTTAATTGTATATTCGTATATAATTCTGCAGTAAAAAACGCTGGTCCACACTATTGTAAGCTTGTTCCAGGAGGCTCATATCCAGTTGTGGATGTTATGTAAACTGTCGCTCTTAATTATATGTTTAGCCAAATCATTTAAATTACAGATACTTTATCAACATTGATGAGGTGAGCTCATGATTGGCAGCTGAAGACCATGTGACCATGTATGTATTTACAGTGGTCTAATCAGTGAGTGAACCAGTGAGTGAACCAGCACTGGTGTTCACAGCTAATTATCAAATCAAGCCAGGGTAACTGGGGGAGACGAAAACCAGAAACACACACAGAATGACACGTGCATTCTCACAAACCTATGTGCACTTCAGTAACCCTCAACAAGCAAGTCTACAACATGATTAACAATGAAAAGGAAATGGAGTGAGAAGTATTCAATGGGTTTCCTCAGTAATACACAGCCAGTACCATAATACCCTGTGTTCATTTTTACACACACCTTCAACAATGATGACATCACTATTACAGACACCTTCACAGCAATGACATCATTGTTACAGACACCTTCACAGGGATGACATCACTGTTACAGACACCTTCACAGGGATGACATCACTGTTACACACACACCTTCACAGGGATGACATCACTGTTACACACACCTTCACAGGGATGACATCACTGTTACAGACACCTTCACAGGGATGACATCACTGTTACAGACACTTTCACTGGGATGACATCACTGTTTCAGATACCTTCACAGGGATGACATCACTGTTACAGACACCTTCACAGGGCAGACCTGCAGGCTTTCTCCAGCATAGAAAAATGGGAAGATTCTCTCAGTGAATGTGTGTTTAAAAGTGTGGATGTGTGACATGTCAGTGGGGTTGTAGAAGGACACCTCCCCCCTGTCATAGTCCAGCTGTACTCTGATCCTCTGGGGCTTCTTCTTTAGTCTGAGGTCAGTAACCCCTGCAGCCCAGTACTCATCACCACTCCTCAGGGATAAAACCCAGAATCCTCTCTTTGGGCTGGCTGTAATCTGCCCCTTCCTGTTGATGGACTCATTCACCACTCCTACAGTCCACTTGGGTTTGTTCCCCACCTCCACCTCCCAGCTGTGTTTTCCTGAGCTGAACCCCTCAGAGCCCAACACATTTACACAGGGGTTAAACCTCTCTGGGTTGTCAGGAAGCTGCTGGTCTTCTGTACCAGTGCGTCTCACACTGCTCAGATCATCAGACAGAGAGAGAGTGGCACGTGCAGTGTTGGGGTCCAGAATCACAGGAGCTGAAAGATAAAGAAGGGAGATTTTTAAAATGCTGAAAAAATGAGAGGTACAATTGTGCCAAAGTCTGGGCTGCTCCCGTGTCATGTCCTGTTTTTATCTTTCACTTTGTTCAAGCTCATGCATGCTCCTCCCGTTTCGTTTGTACTCCACCTGTTCTACCTGTGGTGACGTGTGTTACCAGTTACCTTTTGTGCGCTACAAGCCGCACTGTTACCTACTCATTACTTTCACCTTATCCTGATTTCATCTTCCATGACTCTGTGTGTATGCTTTGAGGAACATGAGTAAAGTTAATCTTTATTTTTTATGCAGTATCGTGTATTAATTCAAACTGCTAGCTGTGATGTTAATATTGGCAAGTAGTTTCAATGTGATTATTTTGTTTGTGAACAGCAGACAATACAACTACAAAAAACAACATGTCCAATATTTATCTGAGAGAAACACAAAAATATGGTCTTTGTGCCCGTCTCCCCCAGATACTCACTGTACTGCACCGTCTCCAGCATCTTCTCCCAGACTCTGTACTTCAGATTGCCCAGGTGTTTGGCCACATCTATCAGCGCTCCTGAAAGCATCTCTGGGTCCTGCAGTGTGCACTGGGCTCTGTAATGACAAGCACGAGTCACTCACACTGTGGGGTCTGAAGTGACTTAGGGAGCGTTCCCATATTCACTCTCTGAGCGGCACAGCGCACTCTGGCTGTTTGTAAATTCAGAGCACTGACCCAACTGTCGTGTTTATTCAGAGTGTTCCACTCTCTGACCAATCAGAACACACTCTGAGCACTCTGGCTGTAAAGTGAGATTATCAGAGTGTGTGACATCATTAGCTAGATCAGCTGATTCACACATGTGGGAGGAAACTGCCAGATGTGACGGTTACAGGTTGGTGGCTTCACTGAACACAGCTGGAGTGTTCATAAATGATAAAATAATTATGTGTTGTGTGACGTTCAGGACAGAGTACTCACAGTGTCAGAGTGAATATCAGAACACACCCCTTACTGCACAGCTAGAGAGTTCAGAGTACGCCCTGGCACTCAGAAAGTGAATATCCAAATGCACCCTGACACAGACAAGAGTGAGAGAGGAGAGTGCTATACATACCTTTCTTTGATATCTCTGTAGCTCTGAAAAACACATAAAGATCAATATTATTATAAAACACATGTGAGTGAATGATAAACAGATACATGCTATTTACATGATTAAATAAGAAACACCACTAAGAGAGGGTGGGTACAGCAAGGCCATGGAAAAGAGAGACTGGGTGAGAAACTACAGGAGCCAAGCTAATGACAGTAAAGCTGTTTATATCAGCAAACAAGCACAGTCTGGCGTTATATCTGCATGGATATAAACACAAGCCTGACTCACGAGGCTAAAGTCAACATGAGTGGAGTCAGTCAGTATAAACCCAGAACACTGCAGCTAAATCAAGCTCCTACCTTTAAGAATGAGATGTCTTCAGTGTGCATGGCCTTCTCTATAGCTGTGATTTTGTCTGAAAGGGTGGACACTTGTCTTGTGATGTCCTCTATCTCCTCCTTCATCCTCCGACTCTTCTGCTCCTCTTCCTCCCTCAGCGCAGCTAGTCGGGCCTCCTCTTCATCTCTCAGGAACTGGTGGAGCTTCTCAAACTCTGCCTTTACCTGCCTCTCTGTGCGCTGGGCCTGACTCTGCAGTTCAAGCACAGTATTAAGTAAAGAGTAAAACACGACGGACCGTGCAGGCGTGTGGACATTAACCACAGCAGGACAGGCCGTGCAGGCGTGTGGACATTAACCACAGCAGGACGGGCCGTGCAGGCGTGTGGACATTAACCACAGCAGGACGGGCCGTGCAGGCGTGTGGACATTAACCACAGCAGGACGGGCCGTGCAGGCGTGTGGACATTAACCACAGCAGCACGGGCCGTGCAGGCGTGTGGACATTAACCACAGCAGGACGGGCCGTGCAGGCGTGTGGACATTAACCACAGCAGGACGGGCCGTGCAGGCGTGTGGACATTAACCACAGCAGGACGGGCCGTGCAGGCGTGTGGACATTAACCACAGCAGGACGGGCCGTGCAGGCGTGTGGACATTAACCACAGCAGGACGGGCCGTGCAGGCGTGTGGACATTAACCACAGCAGGACGGGCCGTGCAGGCGTGTGGACATTAACCACAGCAGCATGGGCCGTGCAGGCGTGTGGACATTAACCACAGCAGGGGGGTGATGCAGCCCTGAGGTGAAGCCGTTTTATTTATCAGCTGTTTTATTTTCATACAGCTGCACTGGTTCAGCTTGGCCTCAAGACCACATCACACCTGTGTGTTCAGCTTCAGTCCTTTCAGACTATGACGACTGGCAAAGACAGGAATCAACACACACACACAGTTACAATGGGTTTTATCAGTGCTGTGTTTCTGTTAACTTATTACTGTTAACTTTTGAATCAACACTCACACACAGTTACACTGGGTTTTATCAGTGCTGTGTTTCTGTTAACTTATTACTGTTAACTTTTGAATCAACACTCACACACAGTTACACTGGGTTTTAGCAGTGCTGTGTTTCTGTTAACTTATTACTGTTAGCTTTTGAGTCAACACTCACACACAATTACACTGGGTTTTATCAGTGCTGTGTTTCTGTTAACTTATTACTGTTAGCTTTTGAATCAACACTCACACACAGTTACACTGGGTTTTAGCAGTGCTGTGTTTCTGTTAACTTATTGCTGTTAGCTTTTGAATCAACACTCATAATTACACTGGGTTTTTGTTTTCCTATGCTGTCATTAGCTGCTGCTGGATTTTATTTTCAGGTGTAAATAGATTGTTTTATTGCAGTATAGGGCCCTGTTTCAATGGCCCCAGCTCATGGTCCAGTGGCCAAAATAAAGTGTTTTATTCTGAGTAACTGCTGCCATGTTTATTTCAAAATCACGTTTCACACAGGTAGAATGTGACGGTTATGTGGCTGTGATGGTTACATTCAAACTGCTGTAAAATGAACTTTACCCTGACACAGATATCACCTGGGTTTTTCAATAACTGATGCACCAATTATTCAGTTTAATATAATTTTAATGTCATGAGTTTTTACAGTTAAAATATGCCCAGAATGATGAAGGGTTGGTGTATTAATTTATGGTGGTGATGAGGCCACTTTAGCTGGAACTACTTCACAGCAGTGTATTACACTGTTTCTCTGTGCAGTTATAGGACAATAACCAACATGCTCTGGACCAATCAGAATTGAGTATTACCCCAGTCTCTGTTATAAACATGAATAATGTATCTGTGTTTGTGTTATGAAGCTGCAGTGTTTCCTAACTGCTCTGCTCACCCTGATGTGTTCTGCTGTTTTCTCACACTCTTGTTTAACTTCAGTGAATCTCTCCAGCTTTTCTTTCATAGGACTCAGTGCAGTCTTGAGTTCCTCCTAGAATGAGATGAAATTCACAGGCAGCACTTATAGAAACTCACTCATCACAGGCAAATCCAGGAAACACTGACACTTCTGTGGAATAATACAGTAATCATGTGAAATTATTACATTAGCAAACTGGACACTGGCTTTTAAATGACAGTGTTAGTGCAGTGGTTTTGTTAGTGTAGTGACTAGTGTTACTGCACCAGAGTAAGAGATTATTACAGTGTTAAACACACCTGCACGTGATGTAACACATTACAGGAGCAATAGAGTATTATGAATTTAAACTTTTAAAATATTGACTAATTGTAATGTATCCCTGCCTAATCAATGATAGCATGTTTTCATTCTCCAACTTCATAATCAGTACATACATGATTTTTTAACCACTATGTTCTAAGTTTGACACCGTTGTGGGAGATGTTGAAATCTCCATAGAGTGGTTGTGCTCATGCGAGGGAGTGCGCGTTTTTTTTTTTAATCTGCGCGTTCCTGAGAAGACATTTTTCCAAAAACACTTCACAGATGACAATGAAGGCTATTTTAAAACGGTCGAGGTGTCAATTCTCCCGATCTTTACGTACAGTTTCAGAGACCGTTAACTATAGAGTTTGGTTTGGTATTGGAGCTGAGAGGCACTGGTCTTACTTACAACCACCTCCAGGGGAATAATATACTGAATAGTGACAGTGGGAGACGAAGATTTCCTCTCTTTAAATTACTTAGTTAATTAGTCTGAGGCGGAATTGTTGTTTAAATTGATCTTCTCTGGTTAACAGTGAGAGAGCTGGCACCATCAGGAAACTGCTGTCTCTTGATTTCAAGTTGAATAACTCCTGCAGAGACGCTCCGTTTCCCTGTCTATAGTTTTACCATCATCTCTCGTTCTCCTAGTGACCCAGAGCTCTGGGCGCCTCATGAGCACCAGAGACCGATGAACTGCAGACTGAGACATCTTTCAGAAACGTCATCATCGCAAAACGTTTTGGCGGGAATTAATTTATCATGCAGGAATTACGTCAGAGAAATTTTGTAGCCAATAGCATGGCTGTAGATTATATATTATATATGGCTACTAAATTAAACAATAAGTGAGTGATTTAATATGAGCGTACAATAAATTGCAAATCTAACACTACGTAGTGGGAATACTGGGTGAGTAAAAAGTGGAATATTTTATTTTCAATTTAGTCAAATAAGAGCAAATTGAGGCAATTTTAAAATATTCAAAAGAGTAAAAATAAATGAAAAATACTCAAGTACTGCAACTAGAGTACTTGCAATCTGGTACTTAGACGTCTGGTTAAATGAAGCAACATGGTCATCTCACTGTTCCTGGATCAGTGGTTCATTTCCTCTTTTTTTTTTAACTCACATGATACAGAATTTGCTGGGATCCACTTCAAATTCAGTTTCCAGATCCCAGCAAATTTTTTTCTGGAGGCAAAAGTTCCATATTAAACCTTAAATGTGATTTTTCACTTTAAGGTTCTATAAATGCTTTATTTACAGTAAATACTGTGGATTACATGGCACATTACATGGAAAATTACTATGAAACTGGAAAAGTCTATTTTATTTTCAGTTATTAAGCTGTAACTGTGTTACACTGTACTCCCATGAGCATGTGTCTGAGTCTGACACACTGTGGCCTGATGTATTACACCTGCAGCCTCCTGGGAAATGTACTTTAATCACCAGGCTGTAGTTCATATAATGGCTTCCTTGCTTGCAGAGTGTCACAAATGCTCACATTAAACCCTTTGTACTTTGGTTTACTTTAACTAGCAATTACACTACACCCAAGAGGTTTTTACCTGAACTGTGTCTTAATGTATATGACCTTTTTTTTTTAAAAAATTTCTCCCAAACACACAGTAAGTTTGATGTGAAACTTCAAAAGCACTGCCTGCTTTTGACAAGTAAATGATTTTCTTAGCTTCCTGTTTACCTCATCCAAACCATAACTGCCCTTCAG
>CM040743.1:48516904-48544404 GCA_022829145.1 Albula goreensis
ACCTACTCAACCCTCTCTTTCCCCCTACCTACTCAACCCTCTCTTTCCCCCTACCTACTCAACCCTCTCTTTCCCCCTACCTACTCAACCCTCTCTTTCCCCATACCTACTCAACCCTACTCCCTGATGCAATACCCTCAAAGAGCATGTCAGTGATAGCAGACTGTGGCAATGAGGGCTCAGTGCAGGGCCCATGGCTGCGAGCTGAGGGCTCAGTGCAGGGCCCATGGCTGAGGGCTCAGTGCAGGGCCCATGGCTGAGGGCTCAGTGCAGGGCCCATGGCTGAGGGCTCAGTGCAGTGCCCATGGCTGAGGGCTCAGTGCAGGGCCCATGGCTGAGGGCTCAGTGCAGTGCCCATGGCTGAGGGCTCAGTGCAGGGCCCATGGCTGAGGGCTCAGTGCAGGGCCCATGGCTGAGGGCTCAGTGCAGTGCCCATGGCTGAGGGCTCAGTGCAGTGCCCATGGCTGAGGGCTCAGTGCAGTGCCCATGGCTGAGGGCTCAGTGCAGGGCCCATGGCTGAGGGCTCAGTGCAGGGCCCATGGCTGAGGGCTCAGTGCAGAAGCTGTTCTCTCTCTCTCGCTCTGTGGGTCTGGGCTCCATGCATCGCTTCCCTGTCGATGTGCTGAGCAGGCCATGCGTGAGCTACAGCGCATCCCAGCATCGCACACCACAGTATCCCCATCCCCAGCTACCGCTGAGTCAGTCAATCAACAAATCATTGTGCTTATGGCTGTGAAGAGCCCATTGATTGGTCAACAGTCAAGTGACTGACAACTGATTGTCGCCCAACCCTTCTTTTGGATTTTGTGAAACCTCATCCTGCCAGTTGCTGACCGTCCAACACGCAAAAACAAAATCAAGCATATGACTGAGAGTCGGGTGGGAAAAGCGTGACCAGGATAGAATGATCCGGAACCTCCCAGTCTAAGCTCAGCTTCTCACCTGCTGATGCTGAAGTAAACAAAATTAAATTAAATTTATGGTTTTCAATAGCCCCTACACTGCACCCCATACACCTTATACCTTTCGTTCCATTCCCTACACCTTGAACAGGGCCTCATGGCTGAAATGAACAGGGCCTTAGGGCTGAAATGACAGAGCTTTATGGCTGAAATGAACTGAGCCATAGGGCTGAAATGAACAGGGCTGTATTGGTTGAAATGAACTGGGCCTTAGGGCTGAAATGAACTGGGCCTTGGGCTAAAATGAACTGGGCCTTTGGGCTGAAATGAACAGAGCCTTTGGCTAAAATGAACTGGGCCTTATGGCTGAAATGAACTGGGCCTTAGGGCTAAAATGAAGTGGGTCTTAGGGCTGAAATGAACTTAGGGCTAAAATGAAGTGGGTCTTAGGGCTAAAATGAATTGGGCCTTAGGGCTAAAATGAAGTGGGTCTTAGGGCTAAAATGAACAGGGCCTTAGGGCTAAAATGAACAGGGCCTTATGGCTGAGATGAACTGGGCCTTAGGGCTGAAATGACATTCAGTCACTTCCTGGTTAGTATTCCACCGCCGCCTGCGAGTGACTGCTGGGTCCGGCCGTACACCACATGCTCAGTGAGTGAGTATTTAGGTTGAGTTATCCTTGGGCCACCGATGTGTCTGTGGGTGATTTCACCTTGACAGACATCTTTGAGAATGCTGGCATTGAATTTATTCTAAGAATGACTGTCTTTAGTCTGGTCCAGGAGGCATAAAATATGTCCAGCTTTGACCATTTTTGACCATTTGCTGCCAGTTGGATGAATTCATTTCTACAGACAGATTGTTGATGTTGTTGTTTTGACACAATGTCACGTAACAAACAGACAAACAAGAATAATCCAACCTTTAGAGTTTAAACATGGGGGCAGCAGGCACACAGAGGGGGGTGGGGGGAACTGCAGCAAGCAGGAAACACAGAACAGAACTCACTCACCTTAATGACTACAAACAAATACGCATGGAGACAGTGCAGACAGTTAGGCGCCTGGGAATGTTAGTGAGCACTTAGCAGCACCCTGAGAGCCTCTCTACCCCCCAAACACATTAAACAGCAACACCCATTACGATCTATTAATGCCTCTATTAGCCACAAAGTAGGGCAGGGCTATTCAGTCCTGCAGGGGGCAGTGTCCTGGAGGGCCGCAGTGTCTGCAGGTTTAACTCCAGTCCTGGAGGGCTGCAGTGTCTGCAGGTTTAACTCCAGTTCTGGAGGGCCGCAGTGTCTGCAGGTTTAACTCCAGTCCTGGAGGGCCGCAGTGTCTGCAGGTTTAACTCCAGTCCTGTAGGGGGCAGTGTCTGCAGGTTTAACTCCAGTCCTGGAGGGCTGCAGTGTCTGCAGGTTTAACTCCAGTCCTGGAGGGCCGCAGTGTCTGCAGGTTTAACTCCAGTCCTGGAGGGCTGCAGTGTCTGCAGGTTTAACTCCAGTCCTGGAGGGCCGCAGTGTCTGCAGGTTTAACTCCAGTCCTGGAGGGCCGCAGTGTCTGCAGGTTTAACTCCAGTCCTGGAGGGCCGCAGTGTCTGCAGGTTTAACTCCAGTCCTGGAGGGCCACAGTGTCTGCAGGTTTAACTCCAGTACTGGAGGGCCACAGTGTCTGCAGGTTTAACTCCAGTACTGGAGGGCCGCAGTATCTGCAGGTTTAACTCCAGTCCTGGAGGGCTGCAGTGTCTGCCTGTGCAGTGCAGGTAAAGTAAAGTAATTAATGAAACAGGGAGGTGTAAAGTAAGGTAAGCCCTGCAGGCAGAAGGACCCTCAGGGTGTTGACATGAACAGATATTTCAAGAACATTATTTAATAAAAAAAAATACATATTACAAATTTAAGAAATACCAGGCATGATCTAACCCAGAGAGAGATGGCATTATGGGTACATTTGATAATATTTCATATAAACAATATTACATTACAGATTAAAATAGTTTATTTGTGCAAAGATGAAATTGTTTTCAATAGGATGAGTGAGGGCAGTGTAAAAATGACCATGAACAGCTTCACTGCAGTAGTAAAACTATATATATATAGTTATTATTTTTTAAATGTACCTGCTTTTTACTGTTAATGTCAGTTACTTTTACACTTTTTATGGATAATGCAACATGAGTGGACTTTACAAACCACATTCCTGACATTTAATAAGTGGAATGTATAGTTAGATGGGTATGGATAATAATTAATATAAGTGTACTAATGAGCACTTTAATGAAGATGGACACAGCAAATGAGCGAAGGACAGAAAGAAAGCAGATGGCTACAAACAAAATAAACACAAGGGCTGCAATACCTCCATCTGACCATCAGAGGGCATAACCACACTGACAAAGCTACACCACAGTGCAAGCATTCTGTGGTATTTAACCCGGCTGTTACATTGTTTCAGTGAGAACAGGTAATCAGCTGCAACCACACTATACATATAGCTACAAGAATATGAAATCAAATGAATCAAAATTTCTGAAGGTGTGTTCTACTGTCTACAGCAGGGCGGCTCACTGACCCAGGTCTGCTGGAATCCATTTCTTTTTGTTTTTCCACTTAAATTTCCATTTAAACCACTGATTTAGACCCAAGAGGAGCTGTGCTAACAGCATAACCAGATGCTTTGAGTGAGTAAGGAGGGAACAGCAGATTCTGCTCCCCTCCAGGATCATAACCTTTGAACCTGTAGTCAAGGGGAACAGGACTACTAGATTATGGTTTACTGGTCACCACACTGATAGAGTATATCCTCTAGGCTAGGGTTTACTGGTCACCACACTGATAGAGTATATCCTCTAGGCTCGGCTTTACTGGTCACCACACTGATAGAGTATATCCTCTAGGCTAGGCTTTACTGGTCACCCCACTGATAGAGTATATCCTCTAGGCTCGGCTCTACTGGTCACCACACTGATAGAGTTGGGCCTCTAGGCTAGGGTTTACTGGTCACCACACTGATAGAGTAGGGCCTCTAGGCTAGGGTTTACTGGTCACCACACTGATAGAGTATATCCTCTAGGCTAGGGTTTACTGGTCACCACACTGATAGAGTATATCCTCTAGGCTAGGGTTTACTGGTCACAACACTGATAGAGTATATCCTAGGCTAGGGTTTACTGGTCACCACACTGATAGAGTATATCCTCTAGGCTAGGGTTTACTGGTCACCACACTGATAGAGTATATCCTCTAGGCTAGGGTTTACTGGTCACCACACTGATAGAGTATATCCTCTAGGCTAGGGTTTACTGGTCACCACACTGATAGAGTATATCCTCTAGGCTAGGGTTTACTGGTCACCACACTGATAGAGTATATCCTCTAGGCTAGGGTTTACTGGTCACCACACTGATAGAGTAGGGCCTCTAGGCTAGGGTTTACTGGTCACCACACTGATAGAGTATATCCTCTAGGCTAGGGTTTACTGGTCACCACACTGATAGAGTATATCCTCTAGGCTAGGGTTTACTGGTCACCACACTGATAGAGTATATCCTCTAGGCTCAGCTCTACTGGTCACCACACTGATAGAGTAGGGCCTCTAGGCTAGGGTTTACTGGTCACCACACTGATAGAGTAGGGCCTCTAGGCTAGGGTTTACTGGTCACCACACTGATAGAGTATATCCTCTAGGCTAGGGTTTACTGGTCACCACACTGATAGAGTATATCCTCTAGGCTAGGCTCTACTGGTCACCACACTGATAGAGTATATCCTCTAGGCTAGGGTTTACTGGTCACCACACTGATAGAGTATATCCTCTAGGCTAGGGTTTACTGGTCACCACACTGATAGAGTATATCCTCTAGGCTAGGCTCTACTGGTCACCACACTGATAGAGTATATCCTCTAGGCTAGGCTCTACTGGTCACCACACTGATAGAGTACATCCTCTAGGCTAGGCTCTACTGGTCACCACACTGATAGAGTAGGGCCTCTAGGCTAGGGTTTACTGGTCACCACACTGATAGAGTAGGGCCTCTAGGCTAGGGTTTACTGGTCACCACACTGATAGAGTATATCCTCTAGGCTAGGCTCTACTGGTCACCACACTGATAGAGTAGGGCCTCTAGGCTAGGGTTTACTGGTCACCACACTGATAGAGTTGGGCCTCTAGGCTAGGCTCTACTGGTCACCACACTGATAGAGTATATCCTCTAGGCTAGGGTTTACTGGTCACCACACTGATAGAGTTGGGCCTCTAGGCTAGGCTCTACTGGTCACCACACTGATAGAGTATATCCTCTAGGCTAGGCTCTACTGGTCACCACACTGATAGAGTATATCCTCTAGGCTAGGGTTTACTGGTCACCACACTGATAGAGTATATCCTCTAGGCTAGGGTTTACTGGTCACCACACTGATAGAGTATATCCTCTAGGCTAGGGTTTACTGGTCACCACACTGATAGAGTATATCCTCTAGGCTAGGGTTTACTGGTCACCACACTGATAGAGTATATCCTCTAGGCTAGGGTTTACTGGTCACCACACTGATAGAGTATATCCTCTAGGCTAGGGTTTACTGGTCACCACACTGATAGAGTATATCCTCTAGGCTAGGGTTTACTGGTCACCACACTGATAGAGTAGGGCCTCTAGGCTAGGGTTTACTGGTCACCACACTGATAGAGTATATCCTCTAGGCTAGGGTTTACTGGTCACCACACTGATAGAGTAGGGCCTCTAGGCTCGGCTCTACTGGTCACCACACTGATAGAGTATATCCTCTAGGCTCGGCTCTACTGGTCACCACACTGATAGAGTAGGGCCTCTAGGCTCGGCTCTACTGGTCACCACACTGATAGAGTAGGGCCTCTAGGCTCGGCTCTACTGGTCACCACACTGATAGAGTAGGGCCTCTAGGCTAGGGTTTACTGGTCACCACACTGATAGAGTTGGGCCTCTAGGTTAGGCTCTACTGGTCACCACACTGATAGAGTATATCCTCTAGGCTAGGGTTTACTGGTCACCACACTGATAGAGTATATCCTCTAGGCTAGGCTCTACTGGTCACCACACTGATAGAGTATATCCTCTAGGCTCGGCTCTACTGGTCACCACACTGATAGAGTAGGTCCTCTAGGCTAGGGTTTACTGGTCACCACACTGATAGAGTAGGTCCTCTAGGCTAGGGTTTACTGGTCACCACACTGATAGAGTAGGGCCTCTAGGCTAGGGTTTACTGGTCACCATACTGATAGAGTAGGGCCTCTAGGTTCGGCTCTACTGGTCACCACACTGATAGAGTAGGGCCTCTGGGCTAGGGTTTACTGGTCACCCCACTGATAGAGTAGGGCCTCTAGGCTCAGCTCTACTGGTCACCACACTGATAGAGTAGGGCCTCTAGGCTAGGGTTTACTGGTCACCCCACTGATAGAGTATATCCTCTAGGCTCGGCTCTACTGGTCACCCCACTGATAGAGTAGGGCCTCTAGGCTCGGCTCTACTGGTCACCACACTGATAGAGTATATCCTCTAGGCTCGGCTCTACTGGTCACCCCACTGATAGAGTATATCCTCTAGGCTCGGCTTTACTGGTCACCAGACTGATAGAGTATATCCTCTAGGCTCGGCTTTACTGGTCACCTATCGGAGAGATTTTTGGGGGTGGGACTTCCTGCCCAGGCTCACTTGCGCAGCAGCTCCATGGCTCGGCTGATTGGTGCAGCAGAGTGATTGACAGGGGGAGGGGTCAGGCCCTGTGCTGTTTGCTGTATCACTCGGGGCACATGAAGGTCAGAACGTGCGCGTTCCGCTTCATCCACACCGCCGTCCCAGCGGGGGGGCCGGAGGGGACGCAAAACTCCGTCCCGTAGTACCTTTGAGTTACGCAGTAACTGGGGGAGGGAGGGGTGAGGAGGGCAGGCATGGTACAAAAAAAAAACATGCAAAAACACATGAATGGGTTTGAAATGGGGTGAGCGGTCACAGTCAGCCAGGCTAATGTTCGTCCTGATAAATATTATTTTTTAAGCCACTTTCTCCACTAGGCTGCTTAGCCTCACACTGCGACCCTCTCCCCCATCATCACCATGGAGACGTGGCTCATCCGGTTCCCATGACAACGAGCCCCCGCTACTTTCCAAACCGCAGATGCACCACCAGTTACATGGCACTGGACCCATGGCACCGGAGGATGGTGAAGTCAGCATGTAATCAGTTTGTGTATCTATGGGCACTCAGCTGGTTAGGAGGTGATTCTAGAGAGTGATGAGACCAGCAAACTGAACTCACTGCACCACTGAGAGGCTGGGCTCTTTGCTGCCTTGGCCATGTGGGCCTCGAGCCACAACCTGCTATGGTTTGAAATGGGACTCAACCCCCAGTGTCAGGCCTCATTGCCTGCTTCCTGAACATGCTTTCTTATTGGCTGAGGCACCCGGAAGCCCCACCCAGAGGCATTTCTACCATTTTGATTGGAAGCTAAACTGAGTGCCCAAATGGAAATTGTGAAAAGATAATTCAAATGTAGATGGGGGTGTGAGAGGGTGAGAGGGTGAGATGCTGGTGAAAGAGTGACACTCACCATGCCAGGTACGTCATGGACACGATGAACACCAGTAGCACCAGAACCCCCGCGGCCACACCGTATACCCAGGTCTTCAGCTTCCCATCTGCAGTGGAAGGAGAATCAGCCAATCAGGGGGCTGCTATGGAGGGGGGGACATACATGCTGTGCTCTGATTGGCTCAGACTGCATAATCAGATCTTAGGTGATGATGCACACGATAGGTGTGCACTACATTTAACCTTATATATAATATTCAGTCTGGATATTTAAGTTGGTGTGGACATGGAGTAAAACTACTGTTTTTAAATTATTTTATTTCCATGGAGTTCTGAATGTTGGGATCATTCTTTTTAAAAAAGATTAGTCTTGTCTTTTTAGCTTAAATGCAGGCAGTTAAAAACAGGTGCCACAAAGAGGCACAAAGTCAATTTCCAAAAATGCAGCAAAGTCTCACTGAAGTGAGAAAAGTGGATAGGGTTTCCCTGTCGACAGCATTGTAAGGCATCCTGTATTTCTGTAGCATGGTCAGCAGAGGGCGCCATAACACAGGCTGCTCTGCGACTCATCGGCTCCCAGCAGCTTTTGTGCTGACTGAAGCTCTTTCATCCCGAACTCTCTCATAAGACACAGACTCTCAGTCGGGCTTTCCCAACACGATAATCCCTCATCTATTACTGTCATAACAGGCTACTGCACCTGTTCACATATGTTTAAACATGCTGGGTTTTTCTTCAATATTCAATGTTCTCGGTCATATGTATTATAATAAATAAATTAATTATTAATGATGATTACATTATTAATGAATACCACAATCAAAAACCAGATGGGCAAGTTCAAAGCATTATACTATTATTATATTTCAATAATAAAGATGATTGTTGTGAAAATTATGATGCGTTAACATGACAGTGGTACTGCATAATTAATGCAGTTATTTACTGAGTGGCTAACGGTAGCAGTGGCGGCGTACCCGGGCCGAAGGGCTGCAGGAACCAGGTGCGTCCTGCGCGGCCGGCCTGGCTGGCGGTGGGCTGGGTGGGGCTGGCGGCGCGGATGGTTTTGACGTCGGCCTCGTTGACCCCCGCGGTGGGGATCTCCAGAACGGGGATCAGAGTGCACTGCTCCAGCACACCCTCAGAGCTCATCACCTCTGTGTAGCCCTCCTCGCACCCGCACACTCCGGCCTGCAGGGGGCAGCAGCGCAAGCGTTATGCTACCTCACATTAGCCTGCTACACCACAGTGCATTAATACATTACAGCAGAAGAAACTAGCATGTTATGCTACAGCACATTAGCCTGCTACACCACAGTGCATTAATACATTACAGCAGATGAAACTAGCATGTTATGCTACAGCGCCTTAACTCATTATGCTACAGTATAATTAGTGACTGACAGTGTGTCTTCTTGCACAGGCACACGCCATCCTGCAGGGGGCGATCAGGCCCTCACATATCTTCCCCTATGGTCTTCCCTTAATTTTTTTTCTCTCTTTGACCTTTACACATGCCCACGCACTCTCTCACCTCCGTGCAGAAGGACCTGGGCTTGTCACAGGCTGGGTCACATGACCTGTCCGAAAGCGGCTGAATGGCCAGGGGGCACCCGCCTGTGAGACAGAGATCAGCCAATCAGGGCCCGTTTAACACAAAGCTGTGAATATGTGAAATATGACTCATTATCACAGTAAGGAATGGCCTGTGTGAGATTTGTGCAGTCCACTAAGGGAACAGAAAGCACAGCAGGCCAATGTGAATAAACAATTAAATGCTCAAATACAATTAAACTGAACTGTCATAATGCCTCGGTGGTGTTGGTGCCGCTAACTTGTTATTTGTGTTGGTGCCGTAGTAAATCGATGCTATGACTCAGCTACTCCTGTCCTACTCCAGCCATAAGTACTGCTGTGCTACTCAGCCATAAGTACTCCTGTCCTACTCAGCCATAAGTACTCCTGTCCTACTCAGCCATAAGTACTGCTGTCCTACTCAGCCATAAGTACTCCTGTCCTACTCAGCCATAAGTACTGCTGTGCTACTCCAGCCATAAGTACTCCTGTCCTACTCCAGCCATAAGTACTCCTGTCCTACTCCAGCCATAAGTACTCCTGTCCTACTCCAGCCATAAGTAATCCTGTCCTACTCAGCCATAAGTACTGTTGTCCTACTCAGCCATAAGTACTCCTGTCCTACTCAGCCATAAGTACTCCTGTCCTACTCAGCCATAAGTACTCCTGTCCTACTCAGCCATAAGTACTGCTGTGCTACTCCTGCTCTATTTCTGTTGAATTCTTCTACTTCCACTGCACAGTTTCTGTGCTGCTCCTGCTCTATTTCTGTCCTCCTCACCAGCTACAGATGGACTATCACTACTCCTGTCTTCCTCTCTCACTAGAGTTTTATATTTAAGAGGCTTAAGGTAAGCGACACTCAGGGAGAAAAATGTTTGTTTCCCGAGTGGAGTGATGAATTATGGAAAGGGAGGAAAGCGCACAGAAATGAGAATCTTTTCTCTGAAGATGTAAGAAGTGAGGGATACAGTATTTCAGCTGCGCACGCAGTCTGCACCTTCATACACAGGAACACATTATAATAAAACTGAACAAAAACACAATGTACTTTTCAAAATCCTGAAAATTAATCCTCCTCAGGACAAAATCTAGGATAAAGAGATTAGGAGGTGTTTGTGTGGTATGAATACAGTTATGTATTTTTGTGTGATATGAATGTAGTTATGTATTTTGTGTGATATGAATGTAGTTATGCATTTTGTATGGTATGAATGTAGCTGTGGCACAGACTGGGTGCCCTAGCATTAGCATGGCTACCCTGCGTTAGTGGTTTAGTGATGTCTGTTTTTAGTGGTATGCTCAGGGAATGTGGTCAGTCTCTGGCATTAGAAACACTCCTGGTATATTTGGCTTGGTTTCCATACAAGCCTAACCAAACCAGTGAATCTGTAAGTAAAGAAAGTTGCATACCTTTATGCTGTTACTACACTGCAGTACTGAGTGAGAGCAAAGAGGGGCATGTCATCGTAGCTAAAGCCACTCTGATAATGGCACAGGTGTGGGTGTGATTGGGGGATACGTTGATACCTGTGACATTCAGGCCATCAGAGCGCTGGCACCACACCTGGCGGGAATGACCTTTCCACTCAGAGGTAATCCAGGTGTACTCATAACACTGGCCATCTGGTATGGAGATAGAGGGATAGATGTCTCAGTCACATCTATTCTCACATATCGAATGATTTCACGTTTGATGAAACACAAATTCAAACTCAAGCAGCCATAAAGCGCGTGATGGATCTATCTGGAATGTGATTGGCTGAAAGACTCATGGTGAAGGTCGTGACCTCTGACCTGGGCAGGGGCGGGAATCCCACTCCTGTTGGGGGCAGAGGGGCAGGCTGTCAGGCTCCTGGGCGATGGCGGCACGTGAGCGCACCTGGACGGAGCCGAGCCCCAGGTCTACCCCGTTCACACAGGTCAGCTCACACCTGCTCCATGAGCTCCACTCCGTCAGGTAACAGTCTCCTAGGAGACAAGATTCAAACAAAAACGCAATGAATGCACACTGCTGTGGTGGTCTGTGGTGTTATAGCTATACCAGCAATATGTACAGTGTCATTTTATGGAGAGGTAATTTATCAATTAAGTCTGAGCTGGTCTGGTGTTCAGATGCACAGGAGAGGTTATCATGTATACAGGTGAGGATGATGATAAAATTGTAGGTAAGGTTACCTGTGCAGGTGAGTTTACCTGGTTACATGCATTTGAGAATAGGTGCACAGGTAGCCCTGATGAGATAATATGCACAGGAAAGGGTACCTGTGCAGGTGAGGACAGGTGCAGAGGCATCACAGGTGTGGTTACCTGTACAGGTGAGGTTACCTGGGCAGGGCACAGAGCAGGACTCCTCCAGAGCGATGCGTTTGTCTCCATCTTGCTGGGGGTCCAGAGTGGCACACAGCTCCTCCTCCACCACGCTGCCCCCCTCCGCCCCGAGCCCGTCCCACACCACACAGGACACATTCCTGTCCTTCAGACCCTCTCCACACTCAGCGTCCTGCACAGGAACACACACACATTATTAATAACACACACACACACATTCACACACACAGAAATACACAGATACATGAAACTATTTTCATAGTAGCTGTTTTCCAGAACAGAAACCCCCATAGCAGGCTGTCATATTGTGCTGTGCAGTTTTACACACGTTCCCCAGCAGTGCGCTGTGAGCCTGCAGCCTGCCTGTGCGAGCTGCATGTGCAGAGTGCACTCAGAGCCCAGCCACTCGCTCTGCTTTGAGCTGCTCTGATCCCTGCCGCTCAAACCGCCCCAGCGCTGCGCAGACCTCAAACGCCTGAGTGTGTCTCATTACGCGCGCTGTCACCCTGACAGGCCTGCTGCGGCGGGCCCTGCTGAGAAAGTGGGTCAGACGCTCCACTCCGTCTGCGCGGGGTTTCTACTACCGCAGCGCTAATTCAGCTTTGATTCTGCTCTGATCACGCTCTGATCCAGGCTCTGATTCTCCTGCTTCTGCTTTGATTCCTCTCTGACTTCTCTCTGATTCTCCTAAATCCCCTCAGTTTCTGTCCTACTTCTGTTTTGAATCACTCTGATTCTAATCTCATTCTATTCTAATTCCACTCTGATTGTGCTCTGACTCCATTCTGGCCTGATTCTGGCCTGATTCCGCTCTGATTCCTGGACTCACTCTGCCACTCTGCTCTGACACTGTGCAGTCAGCTGGAGTGTCTGCGATAGGCTGTCCCTTCTTACATTACCCTCTGAAACGGCCAAACAGGGGCAAGGGTGGAGAGAGAGAGAGACAGAGAGAGAGAGAGAGAGAGAGAGACAGAGAGAGAGAGAGAGAGAGATATAGAGAGAGAGAGAGAGAGAGAGAGAGAGAGAGAGAGAGACAGAGGGAGAGACAGAGAGAGAAACAGAGAGAGAGAGAGGAGACAGAGAGACAGAGACAGAGAGAGAGAGAGATGAGGGAGACAGAGAGAGAGAGAGAGAGAGAGAGAGAGAGAGAAACAGAGAGAGAGAGAGAGACAGAGGGAAAAGAGAGAGAGAGACAGAGAGAGAGAGAGAGAGAGAGAAACAGAGAGAGAGAGAGAGACAGAGAGAGGGAAAGAAGACAAAAGGGGTGTAAGACTGAATATTTAAAGGTTAATGTAGCGTTAGGAGTGTGGACCCCCAGGACAGACAGATGGGCATAGGGGGTGAGGGGTCCGGCGGTGAGGGTGGGGTGAGGAGGAGGGTGGGGTGAGGGGTCCGGCGGTGAGGGTGGGGTGAGGAGGAGGGTGGGGAGGGAGCTCACCTCCACCCGGCACTCTGACCAGGGGCTGTACTGCCATCTGTAGCAGGGCTTCACCAGGCAGGGCTTCCATTGCTCCATCTGGGAGGGGCAGGGCCGGCCGTCCCCCTGAGAGGCCTGCAGCACCGCCCTCCTCCGCCACATTTTCCCTGGGGAGGGGGGGCAGCGAACCCAATCAGTTCATCTGTACGGTCATCATTAATGTAGCTTTACAGGTGGGAACCCCTGGCTTCAGAGAGGAGAGGCACTACCATGTGTTTGCTCCACCCATTCACTAAAACAGCTGGCTTTCCTCACTGGCTGTCATCCATGATTGACAGCTGTGTGGAGCTCCTCTCATGGGGTTCATGAAGCCTCGTTTTAGCCAACTGACTCCCTGCCTGCAGAGGAGAGTCAGCTGGTTTGGTGCTGGGTGGAACAAAAACACGGCAGTGGCTCTGTCCCTCCGGAGCTGGAGTTTCACACTTCTTTTCAGAGTTAATCCACCACAGAGGGTCAGATTCCCATAACAAAAGCTTTAAACCAGAAAAACGCCACACGCACGGCAGAGCTAATCAATAAATCAGCATACTCGCTATGACTATTAATTGAGTTTTAATTGACAGAATAACCCACTGAGTACAGGCTGACTCAGAAATGACAAGATAAAAATGACAGCTGTCACATGAGGAGAAAACATGGTGCACACACACACACACACACACACACACACACACACAGATTCAATCATTTTCCCTGTTGAGAGGGAGTAAGACATGACAGAGCTAATCAATTAATTAATCCGTTTTAATTAGCATAATTTATCCGTGCGTAAGAGGATTGTTCTCTGGCTCTAAAGCAAACATCACGGCCATCACACAGGGGACAGAAATGTAAACTCAACATGCATTAAAAAACAGACAAGGCTGCTCAGGAGACGGAGGATGGAACAGAACTAATCGATTTATCGATCGGGTTTAATTAACAGAATTAACCAACCAAGAAGAGGCTGCAAGATGGAGGCTGTTTAAGTGTTAGAGTAAACAGGACAGACATTACTGCCCTACAAGTGCGAGGGTTTAAAGGAATAAAGGGAGAAACATACAAAGGCACAAAGCAGTCTGCTCTCAGAAATGGGTGCTAAGCACATCACGTACTCCCCTCTCTGTGGAGAGGCGTTATCTTTGCTCATGTGAATAAATATATCTAAGATTATAAATTACAACTAATATCTGTCATTATACCAAGAGCCTGTCAGCTGGAAACATGTTCTGATATTCAGGAGGACGCATTGGTGAGAACTATTCGAAACTGGCCTGAGCACAGACCAGCGTAAAATCGCTCATGTCAGATAAATAAGTGAAGAACTATGAAAGGATTTCCTGACGCTGCACACTGCAGCGCGAGCCAGATAACTTCATTTCCTTTTCCTTCGAGGGAAAAGAAGGGGCCAGGTAGGGATTCAATTTTCATCCGCACAGCGTGATATACCCTGACAAGGTGCCCCTTTGAAAATACATTATTGCGTTAGCGGATCTATTTAAGGCGGTATCTTTATCTGCAGAGAACGTTTCAAACTCATCACTCCGACGCCCAAAACCAATCTGAATATTCATTGCGTTACCATCTACTGCCGTTTTTTTAAAATGAAAAGCTGAAGCAGGGAGCAGATGTTTTAATGAGACTGCAGACAGGAAGTGGGCTTTTTAAAGAAACGCTGGGGGAAACTGCCTCACGGCCATGGAGCATCCGCCGTTCAGAAGGCTAAACCGTAAAGATTATTACAAACACAAGAACTAAGGCTGTGAAATAACGTTGTGATCACCGTCAGCTACTTCAGCTGAGCGGGTGCAGTATCTGCCCAGACAGTGTGTCTGAGTCTGTGTGTGTGTGTGCTTGTGTTCCAGTGTATGTGTGTACCCATCCCTTTATTCACTAAATAAAATATGATATAGATATATATGTTATGTGTGCTTTTTGTAAGTGCCAGACATACAATTACAAATAATTAAGATGAAAATAACAAATACGTCCACTCCCGTCCCGTATGGAGAAGCGCTCGTTAAAACAGCGCTTCTCTCTGTCCTGTGAAGTCTGCATTTTAAGCGGTTTTCAGACAAATCTTGTGGTGTGAGGGATATTTTTTACATTGTCGTTATTTTTGACAGCCGCTTCAAGTGGACCTCCAGGGTTTATTTTGATTAACATCTAACACAATAAGCTTGGCGTCTCCATGGGATACACACACGACCTGCAGCCTGGAAGATCCCACATGTGATGGGCTGAGCAAGCAACAAGCGCTTTCAGAGCAAGAGCAGAACACGAGGACATCGGGTAGGACACTTGTCCTGAAGTAACATTTCAAAAATATTTTTTTCATTCACCATGCAGGTGCATTTCTGCTTTTGGTTGCCAGATACTTTTATTTTTCTGTCTCCCATGAAGAGTCTATAAAATTTCTTCAACTGCTGACTTTTCCGCTGATACTTTATTTTAGATAATGTGTATGTGGGTCAGTGGGAGATATAACATACATCATAGATTACAGAAAGATCTTCACATTTGGGAGAGTTTCCCACACACTGGCAACCTTTTTTCTGCCCACTTTGGCAATCTCTTGTGACCAAACCTTCAAACAAAAGGGCTGGCAGGGAGAGACAGCTGTCACTAACCACACTCATTTCTTCCAATCAAAAAAAAGAGACTAACCTCATTTTGGATAAATTATTTATCTGCAATAAAATAATGAGGTCCAAGATGGAGGTTTTTTTGTCTTCTGCAGTGTCTGAGGTGTTTGATCTGACGGCCTCTAGAGGGAGGAGAAAGATCACTCCTCGGCCCAGTTGCGTGGGGTGGGGCTACTGGAGCGCGCTCAGTAAACGCTGTGATTAAAGAGCAGCAGATGAGATGCCTGTGAAGAGCGGAGTCGCTCGGCGCTGGCTGGAGCGCCGGCTCTCTGTGTTTAACGAGAGACGCTGGCTGACGGCCCGCTCCCTCGCCGCTCTCGGAGACCCAGTCACACACACACACACACACTCACACACACACAGACACACAACCCAGCAACCAGCATAGACAAGGGGTCCCCAAAACAAAAACCTGTGTACAGGGGTTTCCATGACAAAATCTAGCAGCCACAGGGGTCTCCTAATACCGCGTTTCAGAGCATCAGGCAGGTGCAGAAGGTGCGCCCTGTGGAACACCTGGACTCACCTGAGAGCCCGCAGGTGGCAGAGCAGGGGGACCAGGGGGCCCAGTCGGACAGCTGGCAGTTGACGGGACACTCTACCATGCAGGACGCGTTCATCGGCCACTTCCTCTCCAACCCCAGCTGCAGGAGAGAGGGGAGCTCCGTCAGGGACCCCAAAACCTTACACCTCTCCCACACCCCGAAAACCTTACACCCTCCCCCCATTGACACCCCAAACCCTTACAACTGTCCCACAACTCCTGACAAACTTTCAACCTTACAACTCTCGCTCCCCCCACCTCCGTCTCAGCACACAGTGATTTACCCCCCTCACACACTCACTCACACAGTCACACACACACACACACACACACACTTGGTCCCTCACCTCTTCACAGTGTTTGAGGTCCACAGACTTGCCGTCGCTTCGCACGCAGTCTAGCATGCGGGTCTTTATGCCCCGCCCACAGACCGCCCTCTCACTCAGCTGACAGGTGCTCCAGTCTGGGGGCGGGGTTTGAGGGGGTGTGGCAGACACAGTACATATAAAAGAGAACGCACACAGACCTTTCCACCCACTTAGCCTCATCATTTACTATGTCACAATTGACTGATTAAAACAATCATGACCTGTGATGTAGTTTTAAAACAATGATGCTGTACAAGTGTTTTTCCTGTGCTGTAGTATACCTGTGATGTTGTACAATTGTTTTATCTGTGCTATAGTTTTACCTGTTATGATGATTGAGTAGTGGAAGGCTGGTGTTTTACCTGTGCTGTAGTTTTCCTTTGATGTTGTACTAGTTATGGTTGGTATCTGTTTTATGTGAGCTGTGGTTTTACCTGTGATGTTGTAGGAGTAGTGGTAGCAGTTAGCATTTAGCTTGCAGGCCTCGCTCTGGGTGGGGGATGGGGCAGGGCTTCCCCTCTCCCTGCTGCCGGATGGGGAGGGCTGTTCTCTCCCGGGTGCCATTCCTGTTGCACGGCTGAAACAAATCAACAGGAACCTCCTGTCAAACATGAATCAGCAAATATAATAACAACAGCGAAACAAGGCCAAACGCAGCCGAACACACCAAAACACAAAAAAGAACACCCAGACACATGGAAGAAAAGCCAATAGCCAATAAACAAAACCTGCATGGCCAAACACACCGATGGCCAAACACACCCAAACACAAAGCAAGCATAGGCAAACACAACAAAAAACTAAATCAACCACAAACAAACTCAAAAATAAGAACAACCAAACACAAGCAAGCATAGCCAAACACAAAAAAGTACCACAGCCAAATCCACCCAAATACAAAACAAGAAAAGCCAAACACAACAAAAACAAAACCTACAACAGCCAAACACACCCAACCACAAACAATAACAATGAAATACAACACAAACACAGCCAACCACAGGAAAACACAAATGAGGGCACCCGTATGCAGTGGGGGTTTCTGATCGCTCTGCTCAGACTCGAGAGCTCAGTTCCCGAGTTCTCAGACAGATTCCCGAAAGAAGATGCTCAAACAGAAGCTCCAAATTCACACTTAAAAACTGAATTTATGCGGCAGAAACTGTGTTTATTCATTATTTATTTATTTTTTTTTATGAGGAACAGACTATTCTGATGTTGAGCTACTCGGAACAAGCTCTACATATTTTATTGTACAGTTTCTGAGTTAGCTGGGCTGAATATGTGAACAAACGGTTTATTTATTAATGAGCTCAGTTGCGATGGTTTGCCTGTTTATGTGCTGCTTTCCACTCCCACCAGGATGCAAAGGTTTTTTTTCCACAGACCAAAAAATAACAGGGAGCCCTCCAACACACACACACAAACTCACACACACACCCTAACACTCACACACTCACTGTCTAACATTCACACACACACTCACATGCGCGCACATACACCCTGCCCTTGCAGAGCACAGATTCATTCAGTGAGTATTAGCAGTTAGCAGTGGATGTTAGCAGTTAGCGGTGGGCATTAGCAGTTAGCAGTGGATGTTAGAAGTTAGCGGTGGGCATTAGCAGTTAGCAGTGGATGTTAGAAGTTAGCGGTGGGCATTAACAGTTAGCATTAAGCTTTAGCAGTTAGCAACAAGTGTGATCTGTGGACAGTGGGTATTAGCAGTTATGAGTGGGCGTTAGCAGTTAGCCTGGGCGTTTTACCGGGGCACAGCTCGTCCAGGGACCCCAGTCTGACAGCACACAGTCCTCCGGGCAGGGCAGCTGGCTCTCCCGCGCCCCCAGCGGCATCTCCTCTGGGTCACACAGGTAGTCCTCCACCACATCCCCCGGGCCGTCCACCGTGTTCAGCATACACCTGGGGGAGGAGCAGAGGTCACTAAGAGCACCATTTCAGCACTGACACTTGCTTTATTATTAAATTTCATCCTTACTGTTTTATATCTCCAATACTGTTACTCTAACAAGGGCTTATCATTAAACTAGCTTGTGTTTACCTTTTTAGTCCTTTTATTTGTATGTGTGTGCATGTGTATGTATGTATGTGTGTGTGTGTGTCCACAGTGGTGGCCATGGCGACAGGGCGAGTTTCGTACCGGACTTTGCGGGTCTGCACTCCCTCTCCGCAGTTCTCCTTCGGGTCCACGTTACTGACCTTCCACACGCTCCACGGCTCCGCCACCCAGATATACTGACTGCAGTCACTGACACACGGTACCACCTCATACACCTGTGTGCAGAGAACACGCCATTACACACACACATACATACACACACACACTCACACAGGTATGCTCACAAGCCAATAAACCATATGATTTCAAAAACACAGAACAAAAACAATAAATAAAAACTATCACCGAATATGAAGAGCTCTCTCACCTGGGCCTGCAGGTTGATGGGGTGGCATCACGTTTCCCATGATGCAAATGGGAAATAAAGAACACCAATGGTTGGTTAGAGCAATCCCAAAAAAGTAGTTCACAAAGGTTATATAGACAATCCAGATACTCAGCTCCAACATTCCTTCTGTCCTCTCTGCTGCTTCACTACTGGAGCTTCACAGACAGTTGTTTGTAACAGTTTTTTTGTAACAGTCTTAAACACTTTAAGAATATATAATGTTTTTCAGTAGTTTGCAAAGGTTTGAAACAGTTGGTAACAGTTTTTTTAACATTTGACAATGATGAGCATAAATGCTTCACTGTCGCTAACGGTCATCCCTTACCTGGCTGACGTGGTCGAGCTTGGGGCACGGTCGCCCGCCGTTGTACGGTTTCTCCCGCAGCCACTTGGACCGCACCTTGACCCCGCTGCCACAGGACTTGCTGCAGCGAGACCAGTTTGACCACTCGCTGAGCTTACAGTCCGACGGGCAGGCGATCTGACAGGCCTCCTCAATATAACCTACAGAACGGGAAAGAGAGAGAGACATTTCAATATAACTATACAATATAAGCTATGACTGTGTACAGAATACATTCCACTGTGAGACTACAATTCCCACATTGCATTGGTATATCTGAAATATAGAATCTGCCTCACTCATTTAAACATATGCCACTGGTTGTTTATTTTTGCTTCGTGTTGACATTCAGCACATACATCCAGCTCTTCATAAGAGTCTGTCAGTCACGCCTGATTAAAGTAGACATTTGTGAAATGTCAGGTTTGCTCTCCTTCTTCTTTTCATCACAAAGCGGTCAAAGGTCAGGACACAGATGAGACCACGCAAGGTCACAAAGGTCACATACTGACCGATTACTCGAACCAGTCTGTGAAATCATGGTTGGTAAACACCCCTACTTTAATCCTTTGTTTTGGGGGTGGTCATCACTTCCACCCTCCTCGTCAGTTAGGGGCAGCACATGAGAAAATATATTTTTTCTATGATTATATCACAACACAAATTATATACTTATACTTCCTGCAATTCATTTATCATCAACAGAGAGTGAAATTTCATTGCTGCAGGTATCACTTTTATTAGCAATGTTTGTGGCTGCAGGTATCTCTTTTGAGAGGAAATGAAGAGGGAGAGAGAGAAGAAGGACAGAGAAGATGACTCTCACGCTGGAGAGCGCTGGCCTGGCAGGAGCTCCAGGCTGCGTTAGCAGAGCTGATATTGTAGCAGCGTGTTGCTGGGAGAGTGCTCGCCAGCGGGAAGCTGAGGTCAGAATGTGCGACTCTGATCCACGCGGCGGCGGCAGGCCAAGCAGCAGTGCTGAAATGCACCGTCTGAATGCCAAAGCGTCTGTTTCTGCAGCTCCGCCTCCTGCAGCCCAAAGTGAGGAGGGTCAGCCGCCTCCCGATGAAGGTTAAACAGAGCCGAGGCCCCGCCATGACAGAGTGCAGTGATCTTCACGCGTCAGAGCGCTGGATCAGGCATCGCCGAGCAACGAGCGCCGTCTGATAAAGTGGATTCCACCTCACCCCCTCACCCCCCCTCACCACCCCCTCATCCCCCCCCCCCCGTGCTCTATTCTCATCTCCCTCTGTCAGGCTGTCCGGTTTTTGCCTGGTCAGACTTTGTCTTTCTATAATAGCCATGTAATTACACTGCAATTACACAAACACATGCCTGTTATATACACACTGTCACATTGTAACTACAAACCTTAATCACCCATTGGAAGGTGACACCTCTGACAAATACACTGTGACTGTAAATGAACCCTAAACGAACCTTAGGAGGTGAAATTTGAAAGAAACTTGAATTAACCCTCAATGAGCCCTAAAGGAGCCATAACTAACTAAAACCCCCAGCAAAACGTAAGTTAACTGTAACTAAACCATAAGTAAAGTCTTAGTGAACCCCCCCCCGTTACCATGGCTGCTGCAGCGGGATGTTTCCACCAGCTGCTGGTCTTGGTTGTAGCAGGCCGTTGCCTGGTAGCGGTATCCCTGGCCGCACTCCTTGGGCTCTCCTGCGGCTCGGGCTCCAGCGCTGGCCTCGGCACGCGGCCCACTCTCTGACAGGATGCAGTCGGACCAGTTCCCCACGGGCTGCGCAGTGTACTTATCGCACGGACAGTACCGCGTTTCGCTCAGCGGGTACAGCTGCGTGTTCTTGCACTGATCCTTCTTCTTACTCTTCCCTGGGGCCCGGTGACACACAGCCAATCAGAAACAAGTAAAACCCCACCCCCCTGCTAAAGACATCGCAGTCACGCTCTGACAAGAGCAGCCGTGAAGGAATTGTAGGAAATGATGGAGACTATAGCATTTCAAACTCATACATTCACATATACAGTCATACAGGTACATGAATATTTTAAACGGGACATTAAAATTAAATTAAAGCCTAAGTTTTCTTTTCAGCCTTCCCAGCGGTCAAATTAAATGAAATGCATTTGTGTAGTCCACCCACAGACAGTGGTGGTGTTGAGTGTGGTGGGGTGAGATGCACGTACCCACTAGCGCCCTTTTGCGGGTGCGGAAGCCGGCGCAGTCGGAGGAGCAGGAGGTGAAGCGGGACCAGGCAGTGAGCTGGCAGTCATCCTGGCAGGGCAGCTGGCAGAGCTGGGTCACGGGGGGCATGGGGACCCCCAGCTTCAGGCACTCCGCTATATCTGCCACCCCACCATCCTGCTTCCTGCACGACACCGCTGCGGAGCGAGACACACGTCAGGACCGGCGACCGGAGGGCGGCGGTGCAGACCAGAGAACGCAGCAGCCATTTACATTGAGGCTTTTAGCAAATGCTCTTACCCAAAGCCACTTAAAGAGGCTTTATGTCTATGTAATCCATTTATACTACATTACATTCATCACATAATATACATGCATTTAACCTCAGGCCTTCAGCAGAGTCAGAGACACACACACAGCTTATACTTTTACACAGGATACATTTATACAGCTGGGTAGTTTAATGAAGAAATTTAAGAGTACAGCAGTGCTTCCTTAGCCAGGGAATGAAACCTGCAACCTCTCAACCTCGTCCCCTGACCATTATACTGCACTCCCAAACTACGTGAGAGACAGAAGAAGATACGGACCTCCAATTTAGCCAAAAGAAGCACATTGCAGTGGAAAAGAGGCCTCAACTTAAACCAACTGTCTAGCCAACAAAAGGAGAATCTGACATTCTAGAACACAGAACCTGGGCATGACTCCGCAGGGGAAGATGAAGTTAATGACATCATAATGGGAGATTAAAACGGTGATATCATGGTGGAATTTTACATTGTTGACATCATAATGGGAGGTAAAATGTATGACATCACAATGGGACATTAAACTGGTGATATCATAATGGGAGGTTAAGCTGATGATGGGTTACCCCTGGTCTGCAAGCCTGGCCCACAGTTCTCCTGGGCCCCAGGGCTGCCCTGCCGAGCCGCCCATGGCACCAACTGGCATCTGCGCCACTTGTGTGTCTTCCACCTGTGACAGGAAAACCAGAAACATAGGCGTGACCACACACAGGCATACAAACTCAGCATGCACACCAACACACACACACACACACACACACACACACACACACACACACAAACATAATTCAGTCAACAGCCAACCAGAAACCAGCCTGGTCTTAAAGAGACACAGGTGTAAAAATGCAGGTGAAGGTGGCTCAGGTGTAAATTCAGGTGAAGGTGGCTCAGGTGTAAATGCAGGTGAAGGTGGCACAGGTGTAAATGCAGGTAAAGGTGGCACAGGTGTAAATTCAGGTGAAGGTGGCACAGGTGTAAATGCAGGTGAAGGTGGCACAGGTGTAAATGCAGGTGAAGGTGGCACAGGTGTAAATGCAGGTGAAGGTGGCACAGGTGTAAATGCAGGTGAAGGTGGCACAGGTGTAAATGCAGGTAAAGGTGGCTCAGGTGTAAATGCAGGTGAAGGTGGCACAGGTACCCACCTGTACCCTTGGCATACGGATGGTGCTTCGCAGTCCCTCTCCTGGAATAGCACCTCGGGGCATTCCTGCCCCCCATTGGCTGGCAGCTGTGTGATGATGCGTTTCCTGGACTGTTTCCTTTTTGTATTACTGCCTGCATATGCGCAGACACATCGCAGACACACAGGGTCACATTCCTGAACACTCAGCTGTGCAGATGTGCACAGGGTACTCTGGATGAATACAGTCAGCCTCCAGGGTTATCTCAGCTTAACATTTTTTTATTAATACATGCAGGTTTGGGGTGGGGAGTTTATCTTGCGGATGATTCAAAGATCAGTGAAGATGCACAGCATACTGTATCAGCATACTGTAAGTCAAAATATATTTGCTTTCATTTTGGATATCACTCTAACACCCTGCTTTTGATAAGTACAAACTCTCTCAGTTAAATTACAGCAGAGTGTGTTTGACACCAGCATGTACTCAAAGAGCCAAACAGAAACAGAGGTGGTGAACACGGCAGTGTGACTGAGATTTGAGAAATAATTGCCATTGGAATCCTCTCATCTTTATTCTGACTTCCAGTCACCGTTCCCCAGCGGAACACACTTGGGATACGCTCGCAGGCTGCTATCAAAGGTAGCAAACACCCTCGACATGACAGCCATCAAACTTCTTCAGCCCGGCCGTTTGTTTTACAATTGACTTCCACTTCACCTTATTAGGTAATTGGTTCCGTCTCTTTACATAAACATTGTTGCCTAGCAACATCAGACTTCTTCAACAGCTGTTTACAGAATGTGATAAAAAACCCCATATCTGCTGAAATTACCTGAGGGATTTAACTCTGAATTAAAAGGTTGATACTAGGGGCGATTGAAAATATGGTTCTTTGAAGTCAAAGCCAGTGCTCTGATCACCAGAGTACCTAAATGACTGCAGACTCCGTTATTGTTAAACAAACAAAAGCTGTTCCAACATCAGAAAATATGCTCTGAACAAAGTATGGCTTGTCTGCTTTTGATTTATTTGTGAATGCATACAGTAATGGACTGTAGGAAAACTCAGGCTCACTGTGCAATGAATAAGACTGTCTGTCACCCAGTGTCTTAGTCACTTTTTTGCTTTTTGTTTTTACTTCCATCTTTCCCCCATTTTCTGTGCCATGTGCTTGTGTGTACGTTTCCCTAGCGTTCCCGGCTTAATTGCTTTATCGATTGATTGTTTGATTGATGTTTGATTGATTGTTGATGATTGATTACCTGCCCTGTTTCACCTGCCAGTTTTCACACCTGTTCCCTGTTTAGTCCTCATTACTTTTGTATTTAAACTCCTTGTGTTTCTGTCTCTGTTTCAAGTTCATTTCAGCATTTTCCCTGTCTTGTAATCAGCTTTTGCCTGGTGTCTGATTTCCTGTGTTTTTTTTCACCTCTATTTTGGAGTCTTTTGTGAGGATAATATGGGCCACCTGCAGAATTTACCTGTGTGGCAGGTTTAGGTTTCCCAGGTGGAGGCTAATGGAGGCTACCTGTGCGGCAAACTGAAGCTAAGATAATGTGAGTTACCTTTTTGGCGGAAGTTAAGACACTGGACCACCTGTTTGGAAGGTCGAGATTTACCTGAGTGACAGGAGTAGGCTATGCTGATGCAAGTTACCTACATGTGTGTATTTACCTGTTTGGCAGGTGGAGGGGCAGGGGGTCCATTCACTGTAGGGAGTGACCACACAGTCCCGTTTGCATGGTAACAGGCAGGGCCTGACCGTCTCTGGCCGCAGGCTCTCGGGACACCTGCAGACACACGCAGTCAGACATCAGCGCCATGTGGCTTTACCCTACTGCCCCTCCCTGCCCCACCTCTCAGTGTAGAGACATACACAAATGGATTAGCATCACATGGATCCACCCCTTTATGAAGCCCCGCCCCACCCTGCCCCGTCCCATCCTGAGCCTCTCCTTACTTTTTGGGGGGTACCTGTCCCACGTTGTCCCGTACGCAGATGACCTTGCGGGTCTGCATGCCGACGGAGCAGGCGGTGGCCCCACCCAGACCCAGGAGCGCCCCGCGGGTGGAGGCGGGGCTAGAGGAGTTTAGGGAGGCGATGGACGTGTCCTCGATGCAGTGGCCCCAGGCACTGGCCTGCCAGTGATACACAGTGCAGGGGTGTGCGTTACAGCTGCGAGACTCCTGCAGCGCACTGCTGTTAGGGCACTGACTGCCCCCTGCAGGACACAAACACAATTACAACACTGCTGTCTGAACTGCTCCCCCTGCAGGACACAAACAGAACAGCGTCTTCACAGATGTTTAGTCTGTTTGCATACACAAGGCTCAATGGAGAAAACTCACCTATTTACGATAGACAGAACCCATAACACAGAGTATATACTACATATGATTCTTCTACATCTATTAGACTGACTACAGTGTGATACGATATCAAATATAATTTTTATTAAGGATAATGGGATTGATCTACTCTATGAATATTCAACTACAGTTCAGCCTTTACTCATTAACAAAAAAAAGCATAAAAAAAGATGAATACCCAGCTGTCTCTCATTCATATTCATGAGGGAGAACATGCTGAAAATGCGGCACATAAAACCAGATAATTTTGATACATAATTAATATTTCTCACTGAGTGTGGAAGCTGAAGAGGGGGCGGGACTGTGCAGTCTGTGTTTACGCTGCGATCGCTGAGGAGAACGTGTATGAGAGATCGCCCTCATATCAAATCATCCCAAACATACAGACCCAGTAACAGCTCTATATATATATATATACAGTATATATAAATGATATATATAAAAATGACAGGTATGTTTCAGTCACATGAACATTATCAACGATGACTGTATGACAAAGCACATTGATTACCAAGGAAAATAATATATTCAAATATCAAACTATTCTAAAAATTTGAATAGCAAAAAAATGACATATTAATAGTGTGTGACTGTTTGTGTTTGTGTTTGTCCAGTGCTGTGTGTGTCTGTAGCAGTGTGTGCTGGTAGCAGTGTGTATCAGCAGCAGTGTGTGTCAGTAGCACTTTGTGTCAGTAGCGGTGTGTGTCAGTACAGTGCGTGTCAGTAGCACTTTGTGTCAGTACAGTGTGTGTCAGTAGTGGTGTGTGCTGGTAGCAGTGTGTATCAGCAGCAGTGTGTGTCAGTTGCACTTTGTGTCAGTAGCGGTGTGTGTCAGTACAGTGCGTGTCAGTAGCACTTTGTGTCAGTACAGTGTGTGTCAGTAGCGATGTGTGCTGGTAGCAGTGTGTATCAGTAGCAGTGTGTATCAGTACAGTGTGTGTCAGTAGCAGTGTGTCTCACCGTGGCCGGCACTGTAGGCCAGGACAGCGCGGTGGCGGGTTTGGCGGCCCTCTGTGGCCTTGCCGGAGCAGGTGTGGGAGCAGAGGGACCAGGGTGTCCAGGGGCTGAGGGTGCAGTCTTTGGGGCAGGGCACGTCGCACGCCACGGGTATGGGCAGGATGGCATCCCTGCACAGCTGCCTGTCCACCGGAGCACCTGCAGGGCCAGCGAGACACCAGAGAGCTCCACTACTGATCCACCATCCTCAACCGGGGAAACAACACCGCACTGGGCAGGCCCAATCCCGTGACCGATCAAATGTGAGGAACCAATCAAATGTGAGCATTGGAGCAAATCCTGAGACATTTTGTGGAGAATCGTTTAAATGTGAGCATTGTGTATAGGACCAATGAAATATGACCATTCTGTGCTAATCAAACTTCAGTGGTGTGTGACACCAGTCATATCTCTCTAAAACGCCCTGTTCAGGACCAGGGACAGCGGCGCACTCTGGAGAGCAGTGACTGGCAAGCCTCTAATTTTGAGCTGTGAGTCATCTGAAGCTGAACTTTTTTCTCAATAAAAAGGCAGGTAAATGAAATGGCCTGTGTGTGACACTCCCCCAGTCCCACCTACACCCACCTTACCTGGCACTGTCACCTGTGTGTGTGTATATAACATATAAAGTGTGGAGGGAGGGGGAGCTGAGCTGCTCACCAGATTTAGTTTGACTGTCAGTAAATTTGAATAACATAAAAACTGTTCATTGACTTTTGGTCATTTGGAAATGCAGGTGGTGCATCCTGATTGGATGGGCGGGGGGGTGGGTGGGCGGGGGCGGGTCTGCCCCAGGTCAGGTGGAGGCGTTGGCCCTGGGGCAGCACCAGTTTGCCAGGGATCGTTTTTTGGAATCGTTCTGGCACAAAATGGCCGCCCTGCTTCACCGTACTTCCCTGAATGGAAAGTGCTTTACGATCATGAGGAGAAATAATCAAACACACTCACTTGGAAACACACACACACACACACACACACACACACACACACACACACACACACACACACACACACACACACACACACACACACACACACACACACACACACTCTCTCTCTCTAAGTCCAAACTACATTTCCTTCCAGACAAACCTGAGTGTGGCTGCGGTTCACCACGCAGCGTGGAGAAGCAGATGCTAAATACAGACGCTCTCTGAGGACAGAGTAGTAATTAACACTGGGTGCAGGCTGCACACCTCAGAGACAGGTGAGCTGGGTCACCTTGAGCACACTGCATGTTTAAACCACACGCCTGGAGCAAGAAATACAGGAGCGCTGTCTCAGTAAGAGTCTTGAGCGTTCTGCACAAATCAGAATGCTCAGGACAAAGATGATCGGGACGGTACTT
>CM040743.1:48549404-48666904 GCA_022829145.1 Albula goreensis
ACACTACACTGTAACCTCTGAGCTACAAACCCAGCTCCCTAACCATTACACTACACTGTAACCTCTGAGCTACAAGCCCAGCTCCCTAACCATTACACTACACTGTAACCTCTGAGCTACAAGCCCAGCTCCCTAACCATTACACTACACTGTAACCTCTGAGCTACAAGCACAGCTCCCTAACCATTATACTACACTGTAACCTCTGAGTTTGAGTTCTGATCTAAATATTGTAATAATCATAAAGAAATTAAATGAACATTTCTTATTTTCCCCAATATTAGCTATAAATTTACAACAAAGTTAAAGACAATGCTTTTATTTAATGTCAAGTGATTTTCTTTGATTCTCCACACAGTTTTGAAAGTATCTTCCTGTTGTCTCTGAGTTGTGATGTTGAGGGTTTTTGCTCTACCCCAGTGTGTGGCAGAGAGGGTAATTCAGAAAGGCAGATTCAATCTCCCGTTACAGACTGACAACGGAAAAAAAATCAGAAACGCTTATTTACAGTGTCAGTGCCTCGTGGCGCACGGATGCATAACCGCTTTTGTGTCAACGGCTGGGAAACTCGCTGTGTTTGACACTCATGAATATTCTATCAAAGACCGACACATCGCAGATCGCTGCAATCCCGCTATAAACTCTGGGATTTATCTTAGAGATGAGGCGCAAACACGCGGATCTCTCCGTGTCCTTGTCTCGCATGGCGTTTGAAGCTACGCCTCACTGCACCATCACCCCCCCCCACCCAAAACCCCCGTCTGATGGAGGTAAATAGAGCACAAGGTCAGAGTCAGACTTTTATCAGAGTTTGCTCAGTGGGCAATTCACAATTTCGGACATAAAGAAAGGGCATCTGGGAAAGTTGCATCGTGGGAAATCGTTTGCCTTGCAAAATGTATATCGCCAAACATAACCTCATTTGGATCTTGCCCCCCCCAACTCTGACTCTCAGCCGTCACCGTCCCCCCCCAGCCTTACCATCATCCCACCCTGCTGATAGCTTCCCCCACTCCAAATACCCCCTCCTACTGACCCCTGCCCAAAACGACCCCTCCTTCCCTCAGCAAACTTAATCCCAGTTACCGTGCCCAACCCCATCTATCCCACTCCAAGTACCCTCTCTCTGCTACCTACCCCTGCCCCAAATGCCCCCACAATCTGACCCTCATCCCAATTAACCCCCCCGCAACCCCCTCTCCACATGCCCCCCCCTCAGTCCCCCCACCCTAATGTGTAGATTTACAGTGTAGAATGATATATTCATCATTGCTAGTGAAGTGGAAGAGCACAAACTGCAGAGTGAAGAGGTGATTCTGTAATCTCCTCTGACGGACACACGCCTCACTGCTTACACAGACGGCTCCACATAAACTTTAAACTTTTTTGGAGAACTGATTTTTATCTGCTATAACCTGATTTTATGACACAGCTCTTGTTTCAGGAGAGTTGAGTCTCAGAAACATTGACAAGGACACAGCAAAGCTTTCCACCTGATCAGGTGGTGACTTCTGGTGGTGATGTCATGGCCATAGTTACCTTCCTTGTCTCTGGGCATGGTCAAGTAGGAGGCGGAGTCACCATTTCCCTGGACACAGTAAACCTCCCGGCTTTGGACCCCGCCCCCGCATAGACCTGTCAGGTTGCTACGGCGTCTGTCCTGTTGGCTTAGCAGCATGTCTATTCTGCATTCACTCCATTCTGAGGTCCTCCAGGTATACCTGAGAGAGAGAGAGACAGAGGGGGAGGGAGGGAGAGAAGGGATGACAAGAGAAAGGGATGGAGAGAGATAGAAAGAGGGTGATTGAAATTGGGAAGTTCAGCTGACCAACATTGCCAGACATCTGAGCTGCGGGTCGCTGGGGCTCTACCATGATCCCAGGAGGGTGACTTATGTTGACTGCTTAATTAAAATGGTAGTCATCCTCCTGGATTTGGACCAATCACATGCCTGTTTGTTTTAACCAGAGTGACCAGAGGGACTGCAGCTTACTTCAGCTTTACAAAATAAACACGTCAGAATGAAATCTGCTGTTTGCTGAAGACAGCAGTTTTGCCAGCGGTTTTATTTGTGTTTCTGTACAACTCCCATAGGTATGTTCTTCCATTTATGAGTGAAAAATTTTGCGGTGACAAACTTTGTCTGGCACATATTTCCCTGTTACAGTATGTCACACACAAACACACACATACACATGCACGCATGCACTCTCATACACACACACACACTCATACACACACACACACACACACACATAAATGTTTATCGGTAAATCAGGACATAACTTGGGGGACACAGCTAGTGGCTACGCAGGGCTGCGCAGCAGTGTACCGCGTGATCGCGTGCGCAGACCCCTCGCATCGCGCCAAGGCAAGTTGTCCGCTACATATTTAATGGGGCTCCAGGCTGGGGAGTGCCGTGCAGTGAAGAGGAGAGGATGAATAAATGAAGGGATGAATGAGGTGCCGGAGGAGGGGAAACTCCTGTCAGAGCGCCTGGCCTTCCCTGGAGGCCCCCGGGTTGCCATCAGCCTGGAGACACACAGGCTTACGATGCCAGACAGGGGCTGCCGTTAAAACCGGTGTGATAACCTGCTAATTACAGGAGTTACACAGGCTGGTGTAATAACCTGCTAATTACAGGAGTCACACAGGCTGGTGTAATAACCTGCTAATAACAGGGGTCACACTGGCTGGTGTAATAACCTGCTAATTACAGGAGTCACAAAGACTGGTGTAATAAAATGCTAATAACAGGGGTTACACATCAACTTTTGTAATAGTATGGTAATAACAGGACCAAACATACAGATGTCAGTAAAATAAGAGGTTGTACAACCATGATACTGTCCATAGTGTCGTAACAAAATGGCAATGTAGAACTGGTCTGCATTCCATCTGTGATGTTACAACTTGCCTTTCCTTATGATGTCATCACCTGTGCTGCTTTGTGATGTCATCAATTGAGTTTGACTGAATTCTTTACTTTTTTTGACTATTTGTGTTTTTTTTCCATTTAATTTTTGATGATGCCGTGGTTAGAATTTCTTTGTGATGTCATAATCAGCATGTGTATGTGACGCCATTGTAAGCCAGGCTACACATGTGTCATAAGCTACCCAGACCAATCACCAGCTCTGAGGCACACATATCCATTCAGGGATATACTCCACTAAATCAGGACGTTCCTGGAGAGATGAGGGAGTCGCAGGAAGTCTCACAGTGGCTACAGCAGCAGGATGTGCCTGGAACCCCCAGGCTGACATGGGGGATACATCACAGGGGGAAAACGGGCAGCACAGAGCTGCCATGGGTGGGGGGGGGGGTGGGGGGGGGGGTGGATTATGACAGATGATGCGTGAACAGTCCCGTCTGTGGGGAGGAAGATTACAGACAGCCAGAGGAAAGACGCCCCCACCCACCCACCAAAAAAAAACTGGCAGATTCTCAAACCCCAGCTCCATGCTGCATGTTAGCCTTGCCTCCATACCCCACCCCCCCCCACCAGTCACTCCATGACTCATTCATCAGAGATAATGCACCTGCCACAGGCTCCACTGCCTGTCAATTATCTTCCTGCTTCCTGTATTAAGCCTCTGCAGTTCCTGTTTCTACTTCCTGTATCACACCTTTGTACTTCCTGTTTGACTGTGGCCCTGGTGCATGTGTGTTTTGGGGTGCAGCAGGGATTTTGGGGACACACTTACACAGTGCAGGGCGGGACCCCCTCTCCCTGAGGTGCGCAGGGCTCCGCTTCCTCCAGCGGGGGGCACTTGTTCCCCCCTCCCACAGGGAAGCGCCGGACGCGGCGGGTGCGCGATCGCTCCCCCTGGGGGCCGTTCAGGTCATAGCAGCTCTTAGAGCACATGCTCCATTCCCCCCACTCGCTCACTTCACAGTCCCGCGTCACCATGCAGGAACGGAATGCCACGGGCAGGGGATCCTGGGAGCACAGACTGCAGCGGGAGGAAACACAAACACCATCATTACATCACCATTGTGTGTGATACACCCAATACACCACTGTGTGTGATATACCCAATACACCACTGTGTGTGATATACCCAATACACCACTGTGTGTGATATACCCAATACACCATTGTGTGTGATATACCCAATACACCACTGTGTGTGATATACCCAATACACCACTGTGTGTGATATACCCAATACACCACTGTGTGTGATATACCCAATACACCACTGTGTGTGATATACCCAATACACCACTGTGTGTGATATACCCAATACACCACTGTGTGTGATATACCCAATACACCATTGTGTGATATACCCAATACACCACTGTGTGTGATATACCCAATACACCACTGTGTGTGATATACCCAATACACCATTGTGTGTGATATACCCAATACACCACTGTGTGTGATATACCCAATACACCACTGTGTGTGATATACCCAATACACCACTGTGTGTGATATACCCAATACACCACTGTGTGATATACCCAATACACCACTGTGTGTGATATACCCAATACACCACTGTGCGTGATACACCCAATACACCACTGTGCGTGATATACCCAATCCACCACTGTGCGTGATATACCCAATACACCACTGTGCGTGATATACCCAATACACCACTGTGCGTGATATACCCAATACACCACTGTGCGTGATATACCCAATACACCACTGTGCGTGATATACCCAATACACCACTGTGTGTGATATACCCAATACACCACTGTGTGTGATATACCCAATACACCACTGTGTGTGATATACCCAATACACCACTGTGTGTGATATACCCAATACACCACTGTGTGTGATATACCCAATACACCACTGTGTGTGATATACCCAATACACCACTGTGTGTGATATACCCAATACACCACTGCGTGTGATATACCCAATACACCACTGCGTGTGATATACCCAATACACCACTGCGTGTGATATACCCAATACACCACTGCGTGTGATATACCCAATACACCACTGTGTGTGATATACCCAATACACCACTGTGTGTGATATACCCAATACACCACTGTGTGTGATATACCCAATACACCATTGTGTGATATACCCAATACACCACTGTGTGTGATATACCCAATACACCACTGTGTGTGATATACCCAATACACCACTGTGTGTGATATACCCAATACACCACTGTGTGTGATATACCCAATACACCACTGTGTGTAATATACCCAATACACCACTGTGTGTGATATACCCAATACACCACTGTGTGTGATATACCCAATACACCACTGTGTGTGATATACCCAATACACCACTGTGTGTGATATACCCAATACACCACTGTGTGTGATATACCCAATACACCATTGTGTGATATACCCAATACACCACTGCGTGTGATATACCCAATACACCACTGTGTGTGATATACCCAATACACCACTGTGTGTGATATACCCAATACACCACTGTGTGTGATATACCCAATACACCACTGTGTGTGATATACCCAATACACCACTGTGTGTGATATACCCAATACACCACTGTGTGTGATATACCCAATACACCACTGTGTGTGATATACCCAATACACCACTGTATATAAACCCTAATACCCATCAGCCAATAAACCAATGATTAGTCAATTAATCAATTAATCAATCAATCAATCAGCTCATCAGTCAGCCACCCAATCAACTGATCGACCAAACTGTCAATCAATCATCCAGCCCCAATTAAAACAATCAACAATCATTAAACACACCTCTGTGAAACACTTACACATTCTGTATTAAGAATATAGAAATAAAATAATGAGAAAGAATATAACAAAGCAGCAAACATGACATTAATGTCTTCATTGATGAAGGTCTTTGCCAGAGGCAAACACTGAGAGATCAGACCCGTTAAACTACTCCTGTTACATCAGAGGCAAATACTGAGAGATCAGACCTGCTAAACTACACAGACCTGATAAATCAGCACAGGGAGAGAGGCTAATAAATCAGCCGTCACACAGACCTGATAAATCAGCCGTCACACAGACCTGATAAATCGGCAGTCACACAGACCTGATAAATCGGCCGTCACACAGACCTGATAAATCGGCCGTCACACAGACCTGATAAATCAGCCGTCACACAGACCTGATAAATCGGCCGTCACACAGACCTGATAAATCAGCCGTCACACAGACCTGATAAATCGGCAGTCACACAGACCTTGTCTCTCCTCACACAGAGCTCTCCCTCCATTAAACCGTATTGATTACCCTGCTTATTTTGGCCTGGAAGCAGAAAATAAACAGACTGTCAAAGACTGGACCCCAGCAGCAGAATATCAGGGTCAGGCAAGAGCATGACTCATTATGTACCAGACCGTTTTGTTCCTCTTTATTGTCAAACAGGAAAGCGGATGCAGTCACAGCCTTTTTATTCAATACGGTGGCTATTATGCAGAGAAAATAGGTCGGTAAGAGGAGGGTTCATTTGCTGTTGAGCGCTTTAAAATGAGGCGATTTTCTCTGCCATTATGTTCTGTTCTCATGGTGGGGGGATGGGGGTCGTTATGGGTAATTACCTGCGGCCTACAGCAATTCAGCGTTTAGTTTCCGCTGGCAACTTGCCCCGAGCGGCGGAGCGATGAAGGGCGATCGCTTTCAGAGAGATGTCATCATGTCCCAGGATTCACTGGGGCTTCAGAACGACACAAAGTCTGTCGCTTAAGGCCGGCCCTTTCCTCCTACCCAGCGTGTTAGCCTTTCATTAATTAGGGTGTGTGTGTCTGTGAGAATGTGTGTGTGTGAGAGAGAGAGAGAGAGAGAGAGGTATAAACCGTATATGAAAAGAGGTCACCTATACCATAACTGGAACACAAACATTAAAGTGCACATTTTAGACGTTTGTGTGTGAACCGCTGCCCACGCCAGAGACAGTGGGAGGGGCTGGACCAAAGTCACGCTCAGGAAGTGACTGAATGGGGGCATGCTAACGCGGCTCTGTGCTTCACGCGTGACGACGGCACGCTCCTATGAGCGGGAAGAGACCTCGTATTAAACATTAAACGGGACATAGCCCCTCTTCAGCGCCCGCCCCAGCCTCCTCCTCTGGAATTCCGCCTACGAGGAATCACCACAGCAACCGTTACCTATCATTCATCTAGTGGGCTGAAACGGTCCATGAATGGATTTCTGCAGAATCTCCATTAATTTAATTTTATCTTCAGCGCTCGGTTGACCCACTGCTTTTGCTCCGTATTGAATGTTTGATGGATTTCAGAGAGAGGGAAGGAGCAGGGCACGGGGCTGAATGTGGCAGATACTGCCCATATCTGCAGCTGGCCTGTCATAGCGGCCCTTCTGATCACAGCCCATTATTTGGCACAAGGTTTGGGAAGACACTGCCCCCTACAGGAATGGAGTTAAACCTGCAGACACTGCCCCCTACAGGACTGGAGTTAAACCTGAAGACACTGTGGCCCTCCAGGTCTGGAGTTAAACCTGCAGACACTGCAGCCCTCCAGAACTGGAGTTAAACCTGCAGACACTGCCCCCTCCAGGACTGGAGTTAAACCTGCAGACACTGCCCCCTACAGGACTGGAGTTAAACCTGCAGACACTGCCCCCTCCAGGACTGGAGTTAAACCTGCAGACACTGTGGCCCTCCAGGACTGGAGTTAAACCTGCAGACACTGCGGCCCTCCAGGACTGGAGTTAAACCTGCAGACACTCCAGATAAGTCCTGATTAGAAATTCATGTAAAAATATTCACATGGGGTAGTTTTTTTAAAGAAACTACAGGGGGTCTTTTTAACTGGCAAAAATTAAACTGCCAATAATTACTGGCAAAAAATATTTTCACAGCTGAAATATTTAATCAACTAACACCTCTGTAGAGGGTGGATCTTGCAGGTCTGATTTTAGAGTGTGTATTTTAGAGATTCACGACAGACAGCCAGCTTTGGTTTCTTCCCTCAGTGAGTGCAGTGTAAGGTGCGAAATTCTGAGAGACTCCACTGAGCTCCACTCTGCAGAGGAGAAAAACACCGTTCCACTAACACTCATCATAGAGGTGGAAAAACAGCCATGAATATTTCAGAAATATGAATAAACAAGTAGTGAAAAATTAATATTTATATTCCCAGTAGTCTTTCAAGTTGTTTTAAAGCTGCCTTTGAAATACTGTATAGCACTCCTGCCACTGGTGGAAAAACACACCAGACTCCAAACTCTCATTATGTCTCTCCATCGTTATTCCTAATTTAACTTTAAAGGGGGGATTTGGGCTGCTCTCTGAAGAATTTTAATTCACTTTTAAAATGTAAATACATGGCACATGTAGTCTGTCTGAAAATGGAACGGAAACTATCAAGGCCGGACTTGAACATTCTGAGGGTCTCTGCCTCTGCCACAGGACCTGGCAGACTGTTCCCAACATTGACAGCTAAAATAATATTTCCTTGTATCAGTTCAGAATTTACCCTGAATCTCAATCTATGGCACCTGGGAAATCCTTTGTAGTTTACCCTGCTAAACCCTCTCTCATGAAGATTAAAACTTCAGGTGAGCCTTCCTCCCGCTTAGATTCCTTTGATCGTGTCCGATTTTCAGAAATCATTTCATTTGATACCAGGAACCAATTCAATTCCTTTTGGTACTTTATTCAGGTATATCTGAAAAGATCCCAGCTCCCAGCACACAGGAGAGTGAGTGTCTGACAGTGTTCATGGCTTTGTCTGAAACGCAGTCTGCAGCCTGTGCTATTCACCTTCACAGGCACCCATCTCTTTTCCAGTCAGGGCTGAAAACTGTCAAGAAACCTCTTTTGGAAATGAATCTGCGAGTCACTTTGAAAGCAGACTTATGCCAGGAGCTATTCCTCTCACTCGATCAGAGCTAACAGAAGTGACAGCAGAGAGCTAAATGGACTGAGAGCCAAACCTGTGTGATGTTCAGTGATGTGGTTAGCTACTATGGAGAATAAATGTATTAAATAAATCATTATGACAACTGTTTTAGTTAAGCTGGACAATTGTTTGTCCCGATAGACTGAATTCACCAAACTTTAAAATTCACTGCCTAACATATCTTATCAGTTCTTTGGGTCTAGCCCCATTACCAGCAAGTCACAGAACAGAAAAGCTAGTATTGATTGATTGATTTAGTGATTGATTTTATTGAATTACTGAATGATTGATTAATTAATGTATTGGTTGACTGGTCCGAGTGAGTGCATGATTGTATGACTGAATGACTGTATGACTGAATGACTGTCTCATCTGGCTTATTGATGGTCGGTTCAGGTGAGGCTCACCTGAGTGAAGCGGGCGTGGCGTTTCTGTGGATGCAGGTGACCTCTCGGATCTGGTGCCCCACCTGTAGGTCCCAGAGCTTGCTGTCGGGCCTGTTCTGCCGGTTTCGGGTCCTCTTCTTCTTGATGAGCTCACGGGTTTCGGGGTCCCTCGCACCTCCTTTCTCGCGGCTCCTCTCCTTGTTCTTCCTGCGCCGGGCCTGGCGAGCCAGCCTGGGGGGCGAGGGGGGCGAGCAGGGGCTCCATGGTCCGACCCTCAACCCGACCCCCCCCTCGCCCCGCCCCTCCCCGCCGCGGCACGCCCCGCCCTCGCACGGTCGAAACTCTGCCAGGGCGGGGCAGTCTCCGCCATCGAACAGGGGCGGGGCCAGCACAGACCGCGCCCGGCTCTGCAGCCCCACCCCCCCACACGGGGCGGAGCACGGAGACCAGGGGGTGAACCCCGAAACCACGCAGTCCCTGGGACAGGGCACCAGGCAGCCCTGCTCCAGCCGAGGTTTGGGCTCGAAGTACTCACAGATGGCGTCCTCCTCTGCCAGGCCGCCATCAGCGGTGCGGACGCAGCGGACCTCGCGGATCTGAATGCCCTCCTCGCCGCGTGCGCAGGGCGGCGCCCAGGTGGGCAAGGGCACCCCCCGCTGGTGGACGGGCACGCAGCGGCCCCAGGGTCCCAGGTGCCAGTCATAGAGCTGCCGGTGCCAGTCGCAGACGTGGAAGCAGGCACGCTGGTTCTCCGGTTGTGTTGCCGGGGGGCAGTTGCTATGGAGGGTGGTCCAGCCGTCCGCGTGCGCGCACCAGACTGCGCGACTCTGGGATCCTCCGGGCCCACATTCGGCACCCATACAGCGCCCCCATGGGCCTACGGGGAGGGGGGGACAGGGAACAAGAGGAGGAAGAGAGATGAACATTAATTACCCTCTCTGACACACACGCCTCAGGGAAATAAAGGAAACTCAACATGAGGGGTAAACGCACACCTGACCACCTCTACCTGAGGGACGAACAGTGAGACACCTGCTATGACCACATTCAATTTCCTCCAACTGATTTCATATTTATGGTGCTGTACTGTCACTCTGACTGAGTTTACTGGTTATGTATTTAGCTTATTGGCTCTTTGATGTGTTTCATTTTAGCTTATATAAAGCTATGGCAGTATATTCAAAAATGGCCAATAAGGCAGTTTGAAGTGAATTACACTGTACTGAGAGAGAAAGAGATAGGGAGAGAGGGAGGGAGAGAAAGGAGAGAGCAGAATGACAGAGATTTATGATAATTACAGTCTGTTTGCTTACTAAATTTCATTTTACTGTGTTCGTTTTACTAAATTTCATTTTACTGTGTTTGTTTTACTAAATTTCATTTCAAGGCTCATGGCAGCATCAACATTTCATGCCAGCAGAGCAGGTAGTAACAGACATAGAACTGAACCGGGTAGTGAGAGCAAGACAGAGGGAGAGCTCCCTAACCATAGAGAGAGCTAGAGCTCCCTAACCATTACACTACACTGTAACGGGGAAAGCTAGAGCTAACCATTACACTACACTGTAACTACACTGTAACCTCTGAGCTACAAGCCCAGCTCCCTAACCATTATACTACACTGTAACCTCTGAGCTACAAGCCCAGCTCCCTAACCATTACACTACACTGTAACCTCTGAGCTACAAGCCCAGCTCCCCATAACCATTACACTACACTGTAACCTCTGAGCTACAAGCCCAGCTCCTAACCATTACACTACACTGTAACCTCTGAGCTACAAGCCCAGCTCCCTAACCATTACACTACACTGTAACCTCTGAGCTACAAGCCCAGCTCCCTAACCATTACACTACACTGTAACCTCTGAGCTACAATCCCAGCTCCCTAACCATTACACTACACTACTGTAACCTCTGAGCTACAAGCCCAGCTCCCTAACCATTAACCATTACACTGTGTAACCTCTGAGCTACAAGCCCAGCTCCCTAACCATTATACTACACTGTAACCTCTGAGCTACAATCCCAGCTCCCTAACCATTATACTGCACTGTAACCTCTGAGCTACAAGCCCAGCTCCCTAACCATTACACTACACTGTAACCTCTGAGCTACAAGCCCAGCTCCCTAACCATTATACTACACTGTAATCTGATTAGTAGACCAGAATCCATTGCTGTTAGTGTTTTCCAAATTCAGAAACCTCAGTTTGTGTTTCCATGGGATCCAATACCACAGGGTTCTGTTACTCTAACAAAGGAGTTAACGGCCCAGAAAAACAAACTCATTCATTCCTCTAAACAGACTCATAACAGCCTTTATTTTCCCCTTAAGAGGGGAAACTGCACTGAGCCGGCCCCATTGGAGGTTTAGTGGGAGCCATTTTGAGCTGATTCAGACACACAGGAGAGGAAAGAGGCCCAGCCCAGTTAACCTCTTTAAATACCACCCCTGAATGGATTCCTCTGCGGCTGGGGGAAGGTGAGGGTCCGCTCAGCGGAGCAGAGGAGTGCTGGCTGGGGGAAGGTGAGGGTCCACTCAGTGGAGCAGAGGAGTGCTGTCTGCCCAAACAGGCTCACCTGCATTTCAACATCCTCCCTGCGCCGCTTTACAGACGCATAAATCACACACATCTCAGCTCATCACCGTCAGCACAACACAGACAGAAAAGCAGACAGATAATTTCTGCTCCTTTACTGCACTAAACTACTTTTAATATTATTAATAATAATAATAATAATAATAATAATAATAATAATAATAATAATATAATAATAATAATATATCTACGTCTGATGCTGAACAGTAAAACTGATCGTTCCAGCATACCTAGGCCTGTACTTTTGTTACTGTGCCTTTGAAGCTCACGCACACGGTCGCGCTGTGAATGAAATGCGTGATGTTCCTGAAGGCGCCGGTTTTCCTGCTCCTCTGCCGAACACACTCCGTCTCTGAACTTTTTTTTTTGTTTTCCTGAGACGCGTATTCGACAGAATGCTGTCGCCGCGCCGTGTTTTGTTGTTGTTCACGGTTTTATTGGGAGTTGTCATATTTGATCTTCTGCTCGCTGTGTTTTGTCGACAGAGAGAGGAAAAAAACATCTGTTGGCTCAACAATGAAAGCGGCATGCGATTGAGGGCTCGAGGCTTGCCGCTAGAATATTTATTTGTGTGTATCCCAAGATTAGCCGCAAGAGCGAGCATTTGCATGTCATTTGCCCCAGACAATACAGGAGACTATGTCCTGAAACGCGGATGGAAGCAAAAGTTTAAACAGATTTTAAGTTTTATGCAAAAGCTGATCGGCAGAAACAAAACCATTTAAGCTTCCTTGCTAACTTCCTTCCATGTGCCCAGTGGCTATTGCCAATTATGCCTTTAGTAGTCATACAATATAATTAATTGGCTGTACCACCTGGAACTTCTCCGCAGCACATTTCAGGGCAATTGTATCATAATGAACCACGGTGATTGCCAATGTTGTCCCAAGTCGTAATATAATATGATGAAATAGCCATAGCATCTTAAACTAAAATTTACAGGGCATTTCAGTGAACATGTCTTGTAAATTAACCTGAGGGATCAATCTGACGTTCGCTGAGGAAGAGCAAAAAAAAAAACTACTCGGAAAACAGTTGTGCGGTGAGTCAAGCGTCCTCGCTTCACTGCTCCCCTGGCGCGCGCTGCAGTGGGTTGTCACTTTGTCCTCGGGCTGCGGTGACAAATCTCTTCCACCACTGCACGCGGCTCGCCCGGTGCAGTTTATCCGTCTTTAACCGGGGTGTGGGGGGACAACGGTGTCTTTGAGCACTACTTTACAGATCCATTCAGAGAGGATAATAAAAAAAAAACAAGCTGAGGCAATAAAACCATCCGTCTGTGGAGCCGGCAGGCGGAAGCGTCCTGCAGCTGCAGTCGATGTGAGATCAATAACACTCACAGTAAACAGCCTCCGCGCCAGCAGCCGCCTCTGCGCGCGGTTTACAAAACCCGATTGACAATAGCCGCTCAGAAAAAAACAACGCTGTAGGAAAACGGTTTTCCCCACTTCAGGTTGCCTGCATTGGGTCAGAGCCAAGTACATCACTCATGCTCCAACTCTGTCACTTACTCTGTCACGCACTCAATCACTCTCTCACCCTCATATTCACTTTCTGTCTCATCCATTTAATATCTTACTCATCTAATAACCAGTATACTTTCAAACAGTCTCTTCGCTCACTCAGTCTTTAATTCACTCACTCACACCATCAGTCTTGTAAGCACAAACTAACATAATTACACAGTCATTTACTCTCTATGTCATTCACTCAATCACTAACAAACACTCATTCAAACGCTAACTCACTCACATACCCCCTCACTCAGACTCACAACTCATTCAGTTGATGTCTCAGTCACTAACTCAGTCACTCTTTTTCTCAGATTTGAGGAAATGGAAGCTCCCCCCAGTGTAACTGCACTACCTTTGTTTCACCACTAGATGGAGAGACAGAATTCACCACAAGCCTCCAGAGCTGTCTGAGCTTTTCCTCTGTTTCAGTAAGATGAAATCAGCCTCTCATATGTCCACTGGCTGTAGATGAACACAATGACAAATGCTGGCCCAGTTTCTCCACCCCCTGTTGGTCAATTTGCATCCTTCCCCCTGTGTGTAAATTGTGCGATTTTGTGGGCTTCTGGGATACGCGGTGCATGCTGGGCTAAACAGCAGCTATTCCCAGATGTGATTATGCTGCCAGCGTAGCGGCTGTGTGAAGCTGGGCCAGCCTGAGACCGCTGCCGTCGCAGGGGTATGTGCGAGGAAACCTCCGCTGTCCTGTGGCTAATCCCTCCCTCTGCGGTTTTTCAGGGAAAATAAAACTGATTTGGTCGGAGGGGAAAGTATTTCTCCAGCAGTAATGGGATTTCTCTTTGATGTCCCTTCCCCCTCGCCCCCTCTCTCCTCTGTGCGGGCTCATGCCGGCGTTTTCCATCGCCAGGGCGATGCTTTCTGGCCCCAGCGCCGGCTCTGACCCGAATGGACCCTGCTGAGGAACGCGGAGGGGAATTCGGGTAATGTGCTCAATCACAGCCTTTGTGCCGAGTGTCGCGGGCCGTGAAAACGGAACGGAAACGGGTTCTGAATCCTGCTCAGTGTTCCACCATGCCACCTAGGGACTGAGGATCCAAAGACAGCAAATGTTATAGACCAGGAGTGCTGATCCCGGATCAGCCTCTCCCTGTGATAGCCTAACCTTATCCAATACAAACTAAAAGGCACAACTGATCTGAGATCAGGTTTACTTAAAATAACCGGCAGCTTTTCCCTCCTCTCTTTTAGAAATGGATGCAGATGCCACGAAAGTCAATGTGCTGAATATCGACTGTGAGAAAATAACTTTATTTAAACGATTATTTGTGGATTATTTGAAGATCTAAGAGTAAGGGACAGGTTCAATCAAAAAACGACATTATTCTCTTTATGGAGTTATTTTTTAAATGAAAAACAAACACAGTCAACACACATTTTTACTTGTCTCAGCTAAAATATAACATTATCAAAGAAAAAGATGTAATGTTAAAGTAATATACTGTAATGTTAAAGTTAATGTAATGTAATGGAATGTTGATGTCATGTAATGTAATCGAATGTTAATGTAATGTAACGTAATGTGATGTTACGTTGAAAGACTGAAAGAGACTTGAATACATTGAGTCTGACATAGTGTTCCTCAGGCAAACGCTGGGGCCCAGTCAATTGAACTTTAGCCTCTTAAGCAGCAAATGCATTCAATTAAAACATTACAAAATAGAGACATGCAAAAATGTCCTTAGTTGAATGTGTTCTCTTCTAAAATAGAAATGCATTTGGCCTTGCAGAGACTCAGGTTACTTTGATTGAATTGCACACAGCCTTAAAGAGGCTAAGTGTGCTTGTTTAGGTCCCAGCCATAAAGTCTGCAGTGAGAATATGATCTTGTGGCCTCCTGCTCATCGATGCTGGCCCCAAAGGCAGCTTTCTCCCCCCAGTCAGGGCCACCCCCACCCCACTAATCGCCTTAACAAGCTCTCTCACACCCTCCTGTGGAGTTAGAGACGTTTCCTTGGAAACAGCAGCCTCAATCCAGAACCTCATCTTAGGCCAGCAGGAGGCTCTTAAACCTGTGGAACCTGTGTGTGTGTGTGTGTGTGAGTGAGTGTGTGTGTGTGTGTAAAATGTTTTTTTTGCTTTCTGAAAAATGGCTTTTTCATGGGGTATGAAAGCAGTATTTTAAGTCATTCACAGTTAAAAAGAATTAAAAGTTGAAAAAGTGAAAACAGGAGATTAGACACTGTCTGCATTGCTGACTCCGGAGGGAAGCCCTGCAGAACTCTGACACAATCCCTGCGGCCCACGGGCAAGCAGCAGAGACTCAGCTCAAATTCACACTCATGCAACTTTTATATGACAAAAATCAGAGCAGCGGGGGGGTGGGGAAGGAGGGGGGTGGCGGGTGAGGAGGTTTTAGCATGGGGTGTTTACACGCCTCATTTACGACGTCCTGCCGCATCATCATGGAGCCTCGTTCCGCCATGTGACAGGAGACTGTGCACTGCGAGGGATTAGTTTTACACTTTGTGCAGAGAAAGCGCTCATCTGTTATTTTATTAACCCCGTGCTTTTGCGGTACCAAGCAAGCAGCTGTGTGCCAGTAATACACTGGTTCCTGTCTCTGCAGTGGCTGTTTACAGTATGTTCATATGGGTTTTATGCTAATTCATTTTTTTTGGCATGAGACCACCAAGTTCATCCCCTCCACCCCTCGGACGCCTCCTAATGATTCTTTTACAACCTTTTCATCCTCGTCTTGCCAGATCTTCAAAGAACACTACTGATGTCCTCCGAGTTGAGTCTTACGGTAAATACACAGCGAGAGTCTATAATGGCAAACTTTGAAAAGGATCACACAGGTTTCATAGTCATCCTACACCACTGCTACCACTTTAATTAAGGTTTCCGCGTGTCCTGTTTTAAATATCGATGATCTCACGGTCTCCCTGCGTTTTATACTTTCAGGTTTTTGTCAGTGACTGTGTTATTGTTCTGTTGAAAAAGATCTGAAATTCTCTATGGGACTTACTCATTAAATGACAGATAAATAATTAGCTAAATTAAGTTAAATTAGTAACAAACTTATGCTCAGGGGAAACTCTTGAGCAATTCCTACAAGAGCCCAAATCATCCAGACTCATAATTATGACATCATAACTATGAGACTGTGAAGCTTCCCAGTCCTGTGTGACTCCTAATGGTTTGTCAGTTTCTGAGGAAAAGTGGGATAAATGAAGGTAAACAATAAGAACTGAGATAAACCACTGACGGCAACAAATTCCAACATCAGAAATCTGCTGGCACCATCCAGACTTCAGGAAGAACGGGCTGAAAAAGTTGAAATGTTGTGAGGTTTAAAGTTCTGTTGCAGACCGGGTCTGGTCTTTGAAAGCTTCTGATGGTCCAGCAAAGAGTCAGATTTAATTGTGTCAATCGGCTCCTGTGATTGGCCGAGGGCTGGCTGTCACACAGGAGCATGGTGACCATTTGACAGAGCTGAAAGACCTCTGACCAGCGGCGTTTCTGTCCACACTGGTATATCACCTGTCCCCCCCCTCCCCACACACCCACCAGGCACACATGCTCGACCTGTGTGCCAAATACAGGTGGGTGGGGTTAGCACTTTGTCAAAACGCAAACGCTCATCTGGAATTCCTCCACCCGCTCCAAACTGATGCCAAAACTGGGCGAAAGGCGAAACAAACACAAAACAAAAGCCATGAGACAGCAACGGTCAACCACTGGACTACAGCTGGGCAAATATTCTTCATGCATCTGACCAAGTGTAGACTTGTACATTTTGTGTGTTTTTTTGCAGAATATTTATTTTTTTTATTAATGAAGTTCTCAGCTGTAGCTCACCGCATAAGCAGGCCAGCTAACTCTGTAGGGTGCTCTATGTGTTTGCTATAATTAATACTCAGCTTCCTCAGAGCCCTCCCTCTTTGGCATGGCACTCATGGAACACTAGATTATCAGCACGTTTACATTCCTGACAATTTATCTTCAGTTTTGGCAGTTAATTCCTCCCCTACTGCTTGCTGCGTAGCGGGACAAGAGGAGCATCAAATCAGGCATACCCATTGCCACCTGGATTAGCTCAAGATAGGTAATCACAATCAACAACTCCAGCCAGCCAATCACAAGAGACCAGCTGCAGACCTCAAATAACAGATAGCCAATCACAGGTTGATAGTGATAGTGACAGTAAAAGCCAGCCAATTACTGATGGTCAATCACAGGCACACAGCCAATCACAGATAGGGGGTGAAAGGCAACCAGTCACACATATGTAATCACATTTTTATTCAGGGGTGATTCACTCCGTCCGCACCCTTCTGTGAAGGCCAGTGACCCAGGGAATATCCCTGTTTGTTTCATTCAGAATGAACGCTACACAGCGCACATGGGGAGGTCACATGACCACGTGAGCCGGAGCCTGCTTCCTGTCACCTCACGGACAGGAAATAGTAACACAATGCAGGGCTACATGCCTTGGCAACGTCCAACTCAGATAAGAGTGTTTTTTTAAACCCCCACTCACGAGTTTCCAAAGCCGCTGACTCTGAAACCGGCTCCTGCTAGAGTTTCCAACGGCAGTTCCCACTTCTGAATATTTCCGACAATTCTTTGGTCAATTTTAGGTGCTGAAGGAAAAATCTGCCATATTGTTAATGCGAGCTTTACAACATTAGTTCCTGTGTTTCAGAACTCAATATACATGTGTCTCAATTTTACACATCAAGGTCAAAATACCCACAAATAAAAGTCTGACGTCACAAATTCAATGGGATCACATTCCACTCCTTCAGATGTGCCCTTCAGCACAGTTAGCCAGTTACCCACCCAACGATTTATTGCATCGCCTCATGCTTTTTCCATCTCAGAGAAATGATATCATGCAACCGGCCTAAATGTGTTCAAAAACAGGGATTCGGGTGGATCAGGATCAGATTCATACAAATTATGTGACAAACGAATGACCTGACCAGAGCTTTCTGCAGTTTTTCCGGGTATCTTTTGTGTAATCGTATTTTATTCTTTCTGAGTCCGAAAGTCCAGTTGCACAAGGATCCTAGTCTCAGAGCACACCAGTTAAATGATGACTAGTCTTTGCGTTTTGGCTGTAAAGGACACATTTTCTGACTTCATTGTACAGTGATATACCTTTGTGCATGTGCTGCAGATGTGATGTGGCTGTCCTGTTCATAAAGCCACAGAGCCATGAAGCTGCCTGGCCTCGCTTTCCCAAACCAATTCTTCAGCTCCTACAACAGCCGTCTGCTTCTGTTTTATGAACATTTTAATCTGGAAAAATCTCAAGGTGAACTTTGCTCGACTGTGCCTTCAAATCTGGGCCGGCATAAGTGGAATGAAATTACTGTGACATCCTCACTTTGGTAGAAAACAGAGAGTAATCAACCAATCACAGAGCACATTGATACCAACCAGTGGAACAACACCAAAAACATGGTGATTGGTGGATTATTCCTGGTTCCCATTTTATTGCTGGAAGTTATTTTAAAATCTGGAAGCACTGACTGGAATGGGACCTTTTGCACTCTCTCTCTGCCACGTTTGAGAGGCGTAGAGTCGACCAGCAGACACTCAGGACAGACCACTGGGAGTGTGGTGGAGCAGTGCATGATGGGAGATGGCGCGGTACGGGCGGCAGGGCGCTGTCTGTGCGATCGGTGCTCATCCGCCATTGTTTCCCAATCACAATGGGGAGCTGTATGGAGGCACAGAGCTGGCTCCTGTTCAGCTCCACCGGACCCCGTCCTGTCCAGCTACATCTCAGCTACACTGTGGCCCTCACCTCTGCCCTGGCCTGTTTGGGGCAAACGCAGGCCACAGAAAATGGCTGCAGATTAAGATTGTGTCATTTATCTGATCTACACTTTACTCTTTAGGTCAGCAGCCAGTGTTAAGAAATATGTGCAGAACGTATAATGCATTAAAATACACACACTCACACATGCACACACAAAATCACAGTCGCACACAAACATACATGCACACACACACACACACACACACACTGTTTTCTAACCAGCCTGTGTTCAGTCATAACCCTTGTTGTCTCATACGTGTTAGTCATTTCTCTCAGGAAGGATTTGCAGAAGAGAGACGCGCTGTTTACTGCCACATGAGTCTTTGTGTGTGGCCTGGAGGCAAACGCTCGCCCGTGGAGGACAGAATGCCAGAATGTCACTGTTCTGCTGCCCTGTGGCCGGCGCCGTGCCGTAATCTGACATCCCCTGAACACGGGCGTGGGGAAAGCATTGGCTTCAGCATGCCACTTCAGAATGATGAAATACAGTGATAAAACATGCAGATCCACCATGTGATCAGTGTGAGAGTGGCACTGGAAACCAGAGCCCAAGAATCTGGGCTGGCTGGGAATAAACCCGCCTGCCGGGTAAACCCGCCTGCCGGGTAAATACCCATTCACACTAACAGCCAGGACCCACAACAGCCAGAATGTGGAGCCTTTATCAGTGAAACGGCGCTGCGTGCTGATAGGAGAGTTCTGTTCCCGTGCTCTGGAGGGGTGCACAGGTGCAGGAAAAGAGGGGAGGAAGGACTCCATGCAGGTGTTTAATCTCTGAGATGAAGGGAGGGAGCGAGAGAGGAGAGAGGGTGGGTGAGCTGGTCACCACGGAGACGGTGACTGATCCAGCGATGTGCGCGCACACACACACACACACACACACACACACACACACACACACACACACACACACCCAGAAAGCATACACCAACCCTGAAATCGCACACAGGTTGAGTGATTGAGGCTGAGTGCATCGCGTGAGAAGAGTAAAACGCATTAAGACGCTAGAGAGTTCTGGTGAGTATGTGTGTTTAGTGGAGTGTGGCAGGGAGTCACAATGCTCTAGGACACACTGAGTGAGACCTCTGACCCCTGGCTGCCCTGTTCCAAACCCCTCCCCCATTCCCTTATGACTTGGTCCTCTGTGTGTGTGTGTGTGTGTGTGTGTGAGTGTGTGTCAGTATATGTATGTGTGTGTGATTGTGTGTGTGTTTGATGTGTGTGTGTGTGTGTGTGTGTGTGTGTGTATGAGTGTGTGTGTGTTTGAGTGAGTTCGTGTATCAGCACTACAGATAAGCAGGCCAATCACACCACCCTGCAGTGCACCTGCCACAGAGACCAGATTACGCTATCCCATCATGCACCTCCACCCCCACAAATCACAGACGGCAGGTCGGCCCAGATGTCATGGTGTCTGCCCCCCCCCCCAGATGAGTCTCTCTAGGAAAGTGAGAGATTAACAGCCTGCGCTGGAGCTGGAGCTGGAGCTGTCAGACAGCTTTCCCAGCACCTCCTGTGCAGAGTCTACCCTTCTTCATCCCATCTGAAAGTCACTCTGCCGATTTATTCACTCATTTATATAACCTTTATTTTTACCAGGAAGCCAATTAAGATTAAGAACAACGACAACAACCTGGCAAAAGGCAAGAGTACTATTGTGGGACAAATGAGCAGATAAATAATACAACCGTTCAAATGTCAGAGGAGAGGGACAGAAAGAGGGAATGAGAGAGAGAGAGAAAGAGAGAGAGAGAGAGAGAGAGAGCTTCAGACATGCATTAGCTTTGCTGCAGACAGTGGCTTCGGTAGGAGTACTGCAGTAGATGCTGGCCAATGAACAGCAAAGGGCTTGCGTTCACATGGGTGGCGGTGGATGGTAAACTGGATGCCATTTTCTTCAGTCTGAGAATGGGGGCAATCCCATCGAGACTTGTGGAATACATTGTCTACCACAACAGAGAACGGAACTCGCCGTCAGCAGAAGCATTTTAGAGGCTGCAGGTTTGAGCCCGGGAAAGAAGAAAGAGGTCCTGAAGCACCTCTGTAAAAATGGGGTGTCCAGACCGTAAGCTGACAATGTAAAGTACGACACAGCGAGGGAGGGGGGGCCTTTTCCAGGGTGAAGCATGACCATAGGCACAGTTTAGCTGTGATTATGCTGGTGGTAAGTGGATAGCATGTGCTGAAACACACAAATGTCCTGCTCTACATATGTACATGACGTGGAGACGCGCGGATGAATGAGTGGACCGGCCGCTAAATTATTTATCAAAGCCCACACCTGCTTACTGATGCCGAGTGGTGTGTTCGGTAATTATGAAGCTGTCGCAGCCGCGGTTAAATATGAATAAAAGCATCGAGCAAACGGGCCAGGGCTCAGAGGATGACGGCGCCGCCGCTCAGGGGAGCACTGGATGTGATACACCTGTGCAGAGTGTGTTCTTCACAGAGTGTGTGCTTGCATTTCGCCCTGTAGGGAAAGTACATTCATAAATACAGTATAGACTTTAGGCCCCAGGTTCAGACTGGTGATAGAGGAGCGCCGCCCAGAATCTGAAATGGCTCTTACCCCCCTACACCCTAAATCAAGGTCTCAAGCTCTGTAGGCACGACTCAGGACTGAAACCCCTCCGTCACGCGGTGCGACCCGGCCCATTGTATATTAATAGAGAGGATTAGCATAGCACTTTATTGAAATATTAATGGCGGGTGGAGCTGTGCGCTTCTTAATGATCTGCAGGAAGCCGAGCGTCTGCGCGCTGCTCCGAAAGCAGTAATGAGACAAGTCCTAAACCTGCCGCCTCCTCTGTGGAAAGCCTGTCTAAATCAAGGCCAGCAGAAGTAGCCGTGTTAGTAGCAGTACTGTTAGCAGTAAGAGATATAGAAGTAGCCGTGTTAGTAGCAGTACTGTTAGCAGTAAGAGATATAGAAGTAGCCGTGTTAGTAGCAGTACTGTTAGCAGTAAGAGATATAGAAGTAGCAGTGTTAGTAGCAGTACTGTTAGCAGTAAGAGAAACAGAAGCAGTGGCCATAGTAGCAGTAACAATAGTTGTAGCAGTAGTTGCGGCAGTGGTAGAATTTGTAGTCATAATAGCACTATTAGTGTTAACAGTAGCAGTAGTATCATTAGCATTAGCAGTAGTCGTAGCACTATTAGTGTTAACAGTAACATTAGCATTAGCAGTAGTAGTAGCACTATTAGTTAGTTAGAAATAGCAGTAACATTAGCATTAGCAGTAGTAGTAGTAGTAGCAGCAGTACAATTAGCAATTAGCATTAGCAGTAGTAGAAATAGCAGTAGTTGTAGTAGTAGTAGTAGTGGTAGTAGCTGTTTTAGCATTAGCAGTAGCAGTAGTAGAGAGCAGGAATAAAGCAGTAATAAAGTGAAGAGCTATCAGACTTATGGACTTAGCAAGGTGAGAAACATTGTTTTATTTACAGAAACACTTAAACATCCAAACAGCTTAATGATCATTTTAGAGCCTCAGTCAGAGGGAACGTTCACCACTTCATTTATCTCACCCAGCAAAACGACCTCATCAACTTTTTAATTTCACAAACAGCCAGGTAGAGCGAGGGCCGCCCGGAGTGGAAGCTACGCTCAGCGGTAATCATTAATTATGACTCATCAACGCGAACGGAAAAGGAAATGAAAGGGAATGTCTGTCGGTGAAAGCCTCTCTCACGCACTGGAGAAAGACAACAGAAGAAAGCAGTCACAAATGTTTTCCAAAGGCATAGAACATCGCTTATGAAAGCATTAACAAAGACTGTCTCACATTATTTTCTGTTTCAGGTAGTTTTTTTTTTTTTTTTTTTGTCTTTGCAAAGATACTCCTCCTCGATAAACACAGACATGAGTAACAGAGTGATTTTAAAACTTCATCTCATCAGCTTGTTCAAGCTCAAAATGCAGAGCCAGAAATTCAGATATACAAATTAACAAAAATTGGCCTTTGTGGGCCCTGCTTTGGAGCCGCAATCCACTGCCACTCAGTCAGGCCAGCCTGAGAACACAACAGCCCAATAACTCACAACCATTGTGACATCACAGTATTAGGTTGCCGGCGGTTTCCAGAGCAAAAGCATATTCGCTACATTAGCAGGGATTGGGTGTCACACAAAGACATGCCTCCAACATTCCAAAACAGCAATCTGATTTCCATCACATTTTCCAACAATATCGAATGGTAGCAGGAATTAATATTTTATGAGGAGGGTATCGTTCCGGCACAGAGGGAATAAGCATTGCATTACGATAGAATTCCGACCCAAGTGGGACAGGGCGATGTCCCCAAAGAAATTTTCCAGGAAGGAAATGGAGCCAAGATCAAATGTATGGTCTACAAGAATCCATTTAATACAGACAACCTGCCACACCCCCTCACACACACACACGTATACACTCACACACACTCTCTCTCACACACACACACACACACACACACACACACACACACACACACACACACACACACACACACACACACACACACACATCTTTATCTTTCTTATCCCTGAATTGAAGAGTCAAACAGCCGCAGTTGTGTTTGTCACACCTCCCATGTGTTCAGCCTGAGTCCTCACATATTCCATTAAAGATTCTAATTAAAGCCAAGTGCTTAATTGATAGGGAGAAGAGTACTTAATTAAGATGGGGATAATTGCTATTCTTTGTCATCAGTTGCTACACAAGCACCGCACACTTGAGAGAAAGGGAGATGAGTTGTGCACAGATACAGTACGGGTTTCAAAAAAAAAAAATCATAAATATCTTTATATATATATATACAGCCTGCCATTCAAGGCACCCTGTACATGCAAACTCCAATAAAGCACTACACACACAACACTACACTACACAAGACTACACTACACACACAACACTACACTGCACACACAACACGACACACACAACACTACACTGCACACACAACACTACACTACACACACAACACGACACACACAACACTACACTACACACACAACACGACACACACAACACTACACTACACACACAACACGACACACACAACATTACACTGCACACACAACACTACACTACACACACAACACTACACTACACTACACACACAACACGACACACACAACACTACACTGCAAATAAAACACGACACACAACATTCTACAGCACTACACACACAACACAATTAGCCCCTAGGGAAACCAATCTCCAGTGAGCCATACAAAATAGAACAAAAGAATAGAAAAGCATCGTAATGACAAATACATGTAGCAGTGAGCATGACTCTCTGAATGTGCCGCATAAATGGTTATGGATGGCTCACATGTCTGCATGAACAATAAATTCATTACAGCCAATCGTTTTTGTGCTGTACAATAACGACCTACAAGCTAATTAATCTCTCGGCATCGCGCGGGTAGCATTGGAAACCGGGGGCTTCGCCGATGACAAACAAACGCGGTGGCAAATACCCCCTGCGTGGTGCGGAGCGACGGTTAATTAGCTGGTAATCACATTCTGTTGTCATAGCTGGGCTTCGCTGTAAAGGGGGTAAGAGGGTGACGCTAATTAAATACAGCTAGGGCTGCTTTTCCACGGTTTCTGTTTTTTTTGGTCCAAGAGACAAAACACAGAAGTTTTGTTAACAGCAACCAAGTTTGTCTTGTTGTTCATTTTTGCTGATTATTTTTTGGGGGCATTGTAGTGGAAATCTTTGTTTCTGCTAAGAGACATCGCTCCAACCACAGTGAGTGTACTGAGGGCATTTCTGATTGCCTGATCAGGACAGTGAGCTACTAATCAGGACAATGATTGGCTGAAAAACCGAAAGTGTGTGTGTGTGTGTGTGTGTGCGTGTGTGCGTGTGTGTGTGTGTGTGTGTGTGTGTGTGTGTGTGTGTGTGTGCATGCACGCAGGGTTGAATGAGACAGTATGTGTGTGTGTGTGCGTGCACGCAGGGTTGAATGAGGACAGTGTGTGTGTGTGTGTGTTGAGCAGGCATTGGAGAGTAGCAGGTGGGGTGGACATGGCCCAGCTGAGCATATGCTGGGGGGTGGAGAGGGATGACCTCTGAACCCTCCTGCCAGTCTCGCCATGTACCAGCTGCTAGGAACACATAGCAGCAGTGCATTCTGGGAAATGAAGTCCCCCCCATTTTAACCATGCCACTCAGCTCCAGTCCTTTAGTCTGGAAAGACAATGACCAACACAAACTCCCAGCCTCTGTAAACCACTGACTGACATGAACTACTGCTATCTATAAAGCACTGACCAACATGAAATTATGGGCTGTATAAAGCACTGCCTGGCAGCCTGCATTTATCACTGACCTGCTGTCTTTCCTGGGCTTGTTTAACTGTACTCTGGGGGAAGTAAGCTACTCCGGATCTGTTACATATTTATACATGATTAATTACATGCTAATTAAGTGCATTAGACCATTCCACTGGAGATACCATTTAACCCCTTCCCTCCCTCTTTGAATGCTGCTAACACAACACCACCCCACCTCTCCGTTTTCTGAGGTTACCACGGCGACACAAATGCCTTGCAAAGGCTTCTGGGAAAAATCCCGGGGGATTGATGATGATGCCGCACCACTTCTCACCAGGTTGAGACGCCTGAGTGAGGGCCGTACATCTGGGCTCTGCTGAGACACAGCCACTGCCTACCAAAGGAGTGTGGTGCCATATGTGCCAGATTCTGTCCCACACACTCACACACACACACACACACACACACACACACACACACACACACACACACACACACACACACACACACACACACACACTCACACACACACACACACACACACACACACACTCACACACACACTCACTCACACACACACACACACACACACACACACACTCACACACACACACACACACACACACACACACTCACAGACACACACAAATACACACACACTCACACACACACACTCTCACACACACACACACACACACACACACACACACACACACACACACACACACACACACACACACACACACACACACACACACTCACACACACACAAATACACACACTCACACACACACACACACACACACACACACACACACAAACACACACACACACAATACACACACACACTCACACACTCACACACACACACACACACACACACACACACACACACACACACACACACACACACACACACACACACACACACACACACACACACACACACACAGAGCTGCTGACATGATGTTCTAAACATCACACACTCCATTATTTCAGTATTCTTGTAAATCAAAACATTGCACAAAAATATATATGTATTATTTCTCTCATTCCCTCTCTCCCTCTCCCTCTTCCCCCCTCTCTGTTTTTGTTGCCCTTTGGCAGTGGTTGCAGAGGGCCATGGCCTATTTTTTTAATCCCCCCTGCCCCCTCCCCTTCCTGGGGGGTGTGTGCATCTGTACTATGGTTTCACTGCTAGAACCTGCTGCCGTGCCAACACCCAACACTCACCATTGCATTCCGTATTTACTGCCTTACAGTGTTGCTTTCCACATGCTCTATGCTGGAACACCACCAATACCAACGCTTTATACCATTACATTTCCTATTGGCTATTTTATATCACTGCATTTCACTGCTCAACCTTTCACACTCTGTCTGGAATCAGGGGACGCTCTCATTTGGAAACTCCACTGTACACTATTAAACATCATTCTGTCAAAATGATAACACCAATATTGATAACATAACTGTCATAGGAAAATGTCAAACTGTCACAGAAATTCTGTACTAAAGTTTAGGTAGAGAGGGGATCAGTACACACAACAAATTAAACTGGACAAGAATTCCTTTCTTGTGTGTGACATCAATGGAATTCATTATATCATGAAGAATCTGTGTGACATCATAATTGAGAATGTTGGGTAGGTGGAACAGATATAAATGCCAATAGTGTTTGTATGACATCATAATGAAGAGGAATTCTGGGTAGGCAGACCTGAGAAATGTCAGTGATGTCAAACTGGAGATGATTGTTGAATATAAAATACTCCAGGTCAGCTGTAGCCTGTTTCTAATGCTAGATGTGGCTTAGCCTTTTTTATAAATGCCAGACGTTGGTTTCAAGATGTGCTCGCTCCTGACTGGCTTCTGTCTGGCTCAGAATAGTCCACCACTGTCCTTTTTCTGCTTCCCCATCCTGTGGTTTGTGATTAGAGGTGATTTTACAGCTGTTTATCACCTTTTCTCAAAATCCGCTCATCTCAAAGACACCTCTATGTGGGGTCACCAGACAGGATTATCTTTCTGTGGCGGTGTGGAGAAAGCCTGCCATTTGACTGAAACGCCTCTGTGTTCCCACAAAATGGTGAAAGACAGCCGTTCTGGAATATCGATTAACCATCTGGCCTTGGGAGAAGCGTGTCTGACACCCACAACCTCTGGAAAAAGCAAAAGATTGCTTTCAACAGTTTGCTGTGGTGTGCGCATCCAGCATACCGACACAGCTGAAAGGAACAGCACACACCTTTGGGCACAGTGAAAGGAACACCTTTGGGCTGAAAGGAACAGGGCAGGGCAGCATTCAGCCAGAGTAAATCCCTGTGAGAAGATTATCTCCACCCTGCAAAAGGCTGCATTTTCCTGCAAATGTTGAGTCAATTATTTAACCTCTAATTAATATGTTTAATTAAGTGGTGCAGCCTAAAATTGGACTGTGTTATATTACAGTTGATGAGGCTTCACCGGGTTGAACGTTTTTTTGGAAGCTCCAGCTGATTATTCCTCCCAATAAGGTGTATTCTCTGGAGCATACTCTCTCTGATATAACATCAGCCTGGTACTAAGAGACAGGCCACAAATAACTAAGAGACAACACCTTATACCAGTGTGACCAAAGGACCTCTCACAAAACATCTTTCTACTACAGTTCAAGCAGCTATTTGGAAAAGACCAGACAGAAAAAAATCACATGGTTTCTGTATGAGATATGGAGCTTTTTTACATGTTTAAGCAATACTCAGGGACTGTTCTGAGCTAGCCACTGGAGAAGGGCACAGTATGGAGTAATGGTGTAATCCTTTTATCAGACTCCAAAGAAAGTTTTGGTTTTTGAGTGTAATCTATAATCCCAGCTGCTTCCTATAGCCCTGACGACTGGGTCACATGTTCCTGTTTTTGTGATGAACGCTGTCAGACTATTCCTCTCTGACAGCTGCACCACCTCTCTCCCTCTCTCTCTCTCCCTCTCTCTTCCTCTCTCTGTCTTCCTCTCTCTCTCCCTCTCTCTGTCTTCCTCTCTCCCTTTAATTTAGACTCTCTCCCTCTCTCAGTTTCCCCCTCTCTCTACCTTCCTATCTCTCCCCCTCTCTCAAGGACTCAAAGATGGCAAAGCATAGAGCTGTCAACGTGTTCTAAATGTCAGCTGTCTTTTCTCAAGACTGTCAAAATATCACATGAGAAAAATACGTACTCTCTTTCTCTCTCTGTTTTCCGCCCTCTCACCCCAGTTCTCCCTCTGTCCAGCTCACTTCATCCTTAATTGTGCTACATTGGTGGGGTTAACATATTATTGCCTAAATAAACCCAACGCCAAACATGCAGAGTATGACAGAGAATAAATCACTAGAATCACACGGACATGCAAAAAGGCACCGATGATGATGATGAAGACTATGATGATGAAGATAATGATGGTGTTAGCTTTATTTTGTCCTGGCATGCATGTCCTCTCATTGGCTCCCTGAAATGTCACTTATCTTATCTGTTTGCATTACAGCCAGTGGTGAGGGGTGGGCGTGGCCCAGCAACAGAAGAGCTGGTGTGATGAAGTAGTGCATTGTGGGAGGGTAGAATAACAGTGGCTGAATCTCAGACTCCGTCACCCCCCAACCCCCGACATCCACCTTGCCCTCTAAAGAAGGCCAGCACTTAATGATGCTTTTTATCTGATAAAAGTACTTCCATTACACAAGATCACCTTTCCTTAAGCACCCAAGCTCCTGTTATGGATGGGGTGAGGTGCGCTTCTCTCATTAACCACCAACTCCTCCATCTAAACACATATCAGGCTGAAACAGGAAGAACAGCAGGCTAATAATAGGCACTAAGGGAGGGTCCAGTGGCACTTGAGAGGGTGGGGTTTTGACTGCCAGTAAAGCAGATACTGAGTGTTCTAAGTTCTCATGACTTTATTGCCTGGTTGGCTAGTTTGTAGCATTTCTTTGAAAATATGGTGTAGTGTCTTATTATGGTCTGTTTCTACTGGATCCTTCTTTCTGGGCAGATGTCTCATGAAAAAACGAATTATTAGTGTATTTTTTCTGTATATATCCACAGCATTTCTCTTCATAATGATTCAGCTCAACTCAATTACAAAAGCGTTATTGACACAACAAAATCGTCTGCACTGCCAAATGCTTAACATTCAAACATTGTAGTAAAAATAACTATAAACATTTACATAAATAAAACAGTAGCCAGTGTAGTGTGTGTGTGTGTGTGTGTGTGTTATATATATATACACACAAACACAATTGTTAGGGAGCTGGGCTTGTAGCTCAGAGGTTACAGTGTAGTATAATGGTTAGGGAGCTGGGCTTGTAGCTCAGAGGTTACAGTGTAGTATAATGGTTAGAGCTGGGCTTGTAGCTCAGTGGTTACAGTGTAGTGTAATGGTTAGGGAGCTGGGCTTGTAGCTCAGAGGTTACAGTGTAGTGTAATGGTTAGGGAGCTGGGCTTGTAGCTCAGAGGTTACAGTGTAGTGTAATGGTTAGGAGCTGGGCTTGTAGCTCAGAGGTTACAGTGTAGTATAATGGTTAGGGAGCTGGGCTTGTAGCTCAGAGGTTACAGTGTAGTATAATGGTTAGGGAGCTGGGCTTGTAGCTCAGAGGTTACAGTGTAGTGTAATGGTTAGGGCTGGGCTTGTAGCTCAGAGGTTACAGTGTAGTGTAATGGTTAGGGAGCTGGGCTTGTAGCTCAGAGGTTACAGTGTAGTGTAATGGTTAGGGAGCTGGGCTTGTAGCTCAGAGGTTACAGTGTAGTATAATGGTTAGGGAGCTGGGCTTGTAGCTCAGAGGTTACAGTGTAGTGTAATGGTTAGGGAGCTGGGCTTGTAGCTCAGAGGTTACAGTGTAGTGTAATGGTTAGGAGCTGGGCTTGTAGCTCAGAGGTTACAGTGTAGTGTAATGGTTAGGGAGCTGGGCTTGTAGCTCAGAGGTTACAGTGTAGTGTAATGGTTAGGGAGCTGGGCTTGTAGCTCAGAGGTTACAGTGTAGTATAATGGTTAGGAGCTGGGCTTGTAGCTCAGAGGTTACAGTGTAGTGTAATGGTTAGGAGCTGGGCTTGTAGCTCAGGGTTACAGTGTAGTATAATGGTTAGGAGCTGGGCTTGTAGCTCAGAGGTTACAATGTAGTGTAATGGTTAGGGAGCTGGGCTTGTAGCTCAGAGGTTACAGTGTAGTGTAATGGTTAGGGAGCTGGGCTTGTAGCTCAGAGGTTACAGTGTAGTATAATGGTTAGGAGCTGGGCTTGTAGCTCAGAGGTTACAGTGTAGTATAATGGTTAGGAGCTGGGCTTGTAGCTCAGAGGTTACAGTGTAGTATAATGGTTAGGGGAGCTGGCCTTGTAGCTCAGGGGTTATAGTGGTATAATGGTTAGGAGCTGGGCTTGTAGCTCAGAGGTTACAGTGTAGTGTGAATGGTTAGGGAGCTGGGCTTGTAGCTCAGATGTTACAGTGTAGTATAATGGTTAGGGAGCTGGGCTTGTAGCTCAGAGGTTACAGTGTAGTGTAATGGTTAGGGAGCTGGGCTTGTAGCTCAGAGGTTACAGTGTAGTATAATGGTTAGGGAGCTGGGCTTGTAGCTCAGAGGTTACAGTGTAGTGTAATGGTTAGGGAGCTGGGCTTGTAGCTCAGAGGTTACAGTGTAGTGTAATGGTTAGGGAGCTGGGCTTGTAGCTCAGAGGTTACAGTGTAGTATAATGGTTAGGAGCTGGGCTTGTAGCTCAGAGGTTACAGTGTAGTGTAATGGTTAGGGAGCTGGGCTTGTAGCTCAGAGGTTACAGTGTAGTGTAATGGTTAGGGAGCTGGGCTTGTAGCTCAGAGGTTACAGTGTAGTATAATGGTTAGGAGCTGGGCTTGTAGCTCAGAGGTTACAGTGTAGTGTAATGGTTAGGGAGCTGGGCTTGTAGCTCAGAGGTTACAGTGTAGTGTAATGGTTAGGAGCTGGGCTTGTAGCTCAGAGGTTACAGTGTAGTGTAATGGTTAGGGAGCTGGGCTTGTAGCTCAGAGGTTACAGTGTAGTATAATGGTTAGGAGCTGGGCTTGTAGCTCAGAGGTTACAGTGTAGTGTAATGGTTAGGGAGCTGGGCTTGTAGCTCAGAGGTTACAGTGTAGTGTAATGGTTAGGGAGCTGGGCTTGTAGCTCAGAGGTTACAGTGTAGTGTAATGGTTAGGAGCTGGGCTTGTAGCTCAGAGGTTACAGTGTAGTATAATGGTTAGGAGCTGGGCTTGTAGCTCAGAGGTTACAGTGTAGTGTAATGGTTAGGAGCTGGGCTTGTAGCTCAGAGGTTACAGTGTAGTGTAATGGTTAGGAGCTGGGCTTGTAGCTCAGAGGTTACAGTGTAGTGTAATGGTTAGGAGCTGGGCTTGTAGCTCAGAGGTTACAGTGTAGTGTAATGGTTAGGAGCTGGGCTTGTAGCTCAGAGGTTACAGTGTAGTGTAATGGTTAGGAGCTGGGCTTGTAGCTCAGAGGTTACAGTGTAGTGTAATGGTTAGGAGCTGGGCTTGTAGCTCAGAGGTTACAGTGTAGTGTAATGGTTAGGAGCTGGGCTTGTACAGTGTAGTATAATGGTTAGGAGCTCAGAGGTTACAGTGTAGTGTAATGGTTAGGAGCTGGGCTTGTAGCTCAGAGGTTACAGTGTAGTATAATGGTTAGGAGCTGGGCTTGTAGCTCAGGTTATGTGTAGTATAATGGTTAGGAGCTGGGCTTGTAGCTCAGAGGTTACAGTGTAGTGTAATGGTTAGGGAGCTGGGCTTGTAGCTCAGAGGTTACAGTGTAGTGTAATGGTTAGGGAGCTGGGCTTGTAGCTCAGAGGTTACAGTGTAGTGTAATGGTTAGGGAGCTGGGCTTGTAGCTCAGGTTATAGTGTAGTATAATGGTTAGGGAGCTGGGCTTGTAGCTCAGGTTATAGTGTAGTATAATGGTTAGCTGTCTTTGTACTACAGCTGGCTCTGCTTGGCTGATTCAGCCCCTTCACCACATCCAGGAACACTAAAAGACTCCAGGAACTATAAATAAATAATTCATCCTGTTAGGACCCCTCTGTGAATGTTCTCCTTTCCTCCTCTGCATCTCTCTCTCACTGAGGCACGGTAGCGCCAGCGCAAACACGGCGTGGAGGAGAGTTGCAGGGTTTTCTAGGCCGTGCCCCACTTTTCACGCACAGCTCATCGGCTCTTTCACTGAGAAACGGCAAAGGGTGACGCGGGTGCTCCGACGTCGCACAATGCCGCTGCGTACCGAGCGCCCGATGAGACCGCGCTCGCCGCCTGTCCCCCGTTGCCATGGCTTTTAAGTGTGAAGTCGAGGGTGCTGCTCTGGGCTAAGGGGGGAAGAAAAGATTCAAACAGAAAAGGAAGAGGAAACCCTGCGAACGGCGCGGCGAAGGCAAGAGACTGTGCGCTGTATACGGCGGCGCTTTTTTTACATGGCGGACCAGTGAAAAAACAGCAAGTACAGACACCAGTGAGGAGTAATCTTCATTTGTGCTTTTGTGGCAGAATGCAGAGCGTTCTTAAGGCAGGGATGGTACTGGTGGGTACGCAGTCTCACACCCCGCCCTGCTATGACTGTCTGCCATTAAGTGTGCTATTGTACAAGAGTTTACGGACAATCAGACAGACAAAAAGGGCCAAGGACAGAGAGACTGGGAGGTGATAGCTGTCTATATAACACAAGAGGTCTTCAATGGTGAAAACAACAATTTGGCTCTGATTCACTTAAACGTTATTCAAACAGATAGCTGCTGTAGCCTCAGTGACTGTAAAAAAATGGCTAAAATGTAACCATGCATAACCAAACATAAATGGAGGGTGGCTATCATTAGCCAGCTTTAAACCTGTGCATGTTCTGGCATACGAGTTGCTTTTCGCTGCACCCACACGCCAGCCAGAGATGATGGAGCTCGAACTAACACGGTCTGAATCTCCCAGCGGTCTCAAATGTTTCTCAGAGTGCGCTCTCGCGCCGGGATGGGTGAACACGCCCTGTGACTCGGGCAGTCAGGAGCGCAGCACGATGCAGATTTGAGCATGTGCAATCACATTTAGGAATTAATTGATTTTGCAATTAAACAAACAACCGATCAGTGAGTGCCTTAATCCAGAGGCAGACAAGGGCACTGAAGGTGAACGTCACACTGTACAAAAATGAATTCATTGATGTGCACTCATATTCACATATATAAAGATCAACTATATCACTGATACTTCCAGATTGCTGAGACAGACAGATGTTGGTGCAAGAAATGCATGAGCATTTTTTTGTACACATCAAGCACACACACACAAACATACACATGCATCCGCACACACACATACACACACACTCACAAACACACACTCATAATTATGGCTGCATAATGCAGTAAGTAGCCACTACCCTCTGGCAGTCTCAGCAGAATATTCTCTATGCAGTTTGAGTTCTTTGCGCGAGCCTCAGAGAGAAAGAACAGCAGACATTTGTTATTCTGATTGACGATAGCACCAAAGTCACAAACAGCTCCCCTGGCAATGGACAGGAGACAGGAAATCAGCCATTCAAATACAGCTTACTTTAGCCTACCATTTATTCCCATTTCAGTGAAACATGCATATGAACTCAAAAACCCTAATATGTGCACACTCACTTGCACACTCGCACATGCACGCAAGCACACATTTACATATATACATACTGTACATTTCTGTGTTCACAAACTACAAAACTACAAGGTTGTGATTGAATTAGCCAGGTAGATTTGAGGGATAATCACATGAGAGACAGCAGGGAGGAGTTAATCCAGGAGATTAAAGAGTGACAGCAACACATAACCACTTCTCCTATCATAGCCTGAACCTCCTGCAGCACAGAATCCCCACTGTAACCTCCTGCAGCACAGAATCCCCACTGTAACCTCCTGCAGCACAGAATCCCCACTGTAACCTCCTGCAGCACAGAATCCCCACTGTAACCTCCTGCAGCACAGACTCCCCATGGCCACACTGGACAATTAAGCTTGGATTCAATGATCATTTTATCTGAATTGAATTGAAACCGTTTCTCTTTGCTCTTCATTAACAGTTTGTCAAGTTATGTTTATATTATCATTGACTTTGGAAAACGGTGACAAAATGAGTCATTTTATTTGGTGCCTGGGGTTTTTCTATAGTTACATAGTCTACATATAGTTTCTATAGTTAGAGTCTGCCTTCCACATGTCAAAGCTCCTTTACCTCCTTATGGTCAACAAAACACATTCCGGTGGGGTTCTTATTCCATTTTTGATTGCAACATTTATCATCACAATATCAAAACTCAATTTCTTTCCCCAACATGACAACTGTGAAATGAGAGCTCAGCTTCAGAAACAGAATGAAACGAGAGCTCACAGCTTCAGAAACAGAGTGAAATGAGATCTCACAGCTTCAGAAACAGAGTGAAATGAGAGCTCAGCTTCAGAAACAGAGTGAAATGAGAGCTCAGCTACAGAAACAGAGTGAAATGAGAGCTCACAGCTTCAGAAACAGAGTGAAATGAGAGCTCACAGCTTCAGAAACAGAGTGAAATGAGAGATCACAGCTTCAGAAACAGAGTGAAATGAGAGCTCACAGCTTCAGAAACAGAGTGAAATGAGAGATCACAGCTTCAGAAACAGAGTGAAATGAGAGCTCAGCTTCAGAAACAGAGTGAAACGAGAGCTCACAGCTTCAGAAACAGAGTGAAATGAGATCTCACAGCTTCAGAAACAGAGTGAAATGAGAGCTCAGCTTCAGAAACAGAGTGAAATGAGAGCTCACAGCTTCAGAAACAGAGTGAAATGAGAGCTCAGCTTCAGAAACAGAGTGAAATGAGAGCTCACAGCTTCAGAAACAGAGTGAAATGAGAGCTCAGCTTCAGAAACAGAGTGAAATGAGAGCTCACAGCTTCAGAAACAGAGTGAAATGAGAGATCACAGCTTCAGAAACAGAGTGAAATGAGAGCTCAGCTTCAGAAACAGAGTGAAATGAGAGCTCACAGCTTCAGAAACAGAGTGAAATGAGAGCTCACAGCTTCAGAAACAGAGTGAAATGAGAGCTCACAGCTTCAGAAACAGAGTGAAATGAGAGCTCACAGCTTCAGAAACAGAGTGAAATGAGAGCTCACAGCTTCAGAAACAGAGTGAAATGAGAGCTCAGCTTCAGAAACAGAGTGAAATGAGAGCTCAGCTTCAGAAACAGAGTGAAATGAGAGCTCAGCTTCAGAAACAGAGTGAAATGAGAGCTCACAGCTTCAGAAACAGAGTGAAATGAGAGATCACAGCTTCAGAAACAGAGTGAAATGAGAGCTCAGCTTCAGAAACAGAGTGAAATGAGAGCTCACAGCTTCAGAAACAGAGTGAAATGAGAGATCACAGCTTCAGAAACAGAGTGAAACGAGAGCTCACAGCTTCAGAAACAGAGTGAAATGAGAGCTCACAGCTTCAGAAACAGAGTGAAATGAGAGCTCAGCTTCAGAAACAGAGTGAAATGAGAGCTCACAGCTTCAGAAACAGAGTGAAATGAGAGATCACAGCTTCAGAAACAGAGTGAAATGAGAGCTCACAGCTTCAGAAACAGAGTGAAATGAGAGCTCAGCTTCAGAAACAGAGTGAAATGAGAGCTCACAGCTTCAGAAACAGAGTGAAATGAGAGATCACAGCTTCAGAAACAGAGTGAAATGAGAGATCACAGCTTCAGAAACAGAGTGAAATGAGAGCTCAGCTTCAGAAACAGAGTGAAATGAGAGCTCACAGCTTCAGAAACAGAGTGAAATGAGATCTCACAGCTTCAGAAACAGAGTGAAATGAGAGCTCACAGCTTCAGAAACAGAGTGAAATGAGAGCTCACAGCTTCAGAAACAGAGTGAAATGAGAGCTCAGCTTCAGAAACAGAGTGAAATGAGAGCTCACAGCTTCAGAAACAGAGTGAAATGAGAGATCACAGCTTCAGAAACAGAGTGAAATGAGAGCTCAGCTTCAGAAACAGAGTGAAATGAGAGATCACAGCTTCAGAAACAGAGTGAAATGAGAGCTCACAGCTTCAGAAACAGAGTGAAATGAGAGCTCAGCTTCAGAAACAGAGTGAAATGAGAGCTCAGCTTCAGAAACAGAGTGAAATGAGAGCTCAGCTTCAGAAACAGAGTGAAATGAGAGCTCACAGCTTCAGAAACAGAGTGAAATGAGAGCTCACAGCTTCAGAAACAGAGTGAAATGAAATGAGATCACAGCTTCAGAAACAGAGTGAAATGAGAGATCACAGCTTCAGAAACAGAGTGAAATGAGAGCTCACAGCTTCAGAAACAGAGTGAAATGAGAGCTCAGCTTCAGAAACAGAGTGAAATGAGAGATCACAGCTTCAGAAACAGAGTGAAATGAGAGATCACAGCTTCAGAAACAGAGTGAAATGAGAGCTCACAGCTTCAGAAACAGAGTGAAATGAGAGCTCACAGCTTCAGAAACAGAGTGAAATGAGAGCTCACAGCTTCAGAAACAGAGTGAAATGAGAGCTCAGCTTCAGAAACAGAGTGAAATGAGAGCTCACAGCTTCAGAAACAGAGTGAAATGAGAGCTCACAGCTTCAGAAACAGAGTGAAATGAGAGCTCAGCTTCAGAAACAGAGTGAAATGAGAGATCACAGCTTCAGAAACAGAGTGAAATGAGAGCTCACAGCTTCAGAAACAGAGTGAAATGAGAGCTCACAGCTTCAGAAACAGAGTGAAATGAGAGATCACAGCTTCAGAAACAGAGTGAAATGAGAGCTCACAGCTTCAGAAACAGAGTGAAATGAGAGCTCACAGCTTCAGAAACAGAGTGAAATGAGAGATCACAGCTTCAGAAACAGAGTGAAATGAGAGCTCACAGCTTCAGAAACAGAGTGAAATGAGAGCTCACAGCTTCAGAAACAGAGTGAAATGAGAGCTCACAGCTTCAGAAACAGAGTGAAATGAGAGCTCACAGCTTCAGAAACAGAGTGAAATGAGAGCTCACAGCTTCAGAAACAGAGTGAAATGAGAGCTCACAGCTTCAGAAACAGAGTGAAATGAGAGCTCAGCTTCAGAAACAGAGTGAAATGAGAGCTCACAGCTTCAGAAACAGAGTGAAATGAGAGCTCACAGCTTCAGAAACAGAGTGAAATGAGAGATCACAGCTTCAGAAACAGAGTGAAATGAGAGCTCAGCTTCAGAAACAGAGTGAAATGAGAGCTCAGCTTCAGAAACAGAGTGAAATGAGAGCTCAGCTTCAGAAACAGAGTGAAATGAGAGCTCAGCTTCAGAAACAGAGTGAAATGAGAGATCACAGCTTCAGAAACAGAGTGAAATGAGAGCTCAGCTTCAGAAACAGAGTGAAATGAGAGCTCACAGCTTCAGAAACAGAGTGAAATGAGAGCTCAGCTTCAGAAACAGAGTGAAATGAGAGCTCAGCTCAGCTTCAGAAACAGAGGAAATGAGAGCTCAGCTTCAGAAACAGAGTGAAATGAGAGCTCACAGCTTCAGAAACAGAGTGAAATGAGAGCTCACAGCTTCAGAAACAGAGTGAAATGAGAGCTCACAGCTTCAGAAACAGAGTGAAATGAGAGCTCACAGCTTCAGAAACAGAGTGAAATGAGAGATCACAGCTTCAGAAACAGAGTGAAATGAGAGCTCACAGCTTCAGAAACAGAGTGAAATGAGAGATCACAGCTTCAGAAACAGAGTGAAATGAGAGCTCAGCTTCAGAAACAGAGTGAAATGAGAGCTCACAGCTTCAGAAACAGAGTGAAATGAGAGCTCACAGCTTCAGAAACAGAGTGAAATGAGAGCTCAGCTTCAGAAACAGAGTGAAATGAGAGATCACAGCTTCAGAAACAGAAAATGAGAGTGAAATGAGAGATCACAGCTTCAGAAACAGAGTGAAATGAGAGCTCAGCTTCAGAAACAGAGTGAAATGAGAGCTCAGCTTCAGAAACAGAGTGAAATGAGAGCTCAGCTTCAGAAACAGAGTGAAATGAGAGATCACAGCTTCAGAAACAGAGTGAAATGAGAGCTCACAGCTTCAGAAACAGAGTGAAATGAGAGCTGAGAAACAGAGTGAAATGAGCTCAGCTTCAGAAACAGAGTGAAATGAGAGCTCAGCTTCAGAAACAGAGTGAAATGAGAGCTCACAGCTTCAGAAACAGAGTGAAATGAGAGCTCACAGCTTCAGAAACAGAGTGAAATGAGAGATCACAGCTTCAGAAACAGAGTGAAATGAGAGCTCACAGCTTCAGAAACAGAGTGAAATGAGAGATCACAGCTTCAGAAACAGAGTGAAATGAGAGCTCACAGCTTCAGAAACAGAGTGAAATGAGAGATCACAGCTTCAGAAACAGAGTGAAATGAGAGCTCACAGCTTCAGAAACAGAGTGAAATGAGAGCTCACAGCTTCAGAAACAGAGTGAAATGAGAGCTCACAGCTTCAGAAACAGAGTGAAATGAGAGATCACAGCTTCAGAAACAGAGTGAAATGAGAGCTCAGCTTCAGAAACAGAGTGAAATGAGAGCTCACAGCTTCAGAAACAGAGTGAAATGAGAGCTCACAGCTTCAGAAACAGAGCACCAGTCAGTTCTTGACGCTGGCTGTGATGACACCACGCAGTTTGCTCTCAGGTGTCTGCCAAAGCAGCTTATCACACTCAACGGGACACAGACGCATTTCAGCGCATTAAGGTGGTGGTGGGGGGGGGGGTCAGTGATTCAGACAATCAGAAAAGGAGGATGACATTCCTCATCAGTGCTGTAATCTGGCCGGGCTTAACGCAACAGAGGAGCAAAAACAACCTGTTCTGCCCCCCCCCGGCCCATCATCACTCAACATTACGTTTAACAGCTTGATGCCTCACAGGGGTGGGGACTGTGTGTGAAGCAGTGGCTCACATACAAAAACCCTTCATATGAAAAGACACCGCACACACTCAGAGATGCAAACCTCATACGTGTGGTGTAAACCTGGCATACACAGTTACACCTTATCATTAACAAAACCCATTATCACTGATTCAAAAAGACATGAAGCAACAAAGTGGTAACTGTTATCTGATTCTTATTGTTGTTGCAGTTGTTGGTGATCGTACCATCATCATCGCTGTCATTATTATCGTAGCTGTTTTTGTCCATCTGTGTTTGTGCTGTAAATAATTCCATCTAATTAAACAGGGCTTCGGGAGGGAACAGGGGGGCCCATTAGGCAGAGAAAGAGAGAGGGGGACAAAGGGAAGGAGAGAGACAGACAGAGGCAGAAAGAAAAAAGAGAGAGTGGGGGAGCAGAGAGAGAGAGCGGTCTGTGTGCCCCCGCTCTCTGAGTTCAGTGCTGGTGGTGAAGGGAACAGCTGGACCCTGCGTCTGTGTGCAGCTGGACAATAGCAGCAATTTAACGCTCTGAAGAGCTGCGGCTTGTGTTTTTGTTTAACTACACACACTCTCACACACACACACACACACTGAGAGAGACGCACTCACACACATACACACACTGAGAGAGACACACTCACACACACATACACACACTGAGAGAGACACACACGCACACACATTCACACACACTGAGAGAGACACACTCACACACACACACACACACACACACACACACACACACACACACAAACTGGATGTAGAGGGTGTTTTGAACCTGTGTGACCTGGGGGGGCACTGACCACTAAATGCTCTCTGTGTAAACGCTAATGGCGCTAACCCCAGCTGAAGCTCTTAAACACAGCAAGACAGGACCAGCTGAACCTTGCCCAGGCACCACCCCCCCACCTCCAGACATGCTCTCCAAGCTGTGGGGTCAAAGGTCAACCTCCCTAGGATGAGCAGAACAGAGCAGAGGAAGGTCAGCATAAGGCCCTATTCTGTGTGTCACATTGGGAGGGGCTGTGCTGTCCCCCTGTGACAGGACAGAGCGGCACGCGTGCCTGGCCAGCACAGAGATGAGACTGGGGGGCCGGGGGGGCCGGGCGCGGGGAAGGGGGGCAGGACGGGGTGCTCAGACATTACTCCTCAGCATCATAAGGTTACAAAAAGGGAAAAATTTTAAAAATCTTTTGAGGAAAAAAGTATGTGAAAGGTTTTATGAGATTATATCGCTTTAGATAACTTCTCATGGCACTCTGAATAAATGTTATTAGTCCCAAAGAAAGAAAAGAGAAAGAGAAAGACAGACAGCCCACTAGGAATGATGCAAGACTACTATTCATGAATCACACTCAAAAAAAGGCCAGAGGAATTAAGATTCAGGATTATAATTTTCACAAAGCCAACGATATGCATATGAATGTACGGCTTAATGTGTTTCTCTCACATACTCAGACATGTAGAGAGGTGGAAGCCCTGCTGTCTCTCATATTAACCTGCATATTATTCTTCCTCCCGGGGGAAATACCCCTCAGACTGTCCTGTCTTCCCCAGAGGCAAACGAGCGTGCCGTCGCTTACGGAAATGAGACGCGCTGAAATAACGCTGCGTTATCCTCAGCTTAATGCATACAGCAACACTTATTACAAAGGACTGCTGTGGTTACTACATATGGCAAAACATAATAATAATCATAATCATAATAATAATAATAATAATTGATTAATTCTGTGAAATCAGGTTGAGACTGTGGTGAAGTATGCCATTGAGATGAGATATAAACGGCAGCACAATATTTATAAACCATAATAGTAGAGCGCAGGCCTTGAGCTACATTTATATCGCTGCACATTTACAGAAGTGATTCAGGAAAAAGAACCTCTGCTCACGGACACAATGGCAGTGCCACTCCTACAGATGAACTGAACCTGCAACCCCCAGCTCAGGCTAACCATTACTCTTCCCTATTACAGTGCACCTTCACAAGCGGAGCATGTTTAAAACTGGGATTGTATCCCTGGGGTTGCAGGTTCATTTCTCAGGTGAGGTACTCAGGTAGTACCAGCTGAACTGCAGTGATGGTTTATGAATAGATAGTGTGTAAAAATGCACACCTGTGTAGATCACTCTGGATGGCTGCGGACTGCCTTAGGTGTGAAAATGTGATCAGAATAACTGGGAGACCAGCCCACTCTCACATCACCGGCCTGTTTTTGATCATCCCAGACTGCATTTACTCTGATGGTTATGAACATGTTAATAAAAACGTTGCTCTTGTGAGCGAGGTGAGGTAGATGACTGCAATATTTCCCTCTCTGCAGATATGAGCATCTGGTAAATTAATAAATAATGGCATCACAACATCAACATCAGAATATCATCTAATATCTGAGCTGTGAAAAGCAGGGGGCAGTGAGCTGGAGTGGCAGACGGACAGACAGACAGAAAGACAGACAGAGAGGGACAGACACACATCCGCTTGATTTACGTTCTGAGAGGTGAGATGATACTGGAGATTCACACACACGCGCGCACGCACACACACATGCACACACACACGCACGCGCATGCACACACACAAACACACTCACACACACACACGCACACAGACAAATACACACACATGCACACACACACACACGCACACAGACAAATACACACACATGCACACACGTGCGCATACACACACACACAGACACATACACACACATGCACGCACACACACTCACACATGCACACACACACACACACACATGCGTACACACACACACGCGTGCATGCACACACACACACAAACACAGACATGCACACACACACATGCACACAGACACATGCACACACACACACTCACACACACACACTCGTAATCCCTTTACTCAGCTACATTCAGTAAAAACCCCTGAGTCTGAGTTAGAAACAGAGCAGGCCGCTGGGAGAGCGTCTCTGCACGGGCGTTTGATTCCCATGTGTTTTACAGTCTGTGTGACACTGCCAGCCATGAAGCAATCGAGCTTGTTCTCTTAGACAGATAAATCTGTCCTCGTGCTCTTCTTACTGTATTTCCTTCCTGAAGAGCATGGCAGCGGTGTCCATCAGACAGAACATTTTCTCTAAAAATCCCTGAATCACTGTGGACTGAGCACAGTCTGGGTCACCGCGGGGGGGGGGGCGATGAGGTACAGTGTGGATCTGCCAGGATGTCCCAGTGCCACAGAGACCAGAGAGGCACACAGAGACACCCCCCTGCGCTCACCCTAGGGCAGGGTCGCCCCACCCCGTTTGGCATGGTGGAACACCAGCCCAAACACGCACAGAGACACCCCTCTGTGCTCTCCCCGCGGGGAACCCCCTGCCCCGTTCGATCTGCCTCACACACGGACACGCCAAAACCATGGCAACACGGAGTGACCCACACCGCGCCGTGTGGCGCGCCGCGCTCAGGACGGAGACACGCCGCGCTCATCGCCTGCTGTTTATACGAGGGCTGTCCTGTTCATGCAGCATCCGACTATTTCTGTTCAAAGCCCACAGCGCAAACTACACGCAGTATAAGGGGCTCTCATAAAAACACACACATGCACACACATAATGCACACACACTGTGTGTCTGCGGTCTGAAAGTTCGATATTTCATTGACAGTGAAAAACGTGCTCTGATCCTGGGCTGGGACTAGCTTCCCTTCCTGAAGGTGCTAAAAGTGGTGATGGAGAGAGACTCCAGTGAGCTAACCGGCCAGACACACCTCTCCTTACCCCAGCCTCCCTCTCCCCCATACCGCCTGGGACAGCAGCTCCGGGCCCAGCCTCCCTCTCCCCCCATACCGCCCGGGACAGCAGCTCCGGCCCCAGCCTCCCTCTCCCCCCATACCGCCTGGGACAGCAGCTCCGGGCCCGGTCTCCCTCTCCCCCCATACCGCCCGGGACCGCAGCTCCGGCCCCAGCCTCCCTCTCCCCCATACCGCCCGGGACAGCAGCTCCGGGCCCCAGCCTCCCTCTCCCCCCATACCGCCCGGGACAGCAGCTCCGGCCCCAGCCTCCCTCTCCCCCCATACCGCCTGGGACAGCAGCTCCGGGCCCCAGCCTCCCTCTCCTCCCATACCGCCCGGGAGCAGCTCCGGGCCCAGCCTCCCTCTCCCCCCATACCGCCCGGGACAGCAGCTCGGCCCCAGCCTCCCTCCCCCCCATACCGCCCGGGACAGCAGCTCCGGGCCCCAGCCTCCCTCTCCCCCATACCGCCCGGGACAGCAGCTCCGGCCCCAGCCTCCTCTCCCCCATACCGCCTGGGACAGCAGCTCCGGCCCCAGCCTCCCTCTCCCCCCATACCGCCTGGGACAGCAGCTCCGGGCCCCAGCCTCCCTCTCCCCCCATACCGCCTGGGACAGCAGCTCCGGCCCCAGCCTCCCTCTCCCCCCATACCGCCTGGGACAGCTCCCGGGCCCCAGCCTCCCTCTCCCCCCATACCGCCTGGGACAGCAGCTCCGGGCCCCAGCCTCCCTCTCCCCCATACCGCCCGGGACAGCAGCTCCGGGCCCAGCCTCCCTCTCCCCCATACCGCCTGGGACAGCAGCTCCGGGCCCCAGCCTCCCTCTCCCCCATACCGCCTGGGACAGCAGCTCCGGGCCCCAGCCTCCCTCTGCCCCCATACCGCCCGGGACAGCAGCTCCGGGCCCCAGCCTCCTCTCCCCCATACCGCCTGGGACAGCAGCTCCGGGCCCCAGCCTCCCTCTCCCCCCATACCGCCTGGGACAGCAGCTCCGGGCCCCAGCCTCCCTCTCCCCCATACCGCCCGGGACAGCAGCTCCGGGCCCCAGCCTCCCTCCCCCCATACCGCCTGGGACAGCAGCTCCGGCCCCCAGCCTCCCTCTCCCCCATAACCGCCTGGGACAGCAGCTCCGGCTCCAGCCTCACTACCATAAAACTGAACTTTATTTAACACAGGAGCGCACAGCGGTGAGCGCGTGTGGATATCTGTAGCACTGAGGGGAAGTGAAGTGCTTTCATCAGTGCAACTCTGCAATGGTTAAGATCTGCACTGCATGCATGCCCAGGACAAAAACCACAGAGATCACCACAAAGACACACTCACACACATTCACACTCATATCCAACACACACACACACACACACACACTCACACTCACATGTCCAACACACACACACACACGCATTCACACTCACATATCCAACACTCACACACACACACTCACACTCACATATACAAAACACACACACACACACACACACTCACATATCCAACACACACATTCACACTCACATATCCAACACACACACACACACACACACACTCACATATCCAACACACACACACACAAAGACACATGCGCACGCACACACAGACAAACACACACATGCAGGCACGTGAATGAAGCAGGGGGTTTGTCATTGTGAGACGTGCCCAGCGGAGCACCGTACCTGTCTGCCAGATGTACGTTGGCTTCCCATCTCCTGCCGTCTGCACCCCGGCACCGAGAACACCCCAAAACATCAGCGCCACCCCCCACAGGGACAGCAGCGCCCCCGGAGTCATGCCGGGAATAAAAAACACCCGTGCAAAAAAAAAAAAAAGAAACACAGACTGTAAGGGAGAGAAGGAGACCAGGATGGACAGAGAGAGAGGAGAGGAGAGAGAGAAAGACAGAGAGGCAGAGAGAGGAGAGGAGTGTGTGTCCTTTTGCCCCCTCGGTTGTGGGGGTGAGTTATTTCCTTCAGCGGGGGTAAATCCGGGAGTCCTGTCCTCAGGCCGAGCGAATGAGGAGCTGCTGGAGGAGAAGAGGAGAGAGGGAACAATAGATCCGTCCGTCTCGGCTGCTGCTGATTCTGCTCGGCTCTCTGCATGTGCTGCGCCACCTCCCCCCTCCTCCCTCCCTCCCCCCTCTCCCTCCCTCCCTCCCTTCCTCTCCTCTCTCCTCCTCCCTCTGTCTCTATCCCCTTTCCTCTCCTTTCACACCCCTCTCTCTCGCTCTCTCTCCATTTCAGTCCCTCTCTCTCCAGTCTCTCCTTGCATTCATTGCCTTTTCTCCTTTATTTTCATTTCTTATCTCTCTCCATCACTCTCCCTCTTTCACCCTCCTTTTTTTCTTTGTCACCACCTCTCTCCCCTCTTCACTCTGTCTCTCTGTCCCTCACCTTTGTTACACTTCTCTTTCTCCAGGTCTCTCTCTCTCTGTGTCAGTGGCTCTACAACAAGCAAAGTATGATTTACAATGCTCACAAAAGATCTCTCTCTCCCTCTCTCTCTCTCTCTCTCTCTCTCCTCTCTCTCTCTCTCTCTCTCTCTCAAACAGGCTGGGGGGGGCTGAGGTAGCTGGTTGCTTGGTAGTGGGTGGGGTGGGGTGGGGTGGGGTTCAGATTGGGAGGAGGACGGTGGAGGAGGGGTGGGGTTCAGTCACGGGGAGTAGGTTCTACTGCATCAGCAAAGAAACTACTACACAAGACCAGCCACACCAGCTGTGTGTGTTTGTGTGTGTATGTGTGGTGTATGAATGTGTGTGTGTGAGTGAGTTTGATTGTGTGAGAATGGTGTTTGTGTGTGTGTGTGTGTGTGTGTGTGTGTGTGTGTGTGTGTATGGTGCATGAATGTGTCTGCGTTGGTGTGCGTATCTGAGTGTGTGTATATGATGTATGAATGTGTGTGTGCTTGTGATTGTGTGTGTACGTGTGTGTGTGTGTGAATGTGATTGTGTGTGTATTATGTATGAATGAAGGTGTGTGTATGGTGTTTGAATGTGTTTTTATGGTGTATGAATGTGTATGTGTGTGTGTGTGTGAGTGTGTGTATGGTGTATGAATGTGTGTGTGTGAGTGTGTTTATGGGAGTGTGTGTGAGTGTGCATGATGTATGAATGTGAGTGTGTGAGTGTGTGTTTGATGCAGGATGGTGGAGCGATGGAGAGAGTAAAAGAAAGAGAGATAAATATGGCTGAATGGGGGGAGGATGAATGAGTGTATTAAATACCCAGATGAATTATTGATGAGGGCTCGCTGTGACCTTGAGTGACATTCACACCAAATATTCAATGTTTACCCACATCCCCCGTATATTCCTCCACACCTGGGTATGTATCCATAAAAACCCACCATGTATTCCTCCACACCTGGGTATGTATCCATAAAAACCCACCATGTATTCCTCCACACCTGAGTATGTATCCATAAAAACCCACCATGTATTCCTCCACACCTGGGTTTGTATCCATAAAAACCCACCATGTATTCCTCCACACCTGGGTTTGTATCCATAAAAACCCACCATGTATTCCTCCACACCTGAGTATGTATCCATAAAAACCCACCATGTATTCCTCCACACCTGGGTTTGTATCCATAAAAACCCACCATGTATTCCTCCACACCTGGGTTTGTATCCATAAAAACCCACCATGTATTCCTCCACACCTGAGTATGTATCCATAAAAACCCACCATGTATTCCTCCACACCTGAGTATGTATCCATAAAAACCCACCATGTATTCCTCCACACCTGAGTATGTATCCATAAAAACCCACCATGTATTCCTCCACACCTGGGTTTGTATCCATAAAAACCCACCATGTATTCCTCCACACCTGGGTTTGTATCCATAAAAACCCACCATGTATTCCTCCACACCTGGGTTTGTATCCATAAAAACCCACCATGTATTCCTCCACACCTGGGTTTGTATCCATAAAACCCACCATGTATTCCTCCACACCTGGGTTTGTATCCATAAAACCCACCATGTATTCCTCCACACCTGGGTAGTATCCATAAAAACTCACCATGTATTCCTGTATCCATAAAAACCCCACACCTGGGTATGTACCATGTGTATTCCTCCACACCTGGGTTTGTAGTATGTATCCATAAAAACCCACCATGTATTCCATGTATTCCATAAAAACCCACCATCCACACCTGGGTTTGTATCCATAAAACCCACCATGTATTCCTCCACACCTGGGTTTGTATCCATAAAAACCCACCATGTATTCCTCCACACCTGGGTGTATCCATAAAAACCCACCTGATGTATTCCTCCACACCTGGGTATGTATCCATAAAACCCACCATGTATTCCTCCACACCTGGGTTTGTATCCATAAAAACCCACCATGTATTCCTCCACACCTGGGTTTGTATTCCTCCACACCTGGGTTTGTATCCATAAAACCCACCATGTATTCCTCCACACCTGAGTTTGTATCCATAAAAACCCACCATGTATTCCTCCACACCTGAGTATGTATCCATAAAAACCCACCATGTATTCCTCCACACCTGAGTATGTATCCATAAAACCCACCATGTATTCCTCCACACCTGGGTTGTATCCATAAAAACCCACCATGTATTCCTCCACACCTGGGTTTGTATCCATAAAACCCACCATGTATTCCTCCACACCTGGGTTTGTATCTCCTCCACACCTGGGTTTGTATCCATAAAAACCCACCATGTATTCCTCCACACCTGGGTATGTATCCATGGGTTTGTATCCACACCTGGGTTTGTATCCAAAAACCCACCATGTATTCCTCCACACCTGGGTTTGTATCCATAAAAACCCACCATGTATTCCTCCACACCTGAGTATGTATCCATAAAACCCACCATGTATTCCTCCACACCTGGGTTGTATCCATAAAAACCCACCATGTATTCACCATGTATTCCTCCACACCTGGGTTTGTATCCATAAAACCCACCATGTATTAAAAACCTGTATTCCACACCTGGGTATGTATCCATAAAACCCACCACACACCTGGGTTTGTATCCATAAAAACCTCCTCCATGTATTAAAAACCTGTATTCCTCCACACCTGGGTATGTATCCATAAAAACCCACCATGTATTCCTCCACACCTGGGTTTGTATCCATAAAAACCCACCATGTATTCCTCCACACCTGGGTATGTATCCATAAAAACCCACCATGTATTCCTCCACACCTGGGTATGTATCCATAAAAACCACCATGTATTCCTGGGTTTGTATCCATAAAACCCACCATGTATTCCTCCACACCTGGGTATGTAAAAACCCCATAAAACCTGAGATCCTGGAGATCTATTCATACCTCAAGGTTTATATCTAATAACCTCGTTATATAGTCTTCCAAATCTAAATTGGAATGTCTAATTTTCAGATCCGGTTATTTTATCTATTCCACACCTGTGAGTTTTTTCCTAAAAATCTGAACATTTATCATTCCAAACCTCGACATATATGCTTCCAAACCCAGTGATTTATCCATCAGAGAAAAAGCACGAGTATGAGCTGGAATCCAGTCTGACACCCGTGAGCAGGGCGCGGAGTTTTATATCTCCACACTGCGGGTGATTTATCAATGATCCAGCGATGAAGGACCCGCAGAGGTCTTCATCGGCCTGATGAAACGCTTGGAACACTGTTGCTTGTTTAAATGAATCACTGTGAGAGCTGACGCAGTGCGTGCCGGTCCACCTCTCCCTTGTCAGTATTCAGACACACACACACACACTCACATGATGAACTACGCCTTCAACTGGCTCTCCTGGACTGTCTGAGATATGATTTATGAATTATGATTTTTTGCTCAGTATGTACCTGCTCCACAGGGGTGTTAAAATGAAATACAGAGCGAACTATCACTATTAGTAGCAGTAGTAGTAGTAGTATTATCATAGAGCCATTGAGAAATACCAGGCATACGGTATACACACACAACACCTCAAATGAGGGTGTGTGCTCGGCTCATTAGGCTCTCGGATCCATTCCCAGGCCATTTTGTTTGGACACTGAGGGTTTGACGGACACTGTGACACCCCTGTCGCCAAAGTATACTCAAAGAGCTCACCTTGAAGTGAAAAACAACCTTTCATTTCTGTACACCGGTCCAGATCAGTCCACCAATCAACAATGAGAGTTAGGTTTGTTTAGCCACGCCCCCTGTGCTGAACCCCCACTGGCTCCGCCCACTCTCAGTGCAGTACAGTTCAGCAAATTTAGCTCATGATGACGAACAGCGCAGAGTCCCATACTGATACCAAAATTCCAGAAAAAGTCATCCCACATTGTAAAACAGTCTTTTATTCATAAAATAGACAAAAACTGAATCAGCGAGTGTGTGTCAAATGACTGTAGTGCAACAGCTCCAACTGATAAAGTAAAATTTCCTGGTTTAGCACGACAGGAGGGTGAGCGTTTTCTCTCAAGCTGCAGGCAGAGCACCAGAAGGTGTGTGAGACTCAGGTAGCAGAAACTGCAGAAACTGGTCCTTAGCGCTGTGAGTCAGCAGGTCGTTCTCAGGGCATCAGCAGTTTGCTGGTTTCACCTTTGGCACACTCTGCAGCTCCAGCACGGCCAGCTCCTCCAAGCTGAGGCTCCAATCGGTGGGCATGTAAGGGCAGCTCGCCGTGGTGACAGTCGCTCGCCATGGTGACAAAGGCTCACCCCGGCCCTCGGCAGAGAGACTGAGAAACAGAGCGGATCGATGTAGTGAGCCATGCTGGGCCGACTTTCATGGGAGATTAAGAGCTCTCACGTGGCTCGTCAGGACAAAAACCGGCGTCCGCCGGCGCAATTAATGTGAATAATTAAGGACAAAGAGGGCGGCTGGAGCATTGCCACACGCAGGCTATCCCGCGCAGCGCAGACCACCAAACTGCCACGGCCGCCGAGCGGCGAACCCCTCGCCACCGCCACCAGCGACTCTGAGCACGATCATCCCCATATTAGCATTCTGGGCCTGCCTCTCACAAAGCACCTCACTGTAACTCTACTGATCTAGGATCAGTCTTCCCATGTCCACATCCTAACCTTATCCATTATGAGCTGAAAGGCAAGGCTGACCTGAAATCAGGGCCCACATTCATAAATTTATGTCACAGAAGGAGGACTGATTTGGGATCAGGTTAAGGGTTAAAAGCACTCATACAGAATGCTGTTTAAATAGTGGAGTTGAATAGTTGCAGCATGTTTATAAATAGTGGAGTTGAATAGTTGCAGCATGTGTATAAATAGTGGAGTTGAATAGTTGCAGTCTGTTTATAAATAGTGGAGTTGAATAGTTGCAGCATGTTTATAAATAGTGGAGTTGAATAGTTGCAGTCTGTTTATAAATAGTGGAGTTGAATAGTTGCAGCATGTTTGTAAATAGTGGAGTTGAATAGTTGCAGCATGTTTATAAATAGTGGAGTTGAATAGTTGCAGTATGTGTATAAATAGTGGAGTTGAATAGTTGCAGTATGTGTATAAATAGTGGAGTTGAATAGTTGCAGCATGTTTGTAAATAGTGGAGTTGAATAGTTGCAGTATTTTTATAAATAGTGGAGTTGAATAGTTGCAGCATGTTTATAAATAGTGGAGTTGAATAGTTGCAGCATGTTTATAAATAGTGGAGTTGAATAGTTGCAGTCTGTTTATAAATAGTGGAGTTGAATAGTTGCAGTATTTTTATAAATAGTGGAGTTGAATAGTTGCAGTCTGTTTATAAATAGTGGAGTTGAATAGTTGCAGTATTTTTATAAATAGTGGAGTTGAATAGTTGCAGCATGTTTGTAAATAGTGGAGTTGAATAGTTGCAGCATGTTTATAAATAGTGGAGTTGAATAGTTGCAGCATGTTTATAAATAGTGGAGTTGAATAGTTGCAGTATGTGTATAAATAGTGGAGTTGAATAGTTGCAGTATGTTTGTAAATAGTGGAGTTGAATAGTTGCAGTATTTTTATAAATAGTGGAGTTGAATAGTTGCAGCATGTTTATAAATAGTGGAGTTGAATAGTTGCAGTCTGTTTATAAATAGTGGAGTTGAATAGTTGCAGCATGTTTATAAATAGTGGAGTTGAATAGTTGCAGTCTGTTTATAAATAGTGGCGTTGAATAGTTGCAGCATGTTTATAAATAGTGGAGTTGAATAGTTGCAGCATGTTTATAAATAGTGGAGTTGAATAGTTGCAGTCTGTTTATAAATAGTGGAGTTGAATAGTTGCAGCATGTTTATAAATAGTGGAGTTGAATAGTTGCAGTCTGTTTATAAATAGTGGAGTTGAATAGTTGCAGTATTTTTATAAATAGTGGAGTTGAATAGTTGCAGTCTGTTTATAAATAGTGGAGTTGAATAGTTGCAGCATGTTTATAAATAGTGGAGTTGAATAGTTGCAGCATGTTTATAAATAGTGGAGTTGAATAGTTGCAGTCTGTTTATAAATAGTGGAGTTGAATAGTTGCAGCATGTTTATAAATAGTGGAGTTGAATAGTTGCAGTATTTTTATAAATAGTGGAGTTGAATAGTTGCAGCATGTTAATAAATAGTGGAGTTGAATAGTTGCAGCATGTTTATAAATAGTGGAGTTGAATAGTTGCAGTATGTTTATAAATAGTGGAGTTGAATAGTTGCAGTCTGTTTATAAATAGTGGAGTTGAATAGTTGCAGTATTTTTATAAATAGTGGAGTTGAATAGTTGCAGCATGTTTATAAATAGTGGAGTTGAATAGTTGGAGTATGTTTATAAATAGTGGAGTTGAATAGTTGGAGTATGTTTATAAATAGTGGAGTTGAATAGTTGCAGCATGTTTATAAATAGTGGAGTTGAATAGCTGCAGCATGTTTATAAATAGTGGAGTTGAATAGTTGCAGTCTGTTTATAAATAGTGGAGTTGAATAGTTGCAGTCTGTTTATAAATAGTGGAGTTGAATAGTTGCAGCATGTTTATAAATAGTGGAGTTGAATAGTTGCAGCATGTTTATAAATAGTGGAGTTGAATAGTTGCAGTATGTTTATAAATAGTGGAGTTGAATAGTTGCAGTATGTTTATAAATAGTGGAGTTGAATAGTTGCAGCATGTGTATAAATAGTGGAGTTGAATAGTTGCAGCATGTTTATAAATAGTGGAGTTGAATAGTTGCAGCATGTTTATAAATAGTGGAGTTGAATAGTTGCAGCATGTTTATAAATAGTGGAGTTGAATAGTTGCAGCATGTTTATAAATAGTGGAGTTGAATAGTTTCAGCATGTTTATAAATAGTGGAGTTGAATAGTTGCAGCATGTTTATAAATAGTGGAGTTGAATAGTTGCAGCATGTTTATAAATAGTGGAGTTGAATAGTTGCAGTATGTTAATAAATAGTGGAGTTGAATAGTTGCAGCATGTTTATAAATAGTGGAGTTGAATAGTTGCAGCATGTTTATAAATAGTGGAGTTGAATAGTTGCAGTATTTTTATAAATAGTGGAGTTGAATAGTTGCAGCATGTTTATAAATAGTGGAGTTGAATAGTTGCAGCATGTTTATAAATAGTGGAGTTGAATAGTTGCAGCATGTTTATAAATAGTGGAGTTGAATAGTTGCAGCATGTTTATAAATAGTGGAGTTGAATAGTTGCAGCATGTTTATAAATAGTGGAGTTGAATAGTTGCAGCATGTTTATAAATAGTGGAGTTGAATAGTTGCAGCATGTTTATAAATAGTGGAGTTGAATAGTTGCAGCATGTGTATAAATAGTGGAGTTGAATAGTTGCAGCATGTTTATAAATAGTGGAGTTGAATAGTTGCAGCATGTTTATAAATAGTGGAGTTGAATAGTTGCAGCATGTTTGTAAATAGTGGAGTTGAATAGTTGCAGCATGTTTATAAATAGTGGAGTTGAATAGTTGCAGTATGTTTGTAAATAGTGGAGTTGAATAGTTGCAGCATGTTTATAAATAGTGGAGTTGAATAGTTGCAGCATGTTTGTAAATAGTGGAGTTGAATAGTTGCAGTCTGTTTATAAATAGTGGAGTTGAATAGTTGCAGCATGTTTATAAATAGTGGAGTTGAATAGTTGCAGCATGTTTGTAAATAGTGGAGTTGAATAGTTGCAGTATTTTTATAAATAGTGGAGTTGAATAGTTGCAGCATGTTTATAAACAGTGGAGTTGAATAGTTGCAGCATGTTTGTAAATAGTGGAGTTGAATAGTTGCAGTATTTTTATAAATAGTGGAGTTGAATAGTTGCAGCATGTTTATAAATAGTGGAGTTGAATAGTTGCAGCATGTTTATAAATAGTGGAGTTGAATAGTTGCAGCATTTTTATAAATAGTGGAGTTGAATAGTTGCAGTCTGTTTATAAATAGTGGAGTTGAATAGTTGCAGCATGTTTATAAATAGTGGAGTTGAATAGTTGCAGTATGTTTATAAATAGTGGAGTTGAATAGTTGCAGTATTTTTATAAATAGTGGAGTTGAATAGTTGCAGCATGTTTATAAATAGTGGAGTTGAATAGCTGCAGTCTGTTTATAAATAGTGGAGTTGAATAGTTGCAGTCTGTTTATAAATAGTGGAGTTGAATAGTTGCAGCATGTTTATAAATAGTGGAGTTGAATAGTTGCAGTATTTTTATAAATAGTGGAGTTGAATAGTTGCAGTCTGTTTATAAATAGTGGAGTTGAATAGTTGCAGTCTGTTTATAAATAGTGGAGTTGAATAGTTGCAGTATGTTTATAAATAGTGGAGTTGAATAGTTGCAGCATGTTTATAAATAGTGGAGTTGAATAGTTGCAGTATTTTTATAAATAGTGGAGTTGAATAGTTGCAGCATGTTTATAAATAGTGGAGTTGAATAGTTGCAGTATGTTTGTAAATAGTGGAGTTGAATAGTTGCAGCATGTTTATAAATAGTGGAGTTGAATAGTTGCAGCATGTTTATAAATAGTGGAGTTGAATAGTTGCAGCATGTTTGTAAATAGTGGAGTTGAATAGTTGCAGTCTGTTTATAAATAGTGGAGTTGAATAGTTGCAGCATGTTTATAAATAGTGGAGTTGAATAGTTGCAGTATGTTTATAAATAGTGGAGTTGAATAGTTGCAGTCTGTTTATAAATAGTGGAGTTGAATAGTTGCAGCATGTTTGTAAATAGTGGAGTTGAATAGTTGCAGCATGTTTATAAATAGTGGAGTTGAATAGTTGCAGTCTGTTTATAAATAGTGGAGTTGAATAGTTGCAGCATGTTTATAAATAGTGGAGTTGAATAGTTGCAGTCTGTTTATAAATAGTGGAGTTGAATAGTTGCAGTATGTTTGTAAATAGTGGAGTTGAATAGTTGCAGTCTGTTTATAAATAGTGGAGTTGAATAGTTGCAGTATGTTTGTAAATAGTGGAGTTGAATAGTTGCAGTCTGTTTAAAGCTTCAGTTAGGAGTGAATGTGCTCTCCAATAGCAACGATCAGATGGGTTGATTGATTGAATGGTTGACTGAAAAACTGATTGATTGATTGATTCATTTTCTTAAGATTGAACACCATGATCCACTGACCCTGGATCAGTTTGGACTGCCAGCCCCCTGTGGATCAGAGCAGAAACAGCTGGTGTTTGGGGGCTCTGTATGGACATTTGTGAGAGGGGGTTGCAGAAGCGTCCAGGCATGGCCAATTTAGATATGCTAATGGCAGCAGGGAGGGGGGATAATGACAGAGAACAATAACAGCACAGAGACTCCTAGTGTAATAATGTAATAATGTAATAATGTAATCACACACCCTGGCCTTGGCAGGACATGCTGCCATTGTGGCCGTAATTGAAAGCCATTTAAATATTCAATGTTTTACAACTACAGCAACAAAAAGGAACAAAGGGCGGGGTGAAAGCAGGCAGCACACGGCTGTCTGTGGGTGCGAAGGGCGGTCTGTGAGTGGTTCAGGGGAAGCGGGATGTGATTGGTCAGTGAGTGTGAAGGGCGGGTAGGGTTCAGGGGAAGCAGGATGTGATTGGTCTGTCAGTGTGAGGGCGGGTATGGGGAAGCAGATTGGTCTGTGAGGGCGGGATGAAGGGAAGGGCGGGTAGGGTTCAGGGAAGCAGGATGTGATTGGTCTGTCAGTGTGAAGGGCGGGATGTGATTGGTCTGTGAGTGTGAAGGGCGGGTAGGGTTCAGGGGAAGCAGGATGTGTTTGGTCTGTCAGTGTGAAGGGCGGGATGTGATTGGTCTGTGAGTGTGAAGGGCGGGTAGGGTAGTGGCTCTTGCACGGAGCACTGCACCTGCGCTCCGGGTCTGGCACATTCTGCTTACCTCACCTCAACACAGCAGCAAAAATACATCCACTAATGACACCCTACTTCCTCTTCAGGAGTCAAAAATAAAACGTAAATTAACAATCAATAAATATGTAATGTACATCTGTGGATCTATATGTCTGTGAAGCCATACGACAGGCACATACCATCAAACCTGGCTCTTCTTTTCAACTGAAATAAACTGCTTCATTCCCATGTTATCGCGAGGTGGACGCCCCCTGCCCAGAGGGTATGGTGACACGTGTCCCGGTGATTTACAAGCTCACAGTGGGGGAGTGAACTAGGACATCCATATCAGATTCCTGCCATTTCCATAACTACCTCTTTAAACCAGCATCTACATCACCATAACAACCTCCACCATCACCATAACAACCCCTTTACATCAGCATCTACATCACAATAATGACATCTTTAAACCAGCATCTACATCACCATAACAACCTCCACCCTCACCATAACAACCCCTTTACATCAGCATCTACATCATAACAACCATCTACATTTCCACCCTCATCAGCATCTACATCACAATAATGACCTCTTTAAATCAGCATCTACATCACCATAACAACCTCCACCCTCACCATAACAACCCCTTTACATCAGCATCTACATCACCATAACAACCTCCACCATTACCATAACAAACTCTGTAAACCAGCATGCACCGTCACCATAACAACATTTTTAAACTGGTATCTGCCATGACCACAACAACCTCTTTACAGTGTCACCATGGCGACTTCCTTAAACTGGATCCATGCATACTGTCAGCCATAGCCATAGCCATAACAATAGATATATGTACAATATATGCTAAAATGAATGGAGGTCAGTAAGGTATTCAACAGCACTAAGATGTAAAACTGCAGTCAAAGGGCAGAGACTGTGCACTGTAAGATCTGAACTCAGCTCCCGACTGAATCAGGCATGGCCAAAAAATAAACCTCTCAGCTTTGGATTAGCATTCATTCCCGGATTGAAATATTAATCAGTGATCCCAGATTTGTTTATAAACTTTCTCTGTTGAAGAAAGTCAAATATTAATCATATGTTATGCTGCATATTGCTACAACTACAAACACGCTGCAGAAACGGTCAGAATTTTATTCCTAAAACTACAAACACGCTGCAGAAACGGTGTATGTTTTGGTAGCGTATGATGAGCATGTTGAATGGAGACACCCTTGGGGGACAGCAGTGTTCCCCAAGGGCTCCTCCTGCTGGAGGAAAGGGGAATTATGTGCTGTTGAGGTCACGCCACCATCTGTGTGTGTGTGTGTGTGTGTGTGTGTGTGTGTGTGTGTGTGTGTGTGTGTGTGTGTGTGTGAGTGTGTGTGAGTGCGTGTGTGTGTGTGTGTGTGTGTGTGTCTGTGTGTGTCTGTGTGTGTGTGTGTGTGTGTGTGTGCATGTGTGTGTGTGTGTGTGTGTGTATGTGTGTGTGTATGAGTGTGAGTGTGTGTCTGTGTCAGGCAGAGGGGGGCCCTCAGGGTAGGGGTTGGTTATGACAGTGTGGAGACAGCAGAGGCCAGCGGGGTACTGATACAGCAGCATAAAGCAGGGATGCTCTTTTCACTGTGACACACACTCACAGTTATGCACACACACACACAGTTATGCACACTCACACTCACTCACACACACTCACAGTCATGCACACATACACACACACACATACACACACACACAGTCATGCACACACACACACACACCCTCTTTCTCATTCCCTCCCTCCCTCTTATGCCATTTGCCCATTTCCTGTTCTTAAGTATGGAATTACTGCAAATCAGATAGATGACATTACAGCAGCAGGAGCCTTTCAACAGTCTGAGGAGGCAGAGAATCCCCTGAGCGTCGCCCTGCCCACACCCACAGCAGAGTGAAGAGCTGACCCACAGCAGAGTGAAGAGCTGAGCGTCACCCTGCCCACACCCTCAGCAGAGCGAAGAGCTGAGCCACAGCAGAGCGAAGAGCTGAGCCACAGCAGAGCGAAGAGCTGAGCGTCACCCTGCCCACACCCTCAGCAGAGCGAAGAGCTGAGCCACAGCAGAGCGAAGAGCTGAGCCACAGCAGAGCGAAGAGCTGAGCGTCACCTTGCCCACACCCTCAGCAGAGCGAAGAGCTGAGCCACAGCAGAGCGAAGAGCTGAGCGTCACCCTGCCCACACCTCAGCAGAGCGAAGAGCTGAGCCACAGCAGAGCGAAGAGCTGAGCCACAGCAGAGCGAAGAGCTGAGCGTCACCCTGCCCACACCCTCAGCAGAGTGAAGAGCTGAGCGTCGCCCTGCCCACACCCACAGCAGAGTGAAGAGCTGAGCCACAGCAGAGCGAAGAGCTGAGCGTCGCCCTGCCCACACCCACAGCAGAGCGAAGAGCTGAGCCACAGCAGAGCGAAGAGCTGAGCCACAGCAGAGCGAAGAGCTGAGCGTCACCCTGCCCACACCCTCAGCAGAGTGAAGAGCTGAGCCACAGCAGAGCGAAGAGCTGAGCGTCGCCCTGCCCACACCCACAGCAGAGCGAAGAGCTGAGCGTCGCCCTGCCCACACCCACAGCAGAGCGAAGAGCTGAGCCACACCAGAGCGAAGAGCTGACCCACAGCAGAGCGAAGAGCTGAGCGTCACCCTGCCCACACCCACCGCAGCAGAGCGAAGAGCTGACCGCAGCAGAGCGAAGAGCTGACCCGCAGCAGAGCGAAGAGCTGACCCACAGCAGAGTGAAGAGCTGAGCGTTGCCCTGCCCAGGCCCTCAGCAGAGCGAAGAGCTGAGCCACACCAGAGCGAAGAGCTGACCCACAGCAGAGTGAAGAGCTGAGCGTCGCCCTGCCCAGGCCCTCAGCAGAGCAAAGAGCTGACCCACAGCAGAGCGAAGAGCTGAGCGTCGCCCTGCCCAGGCCCTCAGCAGAGTGAAGAGCTGAGCATCGCCCTGCCCAGTTTCACACACAGAACACTGCGCAGGGATTCTCTGCATCCGCACTGAAAATATTTAGGACATATCAGAAGTGTGCGTTCACTGAGCATGCCTGTCATTTATATTCTATATGGATATAATAACACATATGGAGCTGGTATTGAGTCTAAAATAGGATCATTCCTCCATACATCCAAGCTGGACCTTCAAAAATGGCCATAAGTGCCAAGAAGATATCTGGGTTAGGGGTGAGGGTTTGCGTTTCCTTTCAGCTAAGATCTTTGGAGACTGTGGCTGAGGGACCAAAAAAACCAGAATCTAATATAGTTAGATTATGCAACATATTTGCAAAGCTGTATTGGTCTGAAGTGCGGTAAAAAGCAAATGCTTGTCATCTCTTTAATCAGAAGATTGGAAAAAAATTGAGAAAATAAAAAAATGCATCAAATTGAATCGGTGGCGCATCATTTATTTAAATTCCCAGACACGTGATATCTGTGCCAGGGTAAAGTTCATTTTACAGCAGTTTGAGTGTAACCATTACTGACACATAACTGTCACACTCTACCTGCATGATTCTGAAATGAACACAGCAGCAGTTACTCAGGGTAAAACACTTTATTTTGATTGTTTCTCCGTTAGAACTGAAACAGCGTCCAAGCATCTGTGCTCAGCAGAGCCTGTTCCTAAACAGAGAGGAGACGATCACAGTGTAGCCTCTTACATTTCCCATCAGCCCCTGCTCTTCCTAATGGTGCAGACAAACCCCCATCCCCCCACCCCCCTTTAGGGGACCCCAGTTACATTAAGACTCTAATTCAATCAGTTCTGGCCAAATTAACACAGTTAGTGGGGTTTAGCAGATAAACACATTGTGTGTTGTGGTGTGTCGTGCGTTTGTGCGTTGGGGCAGGTTGGGTGGGGTTATGGGTCAAAGTCATAACGGTTTCCCCAAACTCTCACTAGCAATAACAACCCCAGCCGAACACCAATCAGAGCACCCCAAACACTGCCAAGCTCCCCCCCATCCACGGACACCACCTCCTCTCTCCTCTGACTCTATGCACTCTGTGGCAGAGAGGCTGGGATGGAGAAGCACAGGACACATTCTCATTGAACACACCATGGAAACCGGGCTCCACGGCAACATCAGGAGGGATGCCATGCAGGCCAGTGGGAGAAAGGGTGTGTGACTTACAGACAGCATCTGCTCTTCTACATGTGAGAGACTTGGGTTTTTCTTTCAAAGCTGAAAAGGTTTAGGGTGAGATGTAAAGTTTTGGGCAGACAGATTTGGGTCGGGGGGTGTTTTCCTCTCTCTTCAGCCTCTTTGAGGTTGAGGAATGAGACAGACACAATGAGAGAGAGAAGAAAAAGAGACAGGAATGGAGGGAGGGTGACAGAGAAAGAGAGAGAGAGGAACTCAAAGACAAATGAGAGTGTCTCAGAAGCCAAAAAAGGCAGAGCAGATGACTGCAGCCTCTAATTGCGGTTGGAGGATATTAGCCATAACAAGCGTAAAAAGTCATTAGACGCGCCTTCTCCATCTCCCAAGCACCCCCCACGACCCCTCCTCAGCCTCTCAGACCTCAGCCAATAACATTGCAGCGCCCGCATTCCTTCCTAGAGACAGGGACCCCCCCACCCCCCGCCCCAAGGTGGAGGGGGGACCCCTCCCCCCAGCAAGCACCAATCGGATGATGCCATTGGCCCTTTCTGCACCACAGAGTTGTTTACCAGCGACGCCATTGGTTCTTTCCGCACCACAGAGTCGTTTACCAGTTGGCGGGAAACTGGGGCGTATGGCTTATTCATGGTTAGTGCCTGGCGCTGCCAAAGATCCTGTACATCCACCAGAAACCCTACTCCACACACTGCCTGCCCCTTCACATTAAACCGGATCATTCCGCAATCATGGGTCTCCCGAAAGCTCATCAAGGGTCCTGACCGAGGTCCTGACCGTGCTGACGGAGGCTGTGCACCCGGTGTCACCCATGCCGCCACAGTGAAGCAGCAGAGAGGGCAGGCGGGGCGCTGCAGCATGTGAGGCGGTATCTGCGGCTGCAGGGTAAACGGAGGTCTGCAGAGCTGCAGAGCGCCGCTCTGAGAGAAACCTGCCCTTCAGTGTCACTCAGCCAGCAGCCTGTTTGTGCTTCTCTTTTTTAGGTCAGGGTTTCTCAAAATTCCTGAATCCGTGACCCACGTAATGGGATTTTCTGCTCAACACTCCCCCCTGAGAGTAGACTGATGTGTGTTAAAATGTGGTATTAGGATGCTTTTCATGTATAAAAACAGCTGTGTGCACTGTGAAGAACAGAGATACCCTTTTTACTATATAGAATAGAGACAGTAGATACTTTCTAACTCTATAGAACAGAGACAGTCTCCAAAGAACAGGTACGTTTTTGATCAAACAGAAATACCTTCTTACTGTGGTGTTCTGGAATCGCGCAGAGTTGGTCTCTGACAGTGTATGATATCTTTAGTCACTGGGGTTAAAATGTAACGCAAATCAAATCAAACACCAGACCCCTTTCCGACCATTAGGAGCGTAACTCGCTGATTCGATTGATCGGAAAGAGGCGTCTTGACACAAAGTAATTACCACAATTTGTCTGTGCTGCACTATGTGCCATTAGAATACAGATAATCAATTCAGCCCACTCTCTTACCGCCATGGTGAACAGCACAATTCAGCCCCCTGTCTTACCGCCATGGTGAACAGCACAATTCAGCCCACTCTCTTACCGCCATGGTGAACAGCACAATTCAGCCCCCTCTCTTACCGCCATGGTGAACAGCACAATTCAGCCCCCTCTCTTACCGCCATGGTGAACAGCACAATTCAGCCCACTCTCTTACAGCGCCAGCCCACTCTGTTACCGCCATGGTGAACAGCACAATTCAGCCCACTCTCTCCACCATGCCATGGTGAACAGCACAATTCAGCCCACTCTCTTACCGCCATGGTGAACAGCACAATTCAGCCCCTCTTACCTCTTCAGCCCACTCATGGGTGAACAGCACAACAGCATGGTGAACAGCACAATTCAGCCCACTCTCTCACCGCCATGGTGAACAGCACAATTCAGCCCACTCTGTGAACAGCACAATAGCCCACTCTGCCATGGTGAACAGCACAATTCAGCCCCCTCTCTTACCGCCATGGTGAACAGCACAATTCAGCCCCCTCTCTTACCGCCATGGTGAACAGCACAATTCAGCACCCTCTCTTACTGCCATGGTGAATTGTGCTGTTCACCATGGCGGTAGGAGAGGGGGTTGACTGTTCCCTCTGGCTGAGCGACGGCACACTCAGACGGTTCACATGTAGCTGAGCGAGCGGTGAACGGAAGGGCTTTATGTTATGAGTGCCATATTTTACATTTCCGTTAATGAAAAAGATATGACTGATGAGAGGTAATTTTTCTCCCATGCTTTCTCATGAGGCCAGGATAATTACCCTCCCTTTGCCTGCTCCTCTCTGATTTCAGCGGACTCTTTCAGTTTGTTCTTTTCTTCAACATTTAATTTGATGTGCTGGACTCCACGGCTGTCTCAAGATTGTTTCATCCTGGTAATAAAGAGTAGAAGAAAGGCGACACAGCGAAGACCGGGGGCGATCAGAGGAGAACAGAGAGGGTCAGCTCTCCGTGATCAGCTTCAGATTTCAGAACGCTCAGTGATTGGATGCCTTAAAGCAGTGATACCCCATGGGGCGAACCTGATAACCCACATATTACTGCTAATGGAGAGATTTCTCTTCAGGAAGTCCAGAACGTCTGGATGAGCCTGACTGCTGCTTACTCTCACTCTGCAGCCCGGCAGGAACTGCGCACTGACTTTGCTTATTAATATTTATTTCAATTAATTAAATTAATTTTGATCATATTGAGTGATATTTTCCACCTTTATAGAATCTCCTCCCCCTAAATTGAAGCCCCTCCCTTTTCGCAGAGGCCCCTCCCCATTCACCAAAGCCCCTCCCTCCTTCTACACAGTCCCGCCCACAGGGCAGAGCCAATCAATTAGCATTTCCACAGTACCGTGGTGACCGTCACCATGGCAGTCAGATGCTGATGCACGGCGATAGGTGGGCTTCAGCGCTCTGTTCGTTAGCCTCACAGCGCCACTAATTAGAGCGGGGCCCTTCTGCTCGTTAGTGGGAGGAGGGGAGAGAGAGGTGACAGGCGGGGGGCCCGATCACCCACAGAGCTGACCCCAACCCCCCATCCCCCACCCCGCATCTTAACACCATGCAGCCTCCTTAATGGGGGTCGCCGCTGTACGTCCGGCCAATGAGCTGAGAGATACCACCTGCCCCTCCACAGTTACCCTCATAAACAAACAAACACACACACAGACACATACACTCACACACACAGACACACACACACGCACACACACACAGACACACACACACACACACACACACATACACACACACACACACACTCACACACACGCACACACACACACATACACTCACACACACAGACACACACACACATGCACACAAACACACAGACACACACACACACACACACACACACATACACTCACACACACAGACACACACACACTCACACACAGACACACACACACACATACACTCACACACACAGACACACACACACGCACACACACACACAGACACACACACACACACACTCATGCACACTCACACTCATGCACACCCTCACATACACACACTCACTCATACACACACACACGCACTCACTCATACACACACTCACACACACACGAATACACACACACTCACACTTACACACACTCACATACACTCACACTCATACACACACACTCACTCATACACACACACACACACACGAATACACACACACTCACACTTACGCACACACTCACATACACTCACTCATACACACACGCACTCACTCATACACACACACACACACACTCACTCATACACACACATGCACACTGTCACAGTCATGTCATGTGACCCAGGACGTGTGACGGGGTAGATGATGCATTCAGACCCTCACAGAGCAGGGCTGGATTAGGCACACCTGGGCCCCAGGTCTCACCTCTGGAGCTCTGGAGGCCGGTCGCTTAATTGTGTCCCCAGAGATGCAGGGGAGCTGAAAACGTGCTGTCACTGCAGCCCTGCTGCTAACCCGATCAGACCACTGATCAGGGCTGTAGAGCTGTCTATATTCTACTCAACACAAGCACACACATTCACACACACACACACACACACACACACACACACACACACACACACACACACACACACACACACACACATACACACACACACACTACACACACACACACACACACACACACACATACACACACACACACACACATACACACACACACACAAGCACACACACACACACACACACACACACACACACACACACACACACACACACACACACACACACACACACACTCACACACTCACTGATTATTACCGGTAGAAATTGAACATTCAAACTGTCCGTAGACCATCGCTTATGGCAAGTTTCCACACTGTGTAGATGCCTTTAGTCTCTGATAAATGAAGGAGAAAATCTGTGCAAAGGTCACATCTCACACTTCCGTGCATCCAGACTACAACGTTACTCCACGCTAGCGTCCCAGTGCTGGAACAAACTCCCTGTCCTACTATGGACCACGCAATCGTTGCACACCTTCTGACCTGGTCTGAAGACTCATCTCTTCAGACTATACATAGTCTAACCATCAGTACAAGTACCCATTTGTGACACTGAATGCTTACTTGGCTATGCTATGTTTATTACTAAGACTATTTCATAGACTTTATTTTTAGCTTTGAACTGCTGTGGCAATGTTTAAATGATGCGCTTCATTCCCTGTTTTGTTGTTCCGCTGGCTGTATGCGCTCTCTGTACATCATTTTAGATAAAAGCATCTGCAGAATGAATAAATGTGAATATAAAGGAGATGAGCATTTCAGTTCAGACCTGGCAAAAACAAAATGAACAAATGACGGTTTGCCTAATTTACCTAAAAGCCAAACTCACGGATCTACTTGTAAATCAGGCCACAGCAAAATATTTCATATTGCATAAAAATAATTGTCAGCCATGATTGATGAGGTTATTGAGAGTTGGGCCTAAAATGTCAGACCACGTAGATGAAAGAGCAGATAAAATAACAGAGAGCAAAAGCTGAAATAATGGACACCGCCCCATGCTCCCAGCCCTGCCCTGGAGCCCACAGAGATGCACAGGTACCGTTCCAAAGCCGCGGCACCCCAGAGCGAGAAAGCACCGGGAGAGCCCCAACGTGTTCTCATGCTCTCAGGAAGCCCGGATAACCACAGCAGGTGCCGAAAGCGCCGAAGAGCACTTTATCGATAGCTGCAGTTCCCAGAAACGCAGCCTGCTATTTTTACATCCTACAGGGAGCCAAACCTTCCTCTGAAACACGCATTAGAGCCATCACAATAAACTTCATCATAAACAGCAGATTAAAGTGCAGTTTCAGAGATGTGGCAGTTTCAGAGATGTGGCAGTTTCAGAGAGGTGGCAGTTTCAGAGAGGTGGCAGTTTCAGAGAGGTGGCAGTTTCAGAGAGAGGTGGCAGTTTCAGAGATGTGGCAGTTTCAGAGAGGTGGCAGTTTCAGAGAGAGTGGCAGTTTCAGAGATGTGGCAGTTTCAGAGATATGGCAGTTTCAGAGAGGTGGCAGTTTCAGAGAGGTGGCAGTTTCAGAGATGTGGCAGTTTCAGAGAGGTGGCAGTTTCAGAGATGTGGCAGTTTCAGCTGCAGTTTCAGTATCTGCAGTCATGTTTTAGTAGCAATAACACCAGCAGTAGCAGTTATCTATCAGTGTATCAATTGTGTATCAGCTTTGGTTTGATAATTAGTTATCCTGTTAAACAAGTTCTTTTTCCAGTTGTATGGTCCAAGAAACCATAACATAACCAAGTGTACCACCTGCACACTGAATGTCAGTAGTGGTGATAGTGTCAGTGACAGTAGTACTGATTGTTTTCCCATTGTAGTGCCATATCCATATACGGTATCAGTGCTGTAGTGTTATATTTATATACTGTATCAGTGCTGAATCTTGCTTGTTCATCACTTGGCTGTGGGATAATGATGGGAGATCATTAAAGCACAAACGCGCTTTCAGACATGAATATTTATCAAAGCCAAAAGGTCGTGCTCTGGGGTTGACTCTCACTCTCACTCGTGTTTACAAATTCAGTGGGAACAGTTTTTTCCCCATATGAAAGTGGGAGGGTGGGTTAATATTTAATGCTGGAAGGGTCTCTGAGGCTACAGGCAAGAAAACAGCCATTTAGTGTTTTGAAGAAAGATTAAAAGTCTTTTCCAGACTGCTAAATATTCATACAGAGCTGGAGCTCAGATCTGTATGCCAGGCTAACCAGGCAGAGAGTCTTTTCAATTTGGTTGTATATGAGGGTCTGACCCACTTCTGTCTGCTCTTAACTGCAGAGCAATAAACCACACCACTGCTTTTGGGGCGTAATAAATATTTTCTACTCAATCGCAGCAGCTCAGTGAAGGCGGCTGTAAGGGGGAAGTGGTTCAAACAAGAAGGACTGTGAGAGGAGGCGAGCTCTCAGATGCGTCACGTTTACACAAACCTCTCCTGGCCAGAGTCTGACCAGTGTCCAGGCAGTCCTGACCCCGGCGTGGTCGTCTCTGCTGCAGAGGTTCTGTGAGATCAAAGTGACTGGAGATCTTCGGATCTGACTGACTTGGTCCCTTACTGTGCCATAACACTGCCTACATTCAGGGATGGTCTCTGCTAATAAAGTAATGGTCAATTGCTGCATAATTACTAAGTGCTAATGATACCGACACAACACATGTAGGTGAGACTGTGATTTTAAGAGACTGTTCAGAGCCAGGATATCCTCTGCTGGGTCTTTGGTGTTTTTGTAATCATGAATATGTTTTCCATCTTAAGATGGCGCCGATACCAGGAAGAAAAGCATGTCTGCTCCACTGTATGAGCTGCTGTGGTGCTCCTGTGTTTGGCGAGATGTGCTGCTCTCAGGACAGGCCCCAGCCTCCAGCCTCCCTCCAGCCTCCCACCTCCCGCCTCTCGCCTCTCGCCTACCGCCTCCCACCTCCCGCCTCTCGCCTCTCGCCTCCCGCCTCCCACCTCCAGCCTCAGCCTTCCGCCCTCCAGCCTCCCGTTTTCTGTCTCCCACCTTCCACCTCCAGCCTCCAGCCGACAGCCTCCCACCTCCAGCCTCCAGACTCCTGCCTCCAGCCTCCCGCTTTCCGTCTCCCGCCTCCCGCCCTCCAGCCTCCAACCTTCAGTCTCCAGACTTGCACCCTCCAGCCTCCCGCCCTCCATTCTCACACGTCCAGACTCCAGTTCAGACACATCTTAGCACATGAAAACCTGCCACCCCATGGGTGGCTGTGTAGCATGATGCTTATGGGCACTCAGCCTGTATCCTTTAGGTTGCAGGTTTGAATCTAAGCAAGGGCACAACTGTGGGGCCCTTGAAGGAAGTACCTAATCTCAACTGACAGCAGGGATGGGAGCCCTGAGCAAACAGGAAACAGCACTGAGACGAAAAGGCTTCTGCAGGAAAACTAATCAAACACTGAGTATGTTTCCCGGCGCGCAAGCGGAATAACCTCATCACCAAAGCGCTTTCTTGTTCCATATTAAAGGAAATCGCATAATGAAGTCTCGTGCACTGGAGAGATGAGTGAAAGGTGGGCTGGTGGGGAGGGGGGTTGTGAAGAGGCAGAAATGCAAATCAGGCTATGGAACATCGGCGCGTGCTGTCATTACGAAAGTGCCCATTAAAAGCTTTCGCTTCTGTAATGACTGCAAGTCCACACGCATCCGTGGAGAGGGAGGGCAGCGCTCATCTGGGCCCGGTGTGTTCCGTGCTTTCCCCACTCCTCCACTCGCACAGTATTTATTTAGCGATGCCCTATCGCTCATTTTCAATCCCTAATTTCTCCCTGTCCTGACACTAGAATTAATTGCTGGTGTTTGGTGTATTTAAACAAGGCAGGTGGGCCAGGCAGTAAGTGGTTGAAATGATGGTTGAATTAATTGCGAATGGTGGAGAGACCTTCTTGCCTTAAAAGGCGTAGTGGCCAGGCTGGGAATCGACTTTCAGCATGCTGTCTGTTTGTTTCATGGAAACCTCATGAGACAAGAATACAAGCATAGGGTGGGGTTTCGTAAATTATGTGTAGTAGCGACAATTCAAGCTTGTGATACGCAAACTAAAATGTAATTCCCTCTGTGGGAACACTAACATGCTGATACCAGGATGCACGCCCAACATTAAAATGTCTGTGAGTGCTTGGAGGTTGACTTTGATGGCTCACAGCTCAATTAGCCGTGCCGTTACAAACACAATAGACGCACTGCCCTCTCCTCAAACACGTGCGCCAGGTCCCGACCATCCACATAACCTCTGCAACACTGCCATCTAGTGGACAACACAGGAACTCAGAAATGATGCAGCAACAAAAAAGGAGCGCTATTTCACACTAGGCTGTATGTAATTACGAGCAGCAACAATATTCAATAAAATACATTCTCAAAGCCACCTTATTTTCAGTTTATTTGTTTTCTCTACACATGTTCTGTCACATTTTTGGTGTCTGGGTCTGCTCTTCCCTCCCCTACAGCAGTGAGCCTCTCTCCTGGTCCTCCAGGGCAGCAGGGGGAGTTGTTTTTTTCTTGTTAATCCACGCTTACTGACAAATTAAAACTTCTGATTACACAGCCAACTGACCTCACCTGGTTTCTTGGGCCTGAACTTGCCGAATTTCAGGTGAAAACATAAACCAGCACACACTGCAGTTCTCCAGCACCTGGAGTGAGGACTGCTGGTCCAGAGTATTAAACCAGCACACACTGCAGTTCTCCAGCACCTGGAGTGAGGACTGCTGGTCCAGAGTATTAAACCAGCACACACTGCCGTTCTCCAGCAAATGGAGTGAGGACTGCTGGTCCCAGCAGTTCTCCAGCACCTGGAGTGAGGACTGCTGGTCCAGAGTATTATTACACTTCAGCTCTGATCTGTGCTCTTACTTTTACACTGAGGGTCACTCTGGATAAGAACATCTTTTAAGTGCCTGTAATGTAATGTAATGTAATGTTATATCATGTAATGTCATGTTATGCAATTTGTCACAGATTCCACTGACACACTCCTCCCCCTACCCTGATCCTTCCTAAAAGGAAAGGTGAGAGATCAGGATGCAGTGAGTGAAAGTGGTGAGTGGGACCTTCCCTACCTGGTCATGAGCCAGAACAGAAACTGCTTGATGAAGCTGGGCGGCTCAGTGGGAATTTGGTGATGGGGATTCTGTGGTCTGGGAGGTTCCTGGGCTGTGCAGTCTGACTTCATTCTTTCATTCAGATCAAATTCTAACCCTTTTATATTGCAGTGGGAGAGCTGCATCCAAAAACACGTCTTTTAAGAGTGTCAAAATGCGGTGTGATTCAATTGCATTATTTTTTGTTTATTATTTTATCCGTTATTTTATTAAGTTTTATAATTTGTTTATCATAGCAAAAGAAACACATTGTGTATGTCATATCAACTGCAAGAAATAAACATGAATTGAAACAAAAACTATTATCAACCAATCACACATGTACTCACATGCCTTCAATGATGATGTGTGTTAAAAAAAATCAACTAGATCATGTGTTAATTGAATAATATAACCAAATCTTGGTGGTTAAATACTCTATTCTGATTGGTCGAGAGGGTGTTGATTATTTTCGGACGGTCAACATTCTATTTTCAAGTGAAAACAGAGGTAAATGTGAAAAACAATTTAGCGGTAAAATCCTTTTATGTGTATTGGAATGTTAAATTATTCACCTTGAATGTTGCCATGCTTATAAAATACCATATTTTAAAGCTGTTTATATGAAACGAACCCTCCTCGCACCACCGTGTCCTGCTTTATTTAAATGTAACTGCACCTCTGTTCCGGTTTATTACCTACGTATAACATAAGTCTTTGTCAGCTTTATGGAAATTTCGAGAAACCAGGACATCATTTGGCTCCAGTTCCTTTATTTTACCACAAGATGGCACCACAAGCTTGCCTGTGTCATTGTGTTACATAAACCCTCGGAAGATTTTGCAGTTGGAAAACTTCATTTGAAGGTGACAAAAACATTGCAAATTGATGCAGGAACACATTTATAACAAATATATTAAAATATGCATATCAACTGCACTTAGTTAATACCAGTGGAACTACGCGTTTTAAAATAACTTGTATGTTTGGGGAGACGAGGGGCCTCATGAATTGGTTAATTTTGTGGATGAATAGGGTTTTGGACATTGTGCAATGACTGTTAACAGAGCTGACGGTGTTTATTTGCTGACTGGGCTGTGGACATAACTTAGATATTTAGTCAAACTCAGAAAGCAGCTTTCAGAAAGATAAACCCTGTTCTGTTCAAATAATGTCAGTCTTTCAATTTCAATGACAAACTATTTTCTGCTTGTCTGTCTGTGCTGTATGTCTGTCTATACATTTGTCTGAGTTTTTTTATTGTCTGTCTGTATGCCTGTCTGTGCTTTTTGCCTGTCTGTTGTTTGTGTGTTTGTCTGTGAAATCAAAGTTAGTGGCTGCCTGTGTTTCCTGTCTGTGAGTATAACATCAAATACTAAGATACCAGCATTTCTTACTTTTACTCTAATTATCTTTTGTTTTAATTGACATACATTTAAACGTTTTTGTCTTATTTTCAGTTCAGGAGCTGGCTCTGCTGGTGTCCCTGAGTTTGTCTGTCTGTTTCTCAGGAGCTGGCTATGCTGGTGTCCTGTGTTTGTCTGCCTGTTTCTCAGGAGCTGGCTCTGCTGGTGTCCCTGTGTTTGTCTGTCTGTTTCTCAGGAGCTGGCTCTGCTGGTGTTCCTGTGTTTGTCTGCCTGTTTCTCAGGAGCTGGCTCTGCTGGTGTCCCTGTGTTTGTCTGTCTGTTTCTCAGGAGCCGGCTCTGCTGGTGTTCCTGTGTTTGTCTGTCTGTTTCTCAGGAGCTGGCTCTGCTGGTGTTCCTGTGTTTGTCTGCCTGTTTCTCTGGCTCTGCTGGCCCTGTGTTTGTCTCTTCTCAGCTGCTGGTGTCCCTGTGTTTGTCTGTCTGTTTCTCAGGCCTGTTTCTCAGGAGCCGGCTCTGCTGGTGTTCCTGTGTTTGTCTGTCTGTTTCTCAGGAGCCGGCTCTGCTGGTGTTCCTGTGTTTGTCTGCCTGTTTCTCAGGGGCTGGCTCTGCTGGTGTTCCTGTGTTTGTCTGCCTGTTTCTCAGGAGCTGGCTCTGCTGGTGCTCTTGTGTTTGTCTGTCTGTTTCTCAGGGCTGGCTCTGCTGGTGTTCCTGTGTTTGTCTGCCTGTTTCTCAGGAGCTGGCTCTGCTGGTGTCTTGTGTTTGTCTGTCTGTTTCTCAGGAGCTGGCTCTGCTGGTGTTCCTGTGTTTGTCTGCCTGTTTCTCAGGGGCTGGCTCTGCTGGTGTCCCTGTGTTTGTCTGCCTGTTTCTCAGGAGCTGGCTCTGCTGGTGTGCAGTTCATCCTTGCTGAGGGTGTTCCAGAGGTCACCCCGGTGATGGTAACCGGGTCTGACGGCTCCCAGAAGTGATGTTCCTATTCTCAGAGGACTCAGCGCGCTACTCAAAACCGTACTGCTATTTATGGGTGCTGTTTGGGCCGGGCTGGGGTCAGGGGTTCAGAGACACGCCCCAACGTCCTGCTCCAGGGCCCTGGAGCTCGTGGCACACACCGGAGAAAGCAGAAGAACCGGAGACACCCATCCCTCCCCCTGTCCCTGCAGGGGGCTATCGTCTGCGTCCTTTCCAAATGGCATGTTGGAGTACTTTGCAGTGAGCATGAGCTAGGACACTTTCCACAGCGTCACACCAGCAAGAGCACACTCTACAGTGTCACACCAGCTAGAGCACACTCCACAGCGTCACACCAGCTAGGACACTTTCCACAGCGTCACACCAGCTAGGACACTTTCCACAGCGTCACACCAGCTAGGACACACTCCACAGCGTCACACCAGCAAGAGCACACTCTACAGCGTCACACCAGCTAGAGCACAATCCACAGCGTCACACCAGCAAGGACACACTCCACCGCGTCACACCAGCTAGGATACAGGGTGTGTGTAGTGAGTGTGCAGTGTGCCGCTCTCACTCCAGTGGGTGGTAAATGGGTTCATCTCTCCATGCACTGTGTGATTTGGGCTGCTGACGTCTGGCTCCACAGTAGCTGCCAGAGGTGTAGTGCTCACACTGATATCTGTGCACACACCCCCAAGAGGGCTCCTAAACCGCCGTCTCCAAACCATTACACCTCCACTATCCCATAGTTCCCTCTGCAGTGCGGTGCTGCATCACTCGTACTCTGTTCCTGCTCTTACTGAAGCGTGGGGTGCATTCGCTGGACATTCAGCTGTTTTCCTGCTCTGCTGTCTGGTGAAACACGGGCAGGTTGCAGTGTAAGGGCTTGGCAGCGCCAGTATGTGCCAGCAGTGACATACAGCACAGCCCACCCACAAAGAGGAAGAACACAGCAGGGCAAAAAAATAAATAAATACTGTTTAAATAGTTTCCTCCGGCGGACACATGTGGCAGCATGCCAGAAACCCAGGCTGGAGAAGAGAGGAACAGAAACACAGAGGAACAGAAAAACACAAACACAGAGAATCAGAGGAGCAGAAACAGAGGAACAGGAACACAGAGAAACAGAAATGTAGGGATAATGAAGCAAAAGTCAAACAGGAGCAAAAACAGAATAACATGAACATAAGAACAGAGGAAGAAAACAGAAACAGGAGAATAGTGAAACAGAAAAAGAAATTTGGGACAGATGTACAGCAACTGAAATAGAAGCAGAGAAACAAGAACAGGTATAGAAGATCAGAAGACAAAAACAATTTGGGTACACAAGAGTTTTGGTTGCACTCAAAACTAGGGCACAGCACATATGAGCCTGGAGGAAGGGCTGTTCCTACGGCCAGAGTTCAAATATCTCCACTAAAATTCATAAATAAAACAGTAAATCACACTTTCTGTGACATAATTGGAGGCTTTGCTTGTCTCTGTCCCTCATTGCTCAGTAATTTGAGATATGCCCATGTCTGAAATTAGAAACTTAGAATGCAATAATTATGCCAATAACACATTCTCTGCAGTAAGAGCAACCTCCAACCCTGTTTCACTTCCTGTCACAGCTCTCACACATACTAATACACATGTGTGAACAACTTTACTACACATACACTCACACATACATGCACACACCTGTGCAAATATGTATAAATTCACACTACCGTCACACACACACACACACACACACACACACACACACACACACACACACACACACACACACACATATGCAGAAGGAGAAAAACAGAAAGAGAGATATTTTGAAGTCCCTTTTATTTAACATAGTGATAAGTTCTTTTTGACACTACAAACATTTTTAAAAATTATCATTGAAATAAAGCTGTATTAAAATAGCAACATAGTATCACATACACAGAGAAAAGAGGGAGAGAAAGTGAAGGAGAGCGAGAGAGCGAGAGAGAAAAAGAGGGAGAGAGAAAGAGAGAACAAGAGAGTGGGAGAGAGAGAAAAGGAGAGGGAGAGAGAAGTGCCTGCAGGTATATCCTACCTGATGCAGGAGATCAGCACAGTCAGCATTAAGAGGTACATTTATCCTTCCGTCTACAGTGTGTTTCAAACAAAACAAGCCCCACACACTCACTCATGCATCATACACACAAACAGGGCTGTTATTTTAGAGCTTTAGCCCAGGGGTGCTGAAGCAGGCAGTGGAGAACAGGGCTGCGATTCAGTCAACATTTCTTCTTAACTTTCACCTACAATTCAATAAGAGTGTTTTGCTTTTTCTCTGCAAGAACAGCTTTGTTACTTAATTTTCACAGTTGTGGCACTTGCCAAACTTTGTTGGTAAAGATAAAAATGGTCACTTGAGGTTTTTTAAGGACAAACATTGATTGAATCCCAGCCCGGATGAGAAAGACTATGGGCTAAATTCAAACGGATGTAGGCTATCTGGGGGCACACACTGTTCTGTTTTAGAATGCAAAGAGCTCACGCCATGGGCTCACGCCTCACGCCTCTGCTTATATCAGAGACACAAAACACATTTAAAAAAAAAAAAAATCAAACATGTTCAAATAAATGTATGTTGCAATGGAAAGTCAGTTTTGAATGAAATGTGGATTGCTGATTTCAACATCATTTTTATTGGCAGCTTTTTATGTGATTGCACAATCTGGGTGACTCAGGTAAGTTTTATCCAGCTGGTAAAAAAAAAAAAAAAAAAAAAAAAGGGAACCAAATACCAGGATTCAATCCTCATATGTCCTTCACTTTTATTTACAAATAAATAAGAATGTTGAACTTTTTCTTTATCAACAGAGCAGTTTGTCAAGTTCGTGTCAAAGAAGATAAAAATGAGCTGTGACTTTCATTTTGCGAGTCAAAATAATGGACAGTTGTTGACTGAATTCCGGCCAATGTAAGTAACCATGGCCAGTGACTGAAGGCATACGCTAAGCAAATGAATTAACATCTCATAGTTCCTTGCCACCGTGACCGCTGCTCAGTTACATGAACTTCGTCTGTGTAAGGTCTCCTGCAGTTCAGTCAAAACGGAATTTACATTACAGCGTCGTTTCCTTTGAGCATGTTATATTTTACTAAAGACAACCAAACATGGTCTTTTAAATGTGCTGTTTTTTTTATTTTTTATTTTACAATACATTAGCATATGCCCGTAAAAGACACAAAAATCAGTTTTGATTGAATTGCATATGCTCTCAACAGGACTAAGAGCATTTGACTGAATCTTGCCCACTTCTTTATCTTTGCCGCAGGAAAGAGCAAATGCTTTTGAATGACAATGTAAAAACACTTTAATATACAAAAAATATTCACATCAGCAAATTAATGTATAATACAACATGGCAAGTGCCGTCTATCCACACGATCAAATGATACTACCACATAGGCTACTCTCAATTATTCAAAAATGATATGCAAATCATTCAATGCTGTTTATGAATATGTCCTGCATATCCCCACATAACAAAATAATCATTAGAGTGCCATGTGGCTGCCATTTTGTGTTGTTTACTTATCGTTAGCAACACTCTGACGTACTTGCTGATTGTTTTTTAGGCAGCTGAAGGCATTTTGGCAAGCCTATCAGTGAGTCCTTGTAGGTTTTTTTGCGGTTCTTGCAAGACCAGCGCCATGAGCTGCAGCTTCAAGTTTCGCCTAACAGGTCATTTAAGCGCTTGTGCAGAATCGAATCGAGGACCACTGTCAAAACGCCTGTTTAAGTGCAGCCCTTCTGCACTCTGACGTCCACTGACGTCTGAATTCAATACACTCCTTTTTCCAAAAATACCCGTTCTCCCGACGACCAGTGTCTTCTAATGAACAAATTAAATTACTCGCTTTACGTATTGCATTTTTAGCTGGAACAACAGCACATGTCGTGAATAAAGAAATAAAGTTCTTTCAATATTCCCTGTAGTGGCTATTATTTTCTGTGTACTGCGTAGTTATTATTGGAAATTTGGTGGTTCTGTAATATCCCCCTCCAGTAGTACGGTCTGCACCCCACCACTCTGCGTCTCGCCCGGCCCCAACAGGGGAGCGGCCCGGGCAGAGGGCGAGGCAAGCGGTTGGTTCCCGACAGAAATTCAACAGCTCTCTGTCACCCCTCAGCGATCAAATCGACGCGGTGCAGCGTCTGCTTACAGTGTGTCGCTGCCGGGTCCATGTTGAAGTTTATCTGTCCAGACTTTCTGCTCTGCTGGGTCATTCGAGGGCACGCGCCGCGATTCGCTCACCTCTCCCGTCTCGCGGCTGGTAGGTAGGAAGCGCCGACCGAGCCCCCCACGCGCGGCCAGGGTTGGGAGCGGAGGAGGAACTCGCCGACGGTGCGTCGCAAAAATTAAAAATAATACACACACACAAGCTGCGTGTAGAGGTTTGCAATTTCGGTTCTTTTTTACTGGGGGCTGAATATTTTTGCAGTGGAAAAAAACTGTTCTCGAAAAAGTGACGTTCATTTAAAAAAAAAAGTCGGCTGCAACTGTGTGTGCCTGTCGGTTTTGCATTTGAATCGCCTGTAATGCAGATCTTTTTAGCCGAACATCGGCGTTGATTTTTGTGCCAGTCTATTTAATGACCATTGCCCTGTGTAAGTAACTGTTCAGTGGTGCGTTTTGCGAGGTTTAATGATGTCGGATGAGAAATCATCTGCAGTTCACCTCTCTTTTCGTGTACATTTGGAAAGCCGTCGCTGCGTCAAAGCATTCACAAGCCCAGATTGTGGTTGGATTTAAGTACTGTCAGTTGTTTATGTTGGCGTACTTTCAACAAGCATTTAGTAACCGGTTAGATTTGTGCAGTGTGTCATCAAACACTCGTGCGCAATCGGGTGGATTATGTACAGGAGGAGTTCCTTTGTAACTTTTAAACCCACACTAGAGTGCATTTAAATTCGTTTGCTATTTGTGCAAGTAATTTGATTTGCGCCAGGTATAATCTCTTGTTGTCGTGCATAAACCTGATGTTAACTCTTTGCTGGTTCGTGCATGGAGCGCTGGTTTTTACCTGCGCACAGGGTTAAATTGCGTTGCTTTACAGTCGCTTCCGTTGTAAAATTCTGTTTAGTTGTGTGTTCATTCATTTAGCAAAAAGAGAGGGACCCGCACGCATTTTGTTATTCATATGTTTTAGTCCTCGATTGTTGTCGTTATTTCTCGCCAAAATGGTGACATATTCTTGTCCAGGTGTTCGGATAATGTCAGTGATGAAACTTTGGATGTTAGTTGGGGTTTGGGTGATCAAATCTTCCTTTAAGTGGGTCGAAAAATTTTGGAATTAACTACATCGTCTCGCTCAGACTAATTGCGCCAAACTGAGGTTAAGATCTGTGCAGAAACTTGCCTGCGTGTGTGTGTGTGTGTGTGTGTGTGTGGTGTGTGTGTGTGTGTGTACTTTGGTCGTCATGTCTAATGTTGCAGGTACTAGAGTAAGAGAGCAGGGTCATATGAGTACAAGTAACATGAAAATGAGAGCGGCGTCGCCTGTTACTTTAAGAGAGACTGAATTCAGTTCACTGGGGTCGTTCTGAAAGATTTTGCAGTTTTGAAATCCGCATAGAGTGCGGTGTCTTTATCGGTGAGTGAAGTAAAATAAGAAATTAAAGCGGAAAGCATTGTCCCTCCGGACTTGCCGTAGACAAGGATTTCGCTACATGCAGTGTATCAGAATTTTGTGCGATCGGGCAGTCTGGCGTACTGGAGAGGGTATTTCAGATCAACGCCAGACTGTGTAGTGGTGCCGTGTGAGAGTCGGAGTTACTTTGCAGGCGGGTGAGGAAATCGACAGACGCCCCGAAGCTGTGAGTACAGAACATTTTCACAACCTATTCGGAGATGCATTGCGAGAATTCATGGCAGCAGCGGTTATTTTTGAATTGATATATGCCCTACTAAAACTAAAGAATAAAAGTGACAGCTAGATGACATAAAACTTGATAAAACAGGAGTTCAGATCAAAATCTTGGTTGATTTGCTGATGGCTGTCCTTTGAAATTGAGCAACTAAACACGTCACATTAAAACTCATTTCTACCGAATGACTTAATGAAAAAGAGTGCACGAGGCAAACCCTAATAACTTCCAGACTTGCTTGCGATTTCATCAGTGTTATATGGTTTACATCACATAAAACGCCACGTCACTTTAAAAAAACTTTTCAGCTCTTTTTGCTATTCTTTTTGTTGTTCAATTGTGAAACGCTGCAGATTTCCATAGAGAGAGACAGACAGACATACAGAAAAGAGGGAGAGATAGATAGATAGAGAGAAAGAGAGAGAGAGAGAGAGAGAGAGAGAGAGAGAGAGAGAGAAATGTACTTCTTGGCAGCTGTCTACTTGTTTTGTCGGGTTCAACATTTTGCTGGCAGCAGCGCAACGCGGATGATATTTCATTTTCCAGTGCGTTTAATTTGACAACAATCCACAATACCACATCTGTCCTCCACGACTGCCTCTAAACAAGTGAGATGGGTTTTGGTTTGATAATGAATGAATGTTTTGTAACGCCGGTATCTCTTGCATGGCTTGGCATTGAAATCGATTGGGTTTTTAGTAGATTGGGCTGATCGAATTCGCTCGAAAAGGGACCCATCGTAACTTTAGGGTCAGAAATGTTTGGGTCGAATTCCATACGTGACCTTTTACAAGGATTCAGACCTGCGCGTGTGAGCTGCACCGGTACCGCACAGAAGACGTATGGAATTAATTGTCGAGAACCGGCGTTTCGTCCTCAAAATGTACAACCCTAGTACAGCAGTCTAAAATACGCATGACCCTTTGTTTGACACTGCATGGGAAGGTCTGTGTGTTTGTGATATGGGACACGCTAATGGGTGCGGTATTTTATGGGATAAATGTAAACCTGCTTTAATCTGAGGTTGTGCTTGGCGTTTTTTTTTCCACTGAATGTTGTTCCCCCAATAGTTTCAGCATACAGAAATTCCCAGTAATTCTATGATTCGGTGTGTTATATAGTCTATTAGCACAGTACACTCCTATTCCCCTTTAACCATTGAATGAAGAAAATTGTGAGTGAATATCTATTTGAACGAATGACTGTGTTTTATTATCCGACTTAAGTCTTTCTTAATCAAGTACAGCTGGAGCAAAACACGACTCAAAAAGACCGGCATGAGCTTACTGCTACGGACGACCTTTAGATTTCAGTAAGATACAAGCATATTGTTTATATCCACATTTTGTTCACTTTCTCTTTCTATTGCCTATTTCACATCGACTTGGCGAAATGTCAATTTACATGTTGTATTTTGTAGAGGGAGTAGAATTAATTCAGGATGTACAGTGGAATTGACTTTTCGTTTAATTTATTTTACTGCATAATTTCGCTCGTGGTGGAGTGAGAGGTTTTCTGTATGATGTCCAAGAGCGCGCGCACAGCCATGTTAAAATTAAATGGGGGGTGTAAAGCGAACACACACACACACACACACACACACACACACACACACACACACACACACACACACACACACACACACACACACACACGAGATGTTTAACATCAGACAGAACAGATGTTCTGTTTAACAGTTATCCTTCAACTGTTATCCAAAGCGCGGATACTGGGACTTCAGCTTTACGCTTATCCCCTGAAAAATAGTAAGGTGATTTCTGTCTTTGTAAATATTACTGATTTATAAGTTTAATGGTATTTTATTCCTGCCGATCGGACTATTATGAAAGTCTCTCGAAATTAACTCATAAATGAATCTGTGTATTAAAGGGAAAAATACATTCACAAAATATGAACAGTTTGTATTTTAGAAATCATTTTCTTAAGTCTGTTTTCAGCTAGCCTCAGTAGTCTGTTTTCCAACGCTGTAGATCCGTCGTCAGTATTTTTTCTCTGGATGTCTTTCAGCGATTAACAAAATGATAATAAGATGCTCGAGTTGGTGACATTGTTATGATACGAGCCACTTATACGTTTTTCTGGTCGGTCTGTAAAACACAGAAAGCGCATGTAATCTTATTTAGTAGGCCTACTGATTATAGTTTAATTTAGTTTGTTTATTATAAGGGTAACCCTTTTTTTAATGCTCTAACAAAACCGTCACATGGTACTATAGAACAGTTGGTCTACATTAAAAGTACAGTGAAAGATTTGAAAAATGTGTGTTTTGGTCAGGGAGAATAGCGCGATGGTCAGGACTTCCATATGTCACTTATGCCTTCAGTGTCTCTAGTGCCAGGTCTCACAGGCGGAAACGCATGCTTATGTACTTTTGGTTGTGTGGGTTTTTACACTTGCGGATCTCATTGACACACAAAAGTAACACTCGTTACCTTTGCGTGTTTTAAAATCGAAACAGATTTAAGAGGTTACTACAGTCCTGCTGAAATAATTTTATTCCAACACATTAATGCCAATTAGTCTTTTCAGTGTTTGATGCCAATGAAAAGGGTAAGTTAGACTTTCATCGGCGGCTAACCCTCAAAACCAAACAGCAAGGAAGATTTGCTAACAGGAACAAAAAAAAAAAAAGGACTGGAAAGCCAACCTAATTTTTGTGAGACAGTCCGTCCATGTGGGCTGGAATTATACAGCATGTATCTCTATATTCTTTGGTCCTGCCTCTTTCTTTCTCAGTTTCTGCTTTACTGTTGGATATTCCGGTTGTTTAAAAGACTTTCCGGAGCTATATATTAATGTAGCACAGGTAAATTCCGACAGTGCTGTACTGGAAGGAGTCCCCAAATAGATGATTTCCATATTCCATCAGTTAAATTTGAATTTTTAAAAAGTGAAATGATAGCTAAGTGTTAGTTTAACTCTTCAGAGAGTTAAATTAAAACATAGATGTGCTCTATCAAATTTTATTTACTCGTAATTTTACTTTTTGAGCAGTGGAGGACATTTTAAATATTAATGAAACGGAGATGAGTAGCAGATGCGTCCATACAGTCAGGAAAAAGGTTTAAGTCTCAGTCATAGAGAAACCTTTTGGTGGTACGTGGAACCAAAGAATCTTTGCAGATCCTTTTTCAATTAGTAGCCTCGAATCTCTGCTATAGGGTCACACCTAGTTATTATCTTATGGTCAATTAGCCAGGAGCTTGGGTCTAGCGTACCAAGTTGTAGTAACCTTGAATATATCGGAGAGATACAGAGCGACACAGCTGAGCTTTGATGTCAGTCCAGTAACTCTGCAGACTTTATTGAATTTGTTAACATGTCCATGCACTTTTCCCGGTAAACTCGTCGTTTTCCTCTTAAATTGGGCAACACTGGATAGTTTTTCCTTTAGTTTGACGGCTTTGATTTTATCAACGTTTTTGTTTTAATGTTAAGAGTGATTGATTTATTTTTAGGACATGTGAGCCTATTTAATAAGTTTATAAATCCGACACAATACATGCAGATGCGTGTAATGGGATTTATGCTGGTGGTTAACTAACGAATACTGGTGAACCAAAGGCCGGAGTTCATTTCAACTAAAGCCTGCTAAAAGCACAAAGAGAAGTTTTTATTCTCTCCGTTTGAAAACAGGCAACTGAGGTTTGGTCTCTCAGTATTTTTCCTTTATTTAGTTTGACTTTCAGTAGCATACAAGGCTTAATTTAGGAAAACGGGGAGAAATAGAATGAAGTGTTTTTGGTTTTAAAAAACGTACAAATTGTCTTGTATGCTTGAAGAGGAACATGTATTTTTTCTCACATAAAGCGCCTAAATTATACGTGCTGGCTGCCAGGCTGACCCGAGATTTGTTGTTGTTGCTTCTGGTTCACGTGGATGGCGGTTTCAGAAGCCACCTTAGCGTGGAAGACCATTGGACATAAATAAACAGTAAAGACACGGCAAAATAATAAAATCCACGCCCTCTGGGATCAGAGCCTAACCACCAGAACAAGGTGAAGCGCTCTGCTTATTTTGCTATCTTTAAAAAAACTCTTAAAATGTGAGGTTATATGCGCGATTAATCATGTTGAGTAGATGTGCCAAGAGCATTTTTTGGCAAAAGTTTTTGCTGCTTAAAACCTTTAAAACGTACATCTTATTTACTCGCTACAGCAGCGACAATCCTCTGCCTGTTTTCTTTCAGATCACATTTCGCAGTGCCGGTTGCCAGGTTATTATTTACGGAGGTGACTCTGAAACATGAGTTCATTGTTCAGCTCCGGTCGGTCGCAGCGCCGGACAGCGTTGAGGTAATCGCGCACCTCAGGTCGCGGTTCACGGCCCCTCCACTTCCAGAGACGGAGCGGCAGGTGGGGGACGTGGGGCCGCCTGGCTGTCCGCCGTATCTGCAGCTCCTGCGGCTTTGTTTTGGGTTTTTATTGCTTGCGCTGCCTTTATTTTTAAAGAAAGGGAAAATGAGTTTATCTCTCTAGGGCACACAGCTGCCTGACGTTAAATACGGGATTTTTAAAGTCTGATTGCGTATTTATTATTGTTAAATGCAGTTATGTGTGTTGAAAAAAACTCAATTTAACACAAGAATATAAGAGGCTGGTATCTGTCATGCGTATCTGGTTATAGATGCTGAATCGGTATGGACTAAATAGACTAAATCTAAATGGTTGTTGCATCTAACCAAATGGAAGTTAGAACGCTCTCCACAATTAAATTTTAGTCTGCGGAAGAAAACTATAGTAAAACACCAGCGGAGAGCGGATTTTCAGGGAAACTGGACAAGAATATTTTACCCAGAATAACCATCCTATGGCTTTTGCTCTGATCTGTCTGTTTTAACTACAGTCTCTAACGGGAAAGCTCATTTCATCCAGGCATTAATGATATTTACAAAAAACAAAATGAGCGAGGAATCTGACAACAAGTAGCATGTTTGTTGCTGTATCCTTTTAAGACGTAGTTGCTTCCCAGTGCTGTGTCGACACAAAAGAACAAAAGGATGAAGTGTGAAGGCTGAATTGCTGTGGGTGAGAGAGCAGTAACGCCACCGCCCCTGTCCCTCAGCATGGCAGGACTTTTCACCTGTGACAAAGACAGGGACCCTTACTCAGGACCATACCCCCCCCCCCACCTCACCTGTCAGTACTGATTATCATTTATGATATTAAACTAATCTGCTGTTAACCTCACTGTCTGTCCAGTGCATGGCAGAAGCAGACGGGCATCCCCTCTGACAGAGCCAGGTTCTGTCATGGTTCCACTGTTACTCTGGGCTCTCTCTGAGGGGGTCGCAGGCCTGGGATCTGCATAAAGCTGCTATGTGGCTATTTATTTTGTTAAAAGCACCAAACAGATAAAATTAAATAGAATTGAACTGAATTCCTCCTACAGTGCAAAGAGCCAGGACTGGGACAGAACCTGTTACCCTTTGCTTTTACAACAGAATGAGTGTCACACCCTTTTCTCGACATGAACAGTTTGGCAATTTTATTTTCATGATTGCTGAATTTACCCAGCTTTGCTGGTGCAGATAAAAATGAACAATCACATTCATCTGAGCCAGAGTTAAGGCTGGTTGTTGCTTGAAACTTGGCCCAAATTTTTTATCCTACAGAGACAAATGAAAAGTAAAGTTAAAAAAAAAAAAAAACATGAAAGCCGAATGCATTCGATATTTGCAGCTTGAAATGGATGTTCGCTGTAGCAAGCAAACAGCCTAGCAGCTGGGTTTGAGGAGTGCTGACAGGCTCATTGTTGGGTTCATGGTTAACAGGTGTCCGGTTCCCCAGCACAGACACACAGGTGATCAGACAGGGCCGTTTTTTGGGCTGCTGTGGTGTGACGCTGTGGTGTGACGCTGTGTCATCCAGCCGTAGCTCACAACAAGGTTAAAGTAGCGGCGGCCGAAATCAGGTTTCATCAGTCATGTTAAGGTGGAGCTACACTCAACTGTCAGTCATTTGTGTGAACCAATGGTAAACCAAATCAAAAGGTATTCTACAGCCAGTGCAGTCATTGGTCCAAATAATTGAGCCACTGATGGTAGCTCCTCCCATTTTTGGGTCAGTGAAGCCGCACTCCCCATCACTGCCCTAAAGTGGGAGATTGTCCACACAAAACTGCTTTTTTATTAAATCAGAAGTGCGTTTTATGTCAGTCAGTGCAATATAAATGTCAGGGATATATATACATATATATACTGTATAACGCCTGAACATTTTTGCTTTTAAATAACCTACTGAATTCTGAATGAATGTTACTGAATGAAAACATACTACAATTTTGTGGAATCTGTTGACAAAATAAATGTAATTAAAGTCCATGTTTCATTTTTGTGAGTGTAGTCAGTTTGGTTAAAAAACACAGTGTAAATGTAATATGACATTATCCTCTGTCCAGCACTGCTGATTACAACAACATTGTATTATGTACATTTCTTTGTCCTGAACGTTCTGCCCTGTGAACTACTTCTGCACTGCATCCCCCCCTCACTGCGTTAATTTCCAGGGTTACATTCAGCCTCTGTATCGTGTGACCCTCTGCTGGCGTGATGCAGAATTATGGCAGCAGGAACTCAGGGTCTTCTCAAACTCTGTGCTTTTCCAGACGTGTAGCTGTGACATCGTTGGGACTGTAGTTCATGTGCAGGTTTCATTGTGACATCACTGTTGTGGTGATTGTGATGTCACAAATGGGGGATTTCCTCCCCGGTGGTTTCCTCCTGCCTTCCCTTTGAAGACGGGCAGGTGGAATGGGGTACATCCTCCCCACAGTGTGGCAGCAGTGCTTTGGGTGGCTGTTCTGTTCTTTAGAGAGGTGACAGAGGAAGATCTGGAAGATCTCATAAACTCAAGAGCTGGGCCTATAAAAGACAGATAATCTCACATCGCACCCTCAACCCAGACCAGCTGTGCGAATGAAACGATATGAAACTGCATGAACCCCCCTGCGTATGCTGTTTAGTTATAGCTGGCTGCAGGTGAGTTGGAGGCGTTTTTATGGTAAATATCACAGGCTTTGGTTTGAAAATGGTGTTGCTCAATGATCAAAGATGGACAAATCAGTTAAGATGTAAGCGTTTTGGCCAAAACATTTTATGATTTCCTCCTAAAACAATTTCCCACATATGTTCTTGCATGTTTTACAGATGTGATGTAGTTAAGTGATGAATTTGTGCACTAATGAGGGGTGTTGTCTCTTTGTCAGTGCCCTCTGCTTGTGGTTTGTCAGTATTCATCAGAGTGAAATCAGGATGTAAGTTGTGCTATAATCCCCTCATGCAGACCGAGGAGATTTTAGGCTCCAAATGTCTCTATCTGCCAAACCGCCCAACAGCATGCTGCAGCTCATTGCTTAAAGGTGTGGAAGGTTGAAGAGCTGTAAAGATTTTTGTGTTAAAATATTGTTACAAGACTAATAATATGCTTCCTACCACTGAAAAGGGTAGGTAACTAAAAACCGTAGACAGTAACCCCTAGGGCTGAGTTAAACCGGCAGACACTGCCCCCTACAGGGCTGGAGTTAAACCTGCAGACACTGCGGCCCTCCAGGACTGGAGTTAAACCTGCAGACACTGTGGCCCTCCAGGACTGGAGTTAAACCTGCAGGCACTGCGGCCCTCCAGGACTGGAGTTAAACCTGCAGACACTGCGGCCCTCCAGGACTGGAGTTAAACCTGCAGACACTGCAGCCCTCCAGGACTGGAGTTAAACCTGCAGACACTGCGGCCCTCCAGGACTGGAGTTAAACCTGCAAACACTGCAGCCCTTCAGGACTGGAGTTAAACTGCCCCTACAGGACTGTTAAACCTGCAGACACTGCAGCCCTCCAGGACTGGAGTTAAACCTGCAGACACTGCAGCCCACTGGAGTTAAACCTGCCACTCCCCTCCAGGACTGGAGTTAAACCTGCAGACACTGCGGCCCTCCAGGACTGGCCCTCCAGGACTGGAGTAAACCTGCAGACACTGCGGCCCTCCAGGACTGGAGTTAAACCTGCAGACACTGCGGCCCTCCAGGACTGGAGTTCAGCCTTGTTGAACATATTGATTTATGGCTATGGATCAGTATTATCATATCAGATTTATGCCAGTGAACTTTGAGGCTATCCTCTACTTCATGTTTGTTTTGCAACGTGTGTGGGCATGTCTGTTTTTATTTGATCTTCTGTAATGTTGTAGCACATGTTGTTCTAGACTAGCAAATTTCCCCCCAGGGTGATAAAGTTTATCTCCTGATAGAATCCCCTGACCTAAACCACCCACCCCCACCACCCCCGTGCCTGAATTCTGACATTTCCGCATGACCATTCTCTCCTGCACATTTATTTTATTGCCTTGCCAAGTTCTGGGAAGGCATTTTTATGGAAGGAATATTTTTAAAAAACTATGCTTGACAGCTCCTGCAGCCAACATAACTTCTAGCTGTCCAAGCTTGTGCTCATAGAGTATGCACATTACTGGGCGTATCTGTTTTAAATCAGCTGTTTTCCTTGGCCTCGTTTGGAGGCAGCGCTTCCGTGTTTGTTTGAGGGTTATTGTAACAGGGATGAGATGGATCACGGTGTGGCCCCCTACTGGTGCCAGACCGGAAGTGCGGTAGCCCTGAAATTAAATGGAGCTATTTATAGCAGCTACAGTTTGGCACAGCTATGCAGGTACATCAAAGACACGTCCTTACTCAGTGTTATGGTCCAAAACTGCAGCAGGGTGTATGTCTGCAGGCCAGGCCTTTCTGGTTTTCCTTCAGACACCAGACACTTTGGACTTTCAAACAAGGTGTGTGAATTTCTCTGCCTTAAATTGAACATTAAAGTGATGAAACCCAGCAAAAAGCAGCAGACACGTTGGCCCTGTGCGTGTTTGTGCTTGCTATGCATGTCTCACCATATCCTGCAGGGGGCCCTAGACTTCCCATGCTGTGCATAGCTCCCCTAAACCTGGGCTATACCTCCACATATCACTCACACCGCTAACCGCTAATGCTCACGCCAACGTCTCTCCCTCTCCTTCTCTCTATCTCTCTCTCTCCCTTTCTCTCTCTCTCCATCTCTCTCCCTCTCTCTTTCTATGTCTCTCTACTTCTCTTACTCCCTATCTCTCTCATACTCTATCTCTCCGTCTCCCTCCCCTCCTTCTCAATCTCTCTCTATTGAATATCTGGATACCTTGCATGACCTTGGCAATATTAACATCTTTACCATCTATGTCTATGAATACATGATTGTGTTTTTCATTCATACCAACTAACGAGTGCTGGAGTGCCCTAACATGTGCCCTTATGAGTACTGGGTAGCCCTAACGAGTTCAGTGCCCTAACATGTGCCCCTAGTGAATACGAGAACCCCTGAAACACTCTATTGAGCTGAAGTACCCAAAAAAAAAACCCCAAAGAGCTGTTATAAGCAAGCCTTTAGCATCTGCCATTAGAGACACTTATTAATCTGTCCGTCTGACCAGATCTTTCATCTTTTTGTGTCCTCGTCTTTGCTTATGTTTTTAAAAAGCGTTTTTGTGTGTTTGTTTGCTCCTCATCTCCCAATAAAAGGGGATAAGATCCAGAGCTGGCTGCGCATTATGGCCTTATTAGATTTTAGTGGAATCCAAGCAAGCAGATAAATTCCCCCAATCAAAAACAAGAACAGGCTAAGTGGGAGGAGGCTTTCGTGTGACCCCCCCAGCCCAAAATCTTTCTGCAGCACCCAGGACAGTCGGTTCAGGACGCCGCGGGTTTGGGCCCATGGCTAATCTCTGTGTGAGGCAGGACACAGGCAGAGCCACGCAGACCTGGATGAATGAAAAAAGGTCTGTTGTTTAAAATGGCTGAATATGAGGTCTCCATTGTTTCCCCAAAACAGAGCCGATTTTAGCGCCAGTTTTTTTTTTTGACCCAGAAGGAAAGACTTGCTGGTTGCTTGGTTACGAGACAAAAGGAGAAATCGGTTAGATGCGTCTCTCTCTCTCTCTCTCTCTCTCTCTCTCATATCTGTTGCACCTTGCTTGCTGTTTCCCTGTTTCTGATTGATCATAATCCATTCCAAAGTAACAGTGACTCCTCTGTTAAACTCCTTTGTCAGGATGTTTTTTTTTTTACAGAATAATTTTTGCAGCAGTTACACTCTTAGTTTATTCTGCGTTTGCCTGGGTGCTGTTTCAGAGCTGCAGGTTATTTGCGTACAGGTAGAGGAGATTTCAGGAAATACATGGAGTCACTGTACACGGTGTTGTTGTAGTTGTTGCTGAAGTGAAGCATTGTGGGTACTGAGGAGCAGCTCACTCATTCACCTGTAACCCACACACACACATACACATACACACACACATGCATACACACACACACACATACACATGCACACACGCACACGCACACACACACACACACTGCCAGTGTGTCCAGGTGCAAGTGACCCTAGTCTGCAGCTAGAACCTTCAGTCCCCCCCCCCTCCCCAACCCCAGAGCATTAACACAAAATGGAGGAAAGAAAGCAACCCAGCTGTGTAAAACATGCACTCTGTCTAAGTACTGTGTACCCGGGCCCTGGCATTTTACACATTCATTGAGTCTGGACACTCAGCCCAAACACATGATTTCTTTTTTTTGAAATGCTTGATTTTACCAGGAAGATTCCATCTGAGAAGGACATCTCCTTTGTTCTAAGAAGGATACAAAATTGTCACCAGTCAAAAATACAAAATGACATACAATGAAATCAACATGCAAGGAAAGGTATAATAATTTGAGCAGGATCTTTGGGATGTAGAATTACACGAGTGTATTTTTTAATTAGACCCAGGAAATAAGTTTCTGAACAGTCAAAATCAGCATGTAAGTATGAAAAATGCTCTGGCGAAACACTTTGACTTGAAGCCTGGAATCTTGAACTGGTTTGGATCCAGATTAGGATTCTCCGTTTGTTGATAAAATGTAACACCAGGAAACACACCTTATGGTTTCGGGCACTGTAGCTAAGCACACCTTTTGGGTGGAGGCTGTGATTGGAGGGGCCAGACTGGATGAGACGTGATGTCGGAGGATGTCATTGGAGGGGATCGTTCATTCGTCTGTGTGTGACACAAAAGTTTGAAAGTACGTGGTCGCAATTCCGTTTAACGACAAACGATCTGCCTCCCCCCATTTGTATGTGTCATTGTGGAGGAGATGGATCGCATGGGTTTGTGATTGGATGAGATTTTATGTGGGAGGCTGTCATTGGAGGGTTGCTTTGTATGGGATATTGTGATTGGAAGAGACAGAATGTGTGGGAGGCCATGATTGGAGGAGACAGCTTGTGTAGGCTTGTTATTGGCTGTCTGGAGCTGAGGGCCCTGGATACAGCAGCTCTTAGAGAGGCAGTCTCTCTCTCTCTCTCTCTCTCTCTCTCTCTCTCTCTCTCTCTCTCCTCATTTACCCTGTCCTCTGCTCTTCGCTCTCTCTCTGTCTGTGTTGTGGATCAAACGAAGCGCAGAGTGTGAAGCCTCCACAGCGTCTCTGCTGCACACAGTCTCTGCGCCCCATTTCTCCACTGATGTTCGAAAAGCCCCCTAAGTCTTAACTGTGGTTTGCTATGCCTGGAGAAAGCAGTGCAGTTCAGAGTGATAGTGCCAGGTTTTTACCTCTCTGCTGTAAGCCTGGTGAAAGCAGTGCAGTTCAGAGTGATAGTGCCAGGTTTATACCTCTCTGCTGTAAGCCTGGTGAAAGCAGTGCATTTCAGAGTGATAGTGCCAGGTTTATACCTCTCTGCTATAAGCCTGGTGAAAGCAGTGCAGTTCAGAGTGATAGTGCCAGGTTTATACCTCTCTGCTGTAAGCCTGGTGAAAGCAGTGCAGTTCAGAGTGATAGTGCCAGGTTTATACCTCTCTGCTGTAAGCCTGGGGTTCAGAGATTACACATTTAAAGATGGCAGACAGGGCTCTGCAGAAACAGGGCACCAGACTCAGGCAGCAGTTCTCAGACTCGGTCCTGGAGACGCACTGTGCAGGCAGGGTGTCATTCAAACCATTCAAGCCACAACCATGAAGAGTCTAAACTTAGGAGTCAAATGACAGCAAAGGAGAATTAGAAAAAAGTGCTTTGTGCTAAAGTTTAAGCATAGACTCTGCTGACACTGCCCCCTACAGGACTGGAGTTAAACCTGCAGACACTGTGGCCCTCCAGGACTGGAGTTAAACCTGCAGACACTGCCCCCTACAGGACTGGAGTTAAACATGTTCATGTGTATGTGTGCACAGGTGAAATGGGATCCTCTGATCAGGGTAGATTGCAGTCTTTGTGCCCCCTGCTGGAACAGTTCCCACACTGCACTTGCTCCATTAGCCATGGCCTCTCTGTCTTCTCTCTTTCTCTCTCTCTCTCTCTCTCTCTCTTCTTTCTCTCTCTCTCTCTTTCTTTCTCTCTTCTCTCTCTCTCTCTTTTTCCCTCTCTCTCTCTCGGATCTGTAAGATCCCTGAAAGAATTTCTTGTCTGAATCGCTTTTTTGTTGATCCTTGTTCGATTTAAAGCACCCCCCCAAGCTTTGCTCCCGCCAAATGAAAGCACTGAAGTTCTACAACATGCTTTGGAATAAAGTGGAAAACATGATTTTATTTTTTAATGCGTAGAGAAAAGGAGGGTGTGAAATTAGTTATTTGTGAGAAAAATAACCTCCTCATCCCAGAGAGCAAATGCTGAGTGACTCACTCCTCAGCTGAAAATGGCCCGTGCTCCAACCGCCCGTTTATCTGGGGAGAACTGGCTCTTACTGCACACAGCTTTGTTTATTTGTGCTTTTCATCACTGAGCACAAAGTGCAAAAGATCAAAAAGATGTCAGCATGAAGAGCAGACCGAGCGAAGTTTTGGAAGTCCTGAGGAATGCAGTAAAAGAGTATTAAACCTCACCGAAAGCATTGTAAAAAAACCCCATGAAAATTCCTTTAATTCTATCCCACCTTTTTTTCCCCAAGTTCAGAAAGGGAGCCGAACTCATCTCTGTGTCCCGTGGCGTTTGCACAGGCAAGCACACACCCACCTCCTGAACGGAGGGTCACCCCCGCCCCGCCGCGGGTCGAGCTCACACGTGTGTGAGACACAGGAAGCAGAAGGAGGGTGATGGATGCTGTACACAGATCATGGTTTTAGTTGCTAAAAACAGACAGCCTCACAGTGTGCGGGTTTTACCTTCCCAACCCCTGACCAGATCAGTGGTATGACTATGCTGATTGGTACTTTCAGGTTATGGTGACAGCGTTCGTGAAACTTTAATACGAGAGACACATTACAGATAAGTGCAGATATTTTTATTTAGTTTTGTGTGTGTGTGTGTTTGTGTGTGTATGTGTATGCGTGTGTGTGTGTGTGTAATCCCTTTAGCCTCAGCACTGCACTTGAAGAGTGGGGCTGCTCTAATCTGTTCGTGTGCCAGAGGGTGAAGCGTTAGCACGTTAGCTCCTGCAGAAAAACAACCCCTTTAAACAGAGACCCACCCAGCAGGCTGGTGGATGAGGCTTCTCTGCCAAAGCACTGAGGGCGACCTGGTGAGAACGCTAACGCTCTCCATTCACAGCTCAACGGGCGCATTTGCTCCTTCTCAGCTTCAATAATGTCAAACTGGCTTTTTTTCAGCCCAAGGTTACAGACTGGAACATTTCAGATTCAGGCCGGGCTCAGTGACAGAGATGGTGAAATAGGGATACATCATCTCATGTGTACAAAACTGAGAGAAGTTCCACCAATCATGGTGTACATTGGTAGCGACCAACACAACAAGGCTGACAGTGATAGGTCGATATTCTCTAGCTTGTGAGCATTAACCAGGAAGTGCCAACGAATTCTGTGAATGCTGGAGCTCCTCTCTGCTTTATGACATCAGCACGGTCTCATTCCTGATTTGCTGCTTTTGTTCTGTGAAAGCAGAGCCAGTCAGGGTCCAGAGCAAACAGGCTAATCACACCCAGGAGCCTCTATAGCACTGTAGGCTGGGGGCATAAGGGGTTCACTTGCCCAAATAAAAAATTCCCTGGGGTTCCAAACACTTCTGTTTTTGCCCCATAAAACTTTGAATGGCAAGCTTTAGATCAACGCACATCATCGCTGTGAGTTAAAAGCCCAGATCTGTGTTTTTTAAAACATCTTTTTCCCTGGTTTTGGCAGGGGAAAGTGAGTGCCCTTCCACTCACTACGGGGGGTTGAGTGAAGCAGTAGGTTACGCACGGCCTCCAGCAGGGAGCCAAGCCGCCCGGCCCCCGCTCTGATATTTCGCTCATCCCCCGAACGGCAGCCAAAACAGACACAACAATCACCCTGATGACAGAACGGCGGTAAATGTCATTCAGTCTGGCCATTTTACTGATAATAACAATGATTATGATGATGATGATCATAACAGAGATAGATATAAATCCATCCGGGGCGATCTAATGGATTGAGTTTCCCGTAATCCGCTCGGGGCAACAGAGACCTTTTTATCTGTCCAGGAAAAACGGGCTGGAAGCTGTGACTGCGCTGCTTCAGACCTGCTCAGGAATGAAGCAGTTTTGCTTCAGTAACAGCTGTGCTGCCTCAGTGAAACCCAAGTGAAGCAGTTTTGCTTCAGACAGAAAGTTTTTTTCTGCTTCAGTCCTGCCTCACAAACATCGCTGTGCTGAGATGAGGGTGAAGCTGAAGCTGTGTTGCTTCAGAAAAGGCACCTCCGCCTGACTGCGCCAGCCTGACCGTTCCCTGTGCCTCATTCAGGGAGTCCCACAAAGTCATGAGTGTTGTTGCTGCACGGTTGCCTAGCAGCCACCTGTATCCTGGGCAACATACAGAGTTCAGCTTTTTTTGCACCCTGCCCTGTCACACAGACGCACATAAAGTGTCTTACCTTGAATAACTCACTGTTACCTCAGTAATTTGCCCCCCTGGGATTTGAATCCGCCCCCCAAGGGGCAGACTGGGGTGAAGTAATTATTTTAATCACTCAGACCCTTCGGGCTGGGGTCCTTTGGCTCCTGTATGTCCTCTGGCTCTGCAGACTGTCCAGCCCTTCTATGCTCAGTTACTTTACCAGGCATGATATCATATGCCTGATTCAGGTATGGCTCAGTCGTATGCTTGCGGGTGGAGATGCTGTGCCCCAACTGGGACTCAAACCTGCACCCCCACTGGATGGGTTAGAGCAAGTGGCACAATCAGCACTGTAAGCTGCAGTCCCTCACAAGCTTCTCCAGTATCATAATATTTTATAAAAGCGGTTTAGCCGGTTTATCATAGCAGTGGTATCATCAAGGCAAAATGAAAACAAAGAAGCATGCATCTCCATTTCTGCTGTTAGAAACCAGACTTTATCAGCTGCATTCTGCCACTGTCACATGTTTCTGTGGCTAATAAAGTTTATTCAAAAAAGTCTAAAATGAGACTAAATCTAGTTTAGATAATGCAATAATAAATCAGTTTTCTCCATTTCTGGAGAAGCGTCTCTTTGAAGATGTGAGTTTTGCAATTTCTTGCAGCAGAGGACAGACTCATGTTGGCGTGTTTTTGGCTTTTGGCGGGACAGTACTCGCGTCGGCCACATTGCGCTAAATACTGTGGAGCCGCTCAGGCTGCCGATTCATATTTAATGTTTTATTAATGACTCACAGGTGGACTTGGAGGCTTTAGTGTGGGTCTCCAGAGTGTGTGTGTGTGTGTGTGTGTGTGTATGTGTGTGTGTGTGCCTGTTTGTCTGTCTGTGTGTGTGTGTGTATTTGAATTCTGCTTGCTTTTAGTTGTGAAATAAGGTTGTCAAGAGCAGTTATAGATGAAAAATTTTCAAACCCTTTTTTACTTTTGGCAAATGAGAGAAAGAGAGAGAGACATGGGAAAAATTCATCTGAAAAATAAAACAGAATGTGGATACAGTTGATGGAAAAAAAATGCAATGATGCTGGCCAAAAATGTGCACAGCTCTCTCTCTCTCTTCCTCACACTCTCTTTTTCTCTCTCTCCCTCTCTCCCCCTTTTTGAAGTTGGACAGCCTTCAAGCACAGATGGAGAGAGAGAGAAAGAACAAGGGAAAACGGAAGAGAAAGACTGAGAGAGCTGCACAGGACACCAGCTTCCTTGGGATTCAGTAAAGAGAGAATCAGGTTCCCCAAAAAGAGCAGGGTTCCCCAAAAATGGCAGGGTTCCAGACATAGGAGGATCCCCAGGTAAATGCTCAGACCCCAAGATGGAAGCTGTGTGTTCCTCTGCTTCCCAGCTTTTCCCCCAGTGCTCCATGGGAGTTGTAGGCCCAGTGTGGAGAAGCTGATTTAGAAGCCAAAATGGCTGCTTGTGGAGTTTAGCTAACAAATATAGAGTGTGTGTGTGCGCATGTGTGTGTGTGTGTGTGTGTGTGCATGTGTGCGCATGTGTGTGTGTGTTCTCTGTACCTCCTCATAGTGCGTTGCTTGGCCCTGGGTGCGAGACGATTGCCTGTGCTCATTGTTGTTTTGGGGGTGGTGGGAGGGGGGCATGAAATGACTGCCCTGCAGCAGGTGAGCGCTCTGCAGTCACTGTGGGCAGAATCTGCACAGCCCGCGGGATCACAGAGAGCCAGACTGAGCCAGAGCACACAGCAGCCTGGGGCCACCCTTACGCAACGCCCCAAACACAGAACCTCATTTAACCCGCGCATCCGGGCCGCTAGCCAGCACAGCCTCAACTACAGCGCGCCTCAAAACACCACACAGCACAGACAGCCTGGAACAGCGCGCCTCAAAACATCACACAGCACAGACAGCCTGGAACAGCGCGCCTCAAACCACAGACAGCCTGGAACAGCACAGCACAGAGAGCCTGGAACAGCGCGCCTCAAACCACACACACAGAGAGCCTGGAACAGACAAAACCTGGAACAGGAACAGCGCGCCCCAAAACACCACACAGCACAGAGAGCCTGGAACAGAACAAAACACCACACAGCACAGACAGCCTGGAACAACGCGCCCCAAAACACCACACAGCACAGAGAGCCTGGAACAGCGCGCCTCAAAACACCACACAGCACAGACAGCCTGGAACAGCGCGCCTCAAAACACCACACAGCACAGAGAGCCTGGAACAGCGCGCCTCAAAACACCACACAGCACAGAGAGCCTGGAACAGCGCGCCTCAAAACACCACACAGCACAGACAGCCTGGAACAGCGCAGCCTGCACCTCAAAACACCACACAGCACAGAGCCCTGGGACAGCCACACAGCACCTCAAAACACCACACAGCACAGACAGCCTGGAACAGCGCGCCCCAAAACACCACACAGCACAGAGAGCCTGGAACAGCGCCCCAAAACAAAACACCACAGAGAGCCTGGAGCAAAACAGCACAGACAGCCTGGAACAGTGCACAGAGAGCCTGGAACAGCAAAACACCAAAACACAGCACAGACCAAACAGAGAGCCTGGAACAACAGCACAGACAAAACAGCACCTCAAAACACCATACACAGACCACAGAGAGCCTGGAACAGCGTGCCCCAAAACACCACACAGCACAGACAGCCTGGAACAGCGCACCTCAAAACACCACACAGCACAGACAGCCTGGAACAGCGCACCTCAAAACACCATACAGCACAGACCACAGAGAGCCTGGAACAGCGCGCCCCAAAACACCACACAGCACAGACAGCCTGGAACAGCGCGCCTCAAAACACCACACAGCACAGAGAGCCTGGACAGAATTGACACTCTGTGTTATCCACAAAACCCCATCTGCGCAGGAGAACGCGATGGCTGAGTCCGTCCGGGTGGCCTGGCACCTCGCCAAAAGCACCTGGCCTTTTGTTGACTCTGAGTTGGTAAAGACGTGTGCAATCGATATGTTAATTGAAGTACTTAGTCATGACCCCAAAACAAAAAACACACAGTCACAGAACTTATCAGACAGATACCATAGTCTGATTAATTCAATATTACATTTCCTGTTTTCTCAATCATAATGCTCACATCTCATTTTATGAACCTGATGCTAAGCTACAAGCCCACATTTACTGCAGTTTATGGCCTACTAATGAAAATGTTAGCATTATATTACATGATATTATCTTATATTATATTAAAATATGTTATGTCATATTATTATATCATGTTATATTATATGCCTATGGTATAATGTGATGGCCCGTCACTCTGTTCACAAATGTAAAGCTGGCCCAATCACAATAGGAATTGAAAGTCCCTGCTGTAAGGCATTTGACTGATTTTACATTTACATAATGGCGCTCATCACTCACGTCATTGGTTCATGATTTACTTAACCACACCCATCGATGGTTTGTCATCGCATTTAACTTTTATATTTATAAAAGGGCTTAAACAAAATGAACTACAAGATTTTTTTTTTGGGCTGAATTTTTCCGGGACAATATGGGGCATGAACATAAATTAGTTGGCGGTAAATTGCAAACTTACACAGAGTTGGTATTGGTTGGAACAGCTTGTCAGGTCATGTAGGAGACAGAGAGCCTTTGTGAAATTCATGCTCAGGCTTGCTTAAGTGCAGTATGCTCTGATGTATAAAGTAAAAACCGGAACCTCGTTCCTCAACCCCCTTAAAACCCCGAGCCTCCGGAAAATGTTTGGAAAAAAGAACAGCTCAGTTAATCACAGGCACACAGGAGAAGTCAGGCCAGCACTCTTCAACGGTGGCAGAGTGACTCCGGCTCCGTGACAGCCAGTTTAAAAGACCGATAACGTCTGAAACGTCTGCCTCCCTCCAGCTCTGAGACACGACAGACATGCGTAGCTGGAGGAACACGGCAGCAACTTGCTGAAATCTTCTCGGCAGCAACGCCCGCACACTGACTGCATTCCCAAGCCCCATTCAGAATCCCTGCGGTGACAAACATCGGCAATAACAAGCCTTGGTGAATTAAAACAAAAAGAAAGCAAAATGTCTAAAGTATTAGCGTGGGAGGCTGTTCTCGAAAGAGCCAGACTTAAAAAAATAAATAAATAAATAATAAAATGATACAGATATGTATATCCAATCAGTCTTCTTCCCCCAAGGCATTATGGATCATAAATTGAAGCTTAAAAAACAGTTGAAAAAAAAACTCCTCTGCAGTGACATGACGGTACGCTCGCTTCCTTTGATCCGCCCGCATTCTATCGGCTTCACCTTACCTCACCTCTGAGACAGCTCTGCTCTGCGCTCTCCCTCACACACACGCAGACGTACACACTCACACGCTCACACACACACTCCCACTAGTCTACTACCTTGTTTAGCTGCCAGGCAGAAAACTCATTTTCAGAGTTGAGAAGAGAACAATTAAATCGCTTGTTAAGCTTACATATGTGAATATATGTGCGCATATTTGGTTGCAGGTTGGCTTAGGTTAGTGCTTTAGCCGTAGTTCATGTAACTCTCAGTGTCTGTGATACTGCAGGTCACTGTGCAGAAGACCATCTGCTGAAGGACTGTAATGGCTTAGCCTCTCAGTGCTCCACAGAGCTCAGTGTGCCTCTCAGTGCTCCACAGAGCTCAGTGTGCCTCTCAGTGCTCCACAGAGCTCAGTGTGCCCCTCAGTGCTCCACGGAGCTCAGTGTGCCTCTCAGTGCTCCACGGAGCTCAGTGTGCCCCTCAGTGCTCCACAGAGCTCAGTGTGCCCCTCAGTGCTCCACAGAGCTCAGTGTGCCTCTCAGTGCTCCACAGAGCTCAGTGTGCCCCTCAGTGCTCCACAGAGCTCAGTGCCTGCCATGTGGCTACATGTTTTGTAATGGTTATTTCGCAGAGTACAGTTTGCTGTTTGTGTTTTCAACTGCAGTTTGATGTTGGGTAGTGGCATTTTGCAAAATGAGTCAGCACAGTGATCAGCTGTGTGTGTGTGAATGTGTGTGTGTGTGTGTGTGTGTGTGCGTGCATTTTCGAGTGTGTGTGTGTAGCTCCTGTCCGTGTCGATACTGAGCATGTCGGCCAGTACACTGTCTCCCAAGTAAACCACACGACTCACCTACAGCCCCCCCCACTCCAGCAGCCAAGCCCCCGTCACAGGCTAGGTTTAATAGGAACAGGAGGGGGGTGGGGTGGCACAGTGAAGGAAAATCCCCCCTCTGCAGGACAGATGTGCTCATTGCTGTGCCTTAGGGGCTCTCTCCTCACTGAAACTACCACTAAAGACACCTTGGGCTGTGTAGCTGTCAGGGTTGCACCCCAGTGGCGCACATTGGTGCAGCGGGGTGCGTGATTTTGAAAGGGTGCGCTCCCCCGCTCCTCCACGCTCCTCCGCCACCCTTGCGCTAGTTTTGTGTTTGCTGAGTCACTCAGTTCCTCCGATAGCTTTTCCAGACCAAGCACAGTAGTAACATTATCCTATCATGAAAAAAGAGACATTTTTTATTTGCTGTGTTATTTGGAGTGCATCTTGTGAAGGGGGGGGGGGGCATGGAGAAACATTGTGCAAGCAGAAATGGGACCTGTTTCAACGCCCCCTCCACCGTCCAAACCAGCTCCACGGTTTGGTATTGCGCGAGCTTTTTAGTTTTTTTTTTTTTTTTTTGCTGAGCCACTGTCGACAGAATATGCTGACCACCTTTTTTAGTGTTTTCACTTTATATAGCCTGTGTGTGTGTGTGTGTGTGTGTGTGTGTGTGTGTGTGTGTGTGTGTGTGTGTGTGTGTGTGTGTGTGTGTGTGTGAGTGTGTGTGTGTGTGTGTGTGCATTTGTGTGTGTGTGTGTGCATTTGTGTGTGTGTGTGTGTGTGTGTGTGAGTGTGTGTGCACGTGCATTTGTGTGAGTGTGTGTGTGTAAATTCTGTATCTTCAAATTTTCATTTTCTCCACTTATTCCTCATAAACCTTTACATTTGGTATTTACATTTGATAATAATGTTAACAAAAATAATAATAATAATATCGTAATTGTAATAAGAATGTTATCATTGCTGTTTGCTTTTTCCTCCTTTCCTTCCTCTTAGTCGGCAGTGCCGTTTGTTAAGCACATGGATGTTGAGAAGGAGGCAGGGCACAGAACTGGTGAAGAGTTGCTACAACACAGGCATAGTGCAGTTCCCTCGTAGAGGGTTAGCACAGGGTCAGTAAAGGGTTGGTTTGGTACAGAGTTGATACATGGTTGGCACAGAGTTGGCACAGGGTTGGCACAGAGTTGGTACAGAGTTGATACATGGTTGGCACAGAGTTGGCACAGGGTTGGCACAGGGTTGGCACAGAGATGATACATGGTTGGCATAAAGTTGGCACAGGGTTGGCACAGGGTTGGCACGGGTTGGCACAGAGTTGGCACAGGGTTGGCACAGGGTTGGTACAGGGTTGGCACAGAGTTGGTACAGAGTTGATACATGGTTGGCACAGAGTTGGCACAGGGTTGGCATAGTGCAGTGCCCTTTGCTCAGCTCAGCAGTGTCATAAGAAGAGCAGCAGATGGCACGAAAGAAAACAGTGTTAATAGTCAAAGCAGCACTCGGGCATCCGGGGGATTAATCCAAACTGGACGGGGCGTGTCAAACACACCGCTGCTAAACCTGTGAACTCCATTTCACGGTGCACCATCCCCCAGCGCTGTCACTTAAGGACAGTCTCCGTCTCTTTATCCAGTGGAGATCAGAAAAAAACAACCAGAAGAGGCACGTGAAAGCCAAAAACACGTGACCTCGCTTCCCGACATCACAAACCCACTGAACCGAAAACAGGTCTGTGTGCTCGCTCTGCTTTTTCTGAACACGCGGGGGTTGGGGGGGTTCCTGGGAGAGGCCCATGTTTTGGACTTATTTTTCACCATGACCCGGGTACGAGATGACTTCACTATCTGCCACTGGCAACAACGGCTGCAAACTGGCATCTGGTTTCTGTTAGGATCTGTGCTAATACCAGGCCGCAGTGTGAGTTAACTACATGTCAAGGGCCCAGTCGGGAAACACACTTTATTTAATGTTTATTTGTATTTATTTATTTATTTATTACTAAAGAGAGATCTGCGCAGAGTGTGGTTTGCAGAACTGAGCGCGCTCAAACCAGTGGCCCCGCCCCTGAAACCCCAGCGATGTCAGCTTAGCAGAACCGAGCGCGCTCAAACCAGTGGCCCCGCCCCTGAAACCCCAGCGATGTCAGCTTAGCAGAACCGAACGCGCTCAAACCAGTGGCCCCGCCCTGAAACCCCAGCGATGTCAGCTTAGCAGAACCGAGCGCTCAAACCAGTGGCCCCGCCCCTGAAACCCCAGCGATGTCAGCTTAGCAGAACCGAGCGCGCTCAAACCAGTGGCCCCGCCCCTGAAGCCCCAGCGACGACAGCTTAACACTGCTGGCTGCACACAACATGTCCATAATAAGGATAATTAAGCCTCATGCGTTTTCCTGCCGTTTACTCGTTAATAAACGCCTCTTGGTGCTCCCACACTCATTGGACAGTGGTTACGATAAAACATCTCCGGAGCCTGTAATTCATCAGGCTGTTCCCGTGGCAACCAGCCACTAACCCAGCGAGCGCTCCCTTGGGAAGTGCTGTGCCTCCCGCTCTGGTGATCGGAGGGCTGCGGGTTTGACTCCAGCCGCGCCTCTCTGTGGGTCATAGCTGTTCTGAGGGCAGAACGGCTGTGTCACTTCACTAACACATGAGAGGATGATGGTCGCAGCATATGAGAAGCCATTTTAGAACAAAGTGTGAAAATTGACGTATAGCCAAAATATTTTCACAGAAATTTTCAGATTTGGATCGTTGCTCAAACTGCAGGATGTGACACATACCTGGCGAGCATCAGAGTGAATGGACTTTGGGCTTTGAAGTGTTTGAGGTGCCTGGTGTAGACACACCTGCACCCTGTGCTCTCACAGGGGTGAATACCCTGCACGCTTCAGGGGTCTGGATTTTCTGCTGTCTGAATTTTACAGCTGCGTATGAAATTGGGGTGCACTTTGGGGTTTGGGGAACGGCTGTGCACTTTATGATTACTGTTCCAAGTCGATGTTGGTTGATTAGAGTCGTTTTTGGCATTGCCCAAGTCCCAGTGGAACAGCTACAGAGATGGTGGACCAGCTCGCATCTTTGCATTTTTGGATATGATCACATAGCTTATATAATAATAACAATAATAATTATCTTTATTATTATTATTATTATTAGTAGTAGTAGTAGGAGTATTAGTAGTAGGAATAGTATTAATAGTATTATTAGTGTTATAATTTGATTTGAACAACCAATCTTTAGCTGAACTAGCTGTTATGATCCAGTTTGTTAAATTTTCCGAATATTATTCTTTAGCAATACAGCTGCAGTTGTGATTGTATTTACATGTTGGTGTAATGCTCACTGGTTTGCGACAGTGTTTGAAATTAATAAGTAATGATTATAATCATGCTTCTAGGTCCATTCTGAATACTGAGACCCTACAGCACTTTGGCAGGCCCTTAGCTGGCCTGGGAAGGTGAACACCGGGGGGTAGAAGTCATCTTGCCTAACTTCCTGTTTTCCAGGAAGTGATGTTGATGGACATCTCTGCAAACACACAATCTTCTTCTGATCGATTTGCCATCTCCTGGGGTCAGGTGGTTCATATTCGGGCTCTGAGGGTTTTATTCATTAGAGTGCAACATTAAGACAGGGAAGGAAATGACACCATATCCTGACCAAAGTGGATATTAATTAATTGTTTTAGAATTATTAGAATTATTAATTGTTTTAGAAGAACACATAAATGCTACTTATGGTTTTATTAATTTTTTTAAACCCCCTTAATCTCTTCACATGGTTGGTCAAAGCTTTTTGTTGATATGGTGAGCATTGCGGCAGTGTGTTTCATTTTATGGTGTGGAGCTATCCAGGAATGCCGAGAAGGGGATGAAGAGAGAGAGGGAGGAGGAGAGACAAAGAGAGAGGGAGGGAGCTAAAGAAGGGAGGGAGAGAGAGAGATTGAGGGGGAAAGAGAGAGAGAGAGACAGAGGGAAAAAGAGAAGGGGAAGAGACGGAGAGCGGGGAAGGGGGAAGAGAGACAGAGAGAGAATGGTGATGCTAGTGTAATTAAGACTTTAGCTTTTTATTGTGTAGTTATTATGATTGATTATTGTTATTATAAACTTCAGCAATATGTTTTTAAACATGTCCTGCCAATAAAGCATGTATATTGAACTGAAACAGTCAGAGACAGTGAATCAGAGAGAGGCTGTCGCCGTGCCAACCTCTGACAAATCCAGAATCTCAGGAATCCCTGGTGTGGCTTCAGCTGCATAAGGAAGAGGGGAAACGTCCCGCTGTTTTCTGTTGTTTTTTTTCTTTCTAGGCCAGGAAGTGTTTGTTGTGTAAGAGCGGCGCGGGCCGTGTGTGCCTTTGTGAGCGTGTGCTGTTGTCTTGGCTGGAGCTTTGGCTCTGGCCCCTGGCACCGCGCGGAGCTCTCCCCGACCAATGGGAGCGGCCCGGCCCCACAAAATCCTGGAGCATCTAATGCTGACCTATTTGCGATTTGGCAGCCGGGCGGACTCTCTCAGAGCCCCGGCGCAGTGCATGCTGGGAGTCAGAGGCGGGGCTGGGACTCTGGGAACCACACAGAGAGCTGGCCCTCCTCTGGACTCATGGGCTGTGGGACCTGTAGCCCTCGCCATTTGGGCCAAAGCGTCTCCTCCTCAGTGAGAGAGGGCTTCAGAAAGTGCGCGTTTGGAAAATGTGCTGTGCTGCTTTCAGCACATAGGGGGATGGTGAGTCATTCGTGGAAAAGCAGTTTGTTTTTTTGCTCTTTTTTTGAGCACAGTCTGGAGTGCTGCAGCTCGGCACTCAGACCGCTTCCTGCCTCAGTGCCAAAAAGTGTCTCGGACAGAATGCTGGGGGGGGGGGGGGGGGCTTCTCCATGCTCCATGATTACTTGATTTCTGGACTTTAGGGTTGTCCTGGAGTCCTGGAGGGCCGCAGTGTCTGCAGGTTTAACTCCAGTCCTGGAGGGCTGCAGTGTCTGCAGGTTTAACTCCAGCCCTGTCTGCAGGTTTAACTCCAGTCCTGGGGGGTAGTAGTGTCTGCAGTTTATCTGCAGGTTTAACTCCAGTCCTGGAGGGCCGCAGTGTCTGGAGGGCTGCAGGTCTTAACTCCAGTCCAGTCCTGGAGGGGTTTAACCCAGTCCTGGAGTGTCTGCAGGTTTAACTCCAGTCCTGGAGGGCCGCAGTGTCTGCAGGTTTAACTCCCAGTCCTGGAGGGCTGCAGTGTCTGCCTGGAGGTTTAACTCCAGTCCTGGAGGGCCGCAGTGTCTGCAGGTTTAACTCCCTGGAGTCCTGGAGGGCCGCTCCAGTCCTGTCTGCAGTGTCTGCAGGTTTAACTCCAGTCCTGGAGGGCCGCAGTGTCTGCAGGTTTAACTCCAGCCCTGGAGGGTAGTAGTGTCTTTTAACTCCAGATCTGCAGCCAATTCAGGCTAAAAACAGTCCTGTGTCTGCAGGTTTAACTAGGGTAGTAGTGTCTTTTCAATCAGGCTTAAATTCAGCACTGAGGCACTGAAAAGAAACGTGTGTGTGTGTGTGTGTGTGTGTGTGTGTGTGTGTGTGTGTGTGTGTGTGTGTGTGTGTGTGTGTGTGTGTGTGTGTGTGTGTGTGTGTGTGTGTGTGTGTGTGTGTGTGTGTGTGAGTGTGTGTGTGTGTGTGTGTGTGTGTGTGTGTGTGTGTGTGTGTGTGTGTGTGTGTGTGTGTGAGTGTGTGTGTGTGTGTGTGTGTGAGTGTGAGTGTGTGTGTGTGTGTGTGTGTGTGTGTGTGTGTGTGTGTGTGTGTGTGTGTGTGTGTGAGTGTGTGTGTGTGTGTGTGTGTGTGTGTGTGTGTGTGTGTGTGTGTGTGTGTGTGTGTGTGTGTGTGTGTGTGTGTGTGTGTGTGTGTGTGTGTGTGTGTGTGTAATTTGGGAGGGATGGCAGAGTAACAGAGCGTGGCTCATTGTCGCGGTTTTTATTGGAGTCGCAGGGATGGTGTGCAGTGGAAGGTTACTTAAGGTAAGCCACAGAAGCGATGCGATATTTCTGTCCGGGATCCGCACGGCGCCTGCCTGATCTGCAGTAGGGTTTGTGCGGAGGCAGAGCTCGCGGCTCGCAACTCTCCCTCTTCTTCCATGCGCAATCGACCGCACCACGCTCCGTTTTCCAGGGGCGAGTGCGGGAGCGCGCGTATGCGTGTGTGTGTGTGTGTGTGTGTGTGTGTGTGTGTGTGTGTGTGTGTGTGTGTGTGTGTGTGTGTGTGCGCGCGCGTGACTCGCGGTCGCCCCGGGCAGGCAGCAGCTCAGCGGCGCAGACGGGGAGAGAGGAGAGGAGAGAGAAGGGAGGTCAGATGAGGCGAAGCCGGCCGCTCGCTCGTCACTGGCTGGCGGGAGGGGGAGGGGGATCGGAGCGAATGGCGGAATCGCTTCTCCTCGGCTGTCAGCTTCGCACAGCGGGGAGCCGGGCACGTCAGACAGCAACACCGTTTAAAAACCATTTGGGCTCCAAATTCACTTTCTCATTTCATGTGTTTGTATTCTTCTGTTGTTATTATTTTAGCGCAGGTTTTCTGCGTGATTCAGTGCAGGTCTGTGCTCCGGCTGCTCAAAACTAAACGGGGACGTTCGTTTAACCCAATTTGCTGTGGCGTCTCTTTGATTATTATTATTATTATTATTATTATTATTAAATATGTATATATAATGATACATTATATTTGACATTACATGATATTAATGTCTGTTCATTTAATCCATCTTGAAATAATATTAATATAATGCTAAATATAAAATAAAAATTACCACATTAATAATAATAATAATAATAATAATAATAATAATAATAATAATAATAATAATAGCAGCATATTTCTCCAGGCAGAAGGCAAGCCTGTCTCATGCTCTTTGGCCAGCTGGTCAGGCGTGGGTGAGTCCTACCTCCATCTTGAGGGTTATGCAATAAGGGGAAGCGTTAATTCCCCTAAAACCAGCCCACTGCTCACCCTCAGAGAGAGGAGATCAGTACAGACACACAGAGAGAGGAGATCAGCACAGACACACAAACAGAGGAGATCAGCACAGACACACAAAGAGAGGAGGTCAGCACAGACACACAAACAGAGACACACAAACAGAGGAGATCACACAGACACAGAGAGATCAGCACAGACACACAGAGAGAGGAGATCACAGACACACAGAGAGGAGAGAGGAGACACACAGAGAGAGGAGATCAGCACAGACAGCACAGAAACAGAGAGAGAGATCAGCACAGACACAGAGAGGAGATCACACAGAAACAGAGAGGAGATCAGCACAGACACACAAAAAGAGGAGGTCAGCACAGAAACAGAGAGAGGAGATCAGCACAGACAGAGGAGATCACAGACACAGAGAGAGGAGATCAGCACACAGAGAGAGGAGATCAGCACAGACACACAAAGAGAGGAGATCAGCACAGAAACAGAGAGAGGAGATCAGCACAGACACACGGAGAGAGGAGATCAGCACAGACACACAAAGAGAGGAGATCAGCACAGACACACAAAGAGAGGAGATCAGCACAGAAACAGAGAGAGGAGATCAGCACAGACACAGAGAGAGAGGAGATCAGCACAGACACACAAAGAGAGGAGATCAGCACAGAAACAGAGAGAGGAGATCAGCACAGACACACGGAGAGAGGAGATCAGCACAGAAACAGAGAGAGACAGAGGAGATGAGATGAGATGAGCAGCACACACACACACACCCACACACACACACACACAGATGAGATGGGCTCTGTTCTGTTCTGACGCAGCGGGCGGCCACTCTCTCACTTGCGCACTCAGTTTCCAAAATTTTTTTTCTTTTTTTTGGAGCCGCTTACCGCAGTATCCTTAAGTCCCCGCGTTTGTCCTGAACTGTCCTCCCCAATCCCATAATGCACTGCTATTCCCTCTCTGTCATACTCCCTCGTTTTCTCGCTCTCTTTATCTCTCTATCTGTTTATCTGTCTCTCTGTCTCGCCATATCTTGCTCTCTCTCTATCTTTCTTTGTATTTTGATCTCTATCTTGCAATTTCAAAATTTAAGATGCTTTATTGGCAGGAAATAACATTCGTAGATATCGCTAAAACGTGCAGCAGTTGATTTAAACATGAACATATTCTGCCTTGTGCAGTCTCTTTCTGTTTTTCATTTCATCTCTCCATCCCTCCCTCACTCTCTCAATCTAGGTCTTCATTCCTCTCCATTTTCCTCTTTCTCTCGTTGTCGCTCTTCACCCATTTCAGAGAAAAAAAACAAAGCCATTGGTTTATTTTGTTGTTTTTAAAATGGGGGTGGATGGTGCGGGGTGGTGGTGGAGCTGACCAACAGAAGCACACGTTGAATAGGCAGCAGAAAATGGGTGGAAGTAAGGTGGGGTTTTAGCCCCAGCGCCAGTCGCCCTGGGAGCGCGCTGTGTTTCAAAACGGAACGGGGTGCGCGCGGTGTGGACGCTGTGGGTATAGGAAGAGCTGAAGCTCGAGCACCACTACAGTGTGTGGGGCTGTCCTCAGATAACCTCCCCCCACCTGCCGCTCTCCCTCACTTTCTCTCACTCTCTCCTTCTCTCTCTCTCGCTCTCTCTGTCTCTCTCTCGCTCTCTCCTTCTCTCTCTCACTCTCTTTTCTCTGGCTGCGGCAGAAAGCATACGGATTTCTCTGAGCCTCTGACAGCGGCGCTCCTGGTGCGTTCAGACATTTCCGCGGCTGTCTTGTTTGCGCGCACCATGGTGGAGCAGCGGCATGGCAGGGTCCCCAGATGAACCACGTTTGGGATTATTTGGATAACTCTGCCCTGCACCTCTAGCCCTGTCCCAGCTCAGCTCAGGGGGTGTTGACCAGAGCACACATAACTGGATTAACCATGCACAACTCTGCGCTAAAACTATAGCAAATATAAATGTGCTTTACCCTACAGCAAATATAACTGCACATTTACCCTAGCAAATATAAATACGCTTTACCCTACAGCAAATATAACTACGCTTTACCCTACAGCAAATATAACTGTGCTTTAGCAAATATAACTGCACATTTACCCTACAGCAAATATAACTGCGCTTTACCCTACAGCAAATATAACTGCGCTTTACCCTACAGCAAATATAACTGTGCTTTACCCTACAGCAAATATAACTGCACATTTACCCTACAGCAAATATAACTGCACATTTACCCTACAGCAAATATAACTGCACATTTACCCTACAGCAAATATAACTGCGCTTTACCCTACAGCAAATATAACTGCACATTTACCCTACAGCAAATATAACTGCACATTTACCCTACAGCAAATATAACTGCACATTTACCCTACAGCAAATATAACTGCACATTTAGTCCACAGCTGATATAACCATTCATTTATCCCGCACTTACTCTCCAGTAAATATATCTATACAGTTTTGCTACTGCACATTAGCTATACATTTATGCCACATTTATCTTAACAAATATAATATTGCATGTATCCCTTACATTTATCCTACAAAAATTCTGACTGTACATTCATCCTACAGTAAATTCACCTACACTTTATGTTACAGCATATCTAACCATACTTCCTCCTGTATTAAATCTAACCATACAAATGAAACAAATTTATGGTCATTTACATTTAACATTTACATTTACGGTACCTAATCATACATTTATCTTATGAACCTGACAGCAAACATACCTCTACATTTACCTTTCATGAAACCCTCATTAAATGTAACTATTTAAATGTGCTGTATTTATTATTATTATTATTATTATTATTATTATTATTATTATTATTATTATTATTATTATTTAGTACCCTTAGATCTACTGAATTCATAGATCAGTATATTTAGAGTTACTGATTATGCAGAGATGGACCTTACAGTCAGTATAAGCCTAAATGTGTCTCACAGCTGATCTAACCTTAATGTTGAGGTCCATAATGATTCCTCCTGTTCATGCACAGCAAAAACATGCGCAGGTTTATTTTAATGTCATTATTTAATAATACATCGAGAAGATTCAGATGAGTCACAGAAAGTGTTTGGGTTAGAGGGCTGAATCATTTAGACTTTTAGTGATGAAGGTATTAAGCTACAAAGGGCTGGAGGATTTGAGAGAAATTAATTTTGTGTTAATGTGAGAAACTGAGATCAATTGTGGGCCTGCTCTGTTTTTGTGTGCTGTTTTGTGAAGCACTTGTGTGCCATTTTTCTTGAATGGTGTTACACAAACAAACAAACAAACAAACAAACAAACAAATAAATAAATAAACAATCAAAACTGTCTCACCCTGAGAGCTGACATTCTGTGGTGTTTTTATGGTCATCAGAACTTTGTGTGGCTTTTTTCATTTTAATGTATTTTTTTTCTTCAATGATTGTTGGTGGCGGGAAATTAAATAAAAAAGAACAATGCTGAGGTAGCGGTGAGATCATGGGAAGCGCGGTATATCCTGTCCTTAGGCCACGATGAGTGAGGTTCCTGGAAGCCAAGCCAGAAACTCTGGGTTCCAAAGGAATTATCAACTGCCTTCAAGCTCAGCTATAAAAATGAATGAACTGCAGCCTACAGATATTGTGTGTAAATAAACGTTTTCAGGATAAGGATAGTTGTGTTTATTTATACCGTATATATGATTCCTGTTCTTGCGCTATGTTGTTACTTCTCCCACAAACTGCTTTCGATTACAGAAACCCCAGCGGCCTTCTGGACGTCATAGATCATTAGACCGGAGCAACGTTCTCCAAAAGCCTCATGAAAAAATTATAATGGGGGCATCTCAGGTTGTTCAACCCCTGAAATTCTCACAGTGACTGCACAGCATGGATGTTAACTCCCGCCCTTCTCTGGTGTTTTTGCACGATAATTTATCTGTCTGGTCCAGCCAGATTTTCCACCGTCCTTTTCACTGCTCTATCTCTATTATCTTTTTTTAACATGGGGACGGTTGTGTCTGTTAGCTCGTGCATGTTCTGAGAGAATTCCTCAGTAATTATGTTACTGTCAGGGGTCTCTGAAGCGCTTGCTCATCTTGATGAGGCCTACACCTCCCCACACCGTCCTCTAGAGGGCACACTGAACAAACCAATGAACTCACCCAAATCAAAGGGGGCAGGTGAACCGTTGTTCTCAAAAACCGAGTCTTCTTTTTTTCGTTTTTGCTTTCTTCCAGTTCTATTTCATCATGTTCGGTATTATTAATTGTGTTGATATGACAAAATTGTGTAAATTATTTCATTAAGTGAACGCATGTTATTCTCAGTCTGACAGAGGTAACACTGAGTACCTACTCTGCCTGCAATACTGCAACCGTTCCATTTTTATCCCTGAGCTAAAACTGTTTACTGGGCAGATCTTCTGCTCAAAGACAGTGCTTTTCACAGCAAGTGCGATGGAGACAGGCTTTGTGCTGCATTTGTATTGGTTGTCATATTTCAGCTCTGTTGTAGTTGGTCATTCAGCTTGAGCTGTGTGTGTGTGTGGGTGTGTGTGTGTGCGAGTCTGAGTGAGACTTTTAATTTCTGAACAGCTGTGATGCCATCCCATTAAAAATATTAATATAATGAAATATTTCTATGTATAAATTTCTGTTTTAATTTCCCTCCATTTTAACCTTTATTCTTCCTCGTCACTCTCCCAGCAGCCTGTGTGTTCATCGTGTGAAAATTTCAAGTGTAGGAAAAATATAAAGAAATTAGCAGGGAGGGAAAGATCAAGAGATCCATGTTAAAATACGGTTGCTTGGGGATTGGCTGAGTGATTAACGCCACACCCCCTTTGTTCCCATGATTCTGCAGGTGTATCGGTGGAGGAGGGGGGGCCAGAAGGGGGGGCTGTCCTTTTCCCCGGCTGCAGGGCACATTCCAGAAGGTCTCAGGTGAGGCTCCGCCCCTAGAATATTCTAGAACTTTCTGCCTGAATTTCAAAACACTCAGGCTGGGTGCACACAGACACACAAGACACAGGCATACAATTTCATACACACTCATACACTCACACACACACTCACTCTGTTGCACACACACACACACACACACACACACACACACACAGAGTGATGGATATGCTGTCCTTATTTCATCTGATTTTGGGTCTTGTATTTTTTTTTTTTTTCTTTGCTCAAATGACATTTTTAATAATATTTGCTATCATTGAGCTCTGAGGATATTGGTGTGTTTAAGTGAGTGGAAATCTTAGGACAGTGTGGGTACTCTCTCTCTCTTCAGAGTCTTTCCTTCCATCTCTCTCTCTCTCTCCCTCTCTCCTCTCTCTCCCCTGAGTGAAAGCAGTATCTGCCTCCCCTGTTTTGCTGCGGTTGCCATGGGGACGTGCCTGGGTAAAATGAGTGCGTTTGATGCTGGCGTTGACTGAGGGGATAGAGAGCGATCATCAGTCTGCCGCTTTGATTTACTTCATTTTATTTATGTAGTAAAGTTCTAGTGCTGGCATTGCTGTTCATCACAATTTATCTCAGCTTTTAGACTCCTCTCCGCCCCGCACACTGCCTGCCCTGTGGCTAGAACGCAGAGTGTTGTGTGTCAGAGGGCGGAGTCAAACGGCAGACAGCCGTCACCAAGGAGACAGCCCTCAGCCTCCTGCCACTGTCCCCTCCCATCATCCTCTCTGATCTGCTCTGAGGCAGCTCCTCAAACTTCATTTATTTTTATCCCTCTAACTTGCTGAAATGTCTTACAGCTACTGTGGTGGTCCCTGCTGCATTACCCTGGATAACCACAAGGGGGTTTAAGACTGCTGTGATGTATGACCACCAGAGTCTTTAGACTCACCCAACACTGAGCTCACATTCCTTAGAAATAAAATTCTCTGCTTCTCAGATAGAGGATGTTCCATTTGTTTGAGTTTCAAAAGATACATTAGAATTATGATCATCCATTGCCTCTGTATTGCACTTAGTCAGTAGATGAATCAAACCGGAAGTTTCTGCTTCTGTGGGACAGAGAAACTTTAATGTTTCTGTAATGTAATTGCAGAATGGTAAAACCCTTTCTCCCAGCATGCTCCTTTATGAGGTCACACAGACTCCATAGCATTTCTTGCCCCATCTTCCCCGTGTTCTGTATTATGATGTCACACAGTATCCACGGTGTTTCCAGGACCACCCTCCCGCTGTTCTCCATTGTGATGTCATAAAGACTTAATGGAATTTCTCTGCCCTGCCTTCCCTGAGTTCTCAATTGTGATGTCACACTGTGTCCTGGCAGGGTTTCTGACAAGTGTAGTGTTCTGCAGGTGGAGAGGGATTCAATGTCAGGATTCAATGTGTAGCCCAGCCGCCTGTTATCAGAACACAGCACAGAACATAACATCAAGCTCTGGGAAATGTGGGTAATCAAAGAAGGAGCTTCCTGGTCCTGCACGGCTGGCAAATCTAGCTATGCAGACGTGTCAAAGTAGAGTGTGTTGTGTTGAAAAGTTACTGCTGTGTTGAGTTTAGAGCAGTGTGGAATCACAACACACAAGCAGCAGTTACACCCCTGTCTGTTATACAAAGAACTTTATCCTGACAGAGTTACCACCCCAATCTGGGGTTTCCAATGAAACCTAAATTATTCAATATAGTGCTGCCTTTTTTTCCATTCCACTGCGAGTCTTGACTGTCAAAATAGCCCTAGGACATTAAAATAAATGTAATTTGAGGGTTACTAGCTTCTTTCTTCTTTTATTGTCTGTATCATTTCTTTATCTATTGTCACTAAAAAAGTACTATGACAAAATGTGAGGGAACCATTCCAGACTAAAAATCCCTTGTCCTGATTTTTTACATTTGAATTTGTACATGCATTCCCATGCTTCTTCACTAGGTGGTGCTGTGCATAGAGACAGAACCTAAAAAAAGTTATTTTTGAAAGATTTTTTTTTAAATCCTGGAATAGTCTGTGTTTATACATAGGGTAATCTAACACTGTGAATTTTTACATTTCATACACTGGACTATTTTATATAGTGTGTTTTACTGCATTTTACACTGAGTTTTTACACACTGGGTTTTAATGCACAGTGTATTCATACACACTCAGTTTTTATATAATTTGTGTGTTTATACTCTGAGCTTGCACACAGTGCATTTTTACAGTGAGGTTCACACACTGCTTTCTATGGTTCATGTTTACACACTGAGTTTTTACACACACTGGTCTGTGTTTTAGTGGTTGGATTGGATTTTACACGCTGAATTCTCACAGGGCATTGCTGTGTGTTGCAGGCTCCAGTGTGGTACAGCGCTCCGGGACGCTGAATTCTCACAGGGCATTGCTGTGTGTTGCAGGCTCCAGTGTGGTACAGCGCTCCGGGACGCTGAATTCTCACAGGGCATTGCTGTGTGTTGCAGGCTCCAGTGTGGTACAGCGCTCCGGGACGGGGGCATTGCTGTGTGTTGCTGAATTCTCACAGGGCATTGCTGTGTGTTGCAGGCTCCAGTGTGGTACAGCGCTCCGGGGAGCAGCTGGTCAGTGAAGGACAGTAAAGTGAGTATGAATGGCCGTGTCTCCCTCTCTCACAGCGTCCCATCTGCGTCCCAGTGCACCTTTCACTCTCTCCCTTTCTTTCTTCTCTCCACCTCCCCTCTCTCTTTTTCCCTCCTCTTTCATCCCTCTCTCTTTCCGTCCATTATTTCCATCACTGCTGCTGTACCTCCCTTTTTCTGTCCATACTTCTGTCTATCAGGTTCTGTCCATTGTTGCTCTCTCTTCCATTGTTCTGTTTTTGCCCCTCCTCTTTTTTGCATCTGTCCTTCTCTCTCCTTCATTGCTCACTCTCTGTCTCTCACACTCTTTATGCCTCTGTTCTGTTCATCTTTTTCATCTTTTTCTGTTTCCCTCTCTCTCTCCCCCTCTCTCCCCCACTGTCGCTCTGTGATACTCTCAGTAGGTGTACTGGGGTCAGAGGAGGGAGGAGGATGACTGGGGCCTGAGGTGTAGCAGTATGTCAGGTACGTTCAGAGGGTTTGTGGTCACACATTCACACTTTCTTGCATTAACAGATTCACACAGTCACACATCTGAGTCTGTCTGGAGCAGGTGCTCCCAGACACTTGAGCATGGGGGGCGCAGTCAGGGCTGCCCTAACTAGTGCCTGTACAGTTTATCAGGGCTGCCCTAACTAGTGCCTGTACAGTTTGTCAGGGCTGCCCTAACTAGTGCCTGTACAGTTTATCAGTCCTAACTAGTACCTGTACAATTTTATCATTGAAATTTATGCCTGCTCTTTCTCCCCATGTTGTCCTGTTGCCATTTGTTATGCTAAGATTGTGATCTATGTTGTTGTTCTGTGTTGTATTTCCACCTTGGCCTTTTTGAGTATCCTTATCCTAGCATGAAATTATTAAGATGTTCAATCCTCCTGCTGTCAGTGCATGCTAACATGGAAAAAACATTTATTACTCATGGTTACTTGTCCATTTTTATTGTCTTTCGTTCTGAAAATGTTCTTACAAAAGCGTGTGTAAGATGCTGAAGGAAAGCAGGCACACTGCCTGTGGGGAGGATTGAATTCTGAATGTGTCCTGGAGAAAGGTCACGCCCTTGTGTCTGTGTGTGGGGGAAGGAGCTCATGTCTGTTTCTGTCTGCTCATCAAGCCAGGATGATAATTCTGACCATACCATTTGGATTGTCCGGTTAAAAAAAAAAAAAAAGGATAAATAAATGAATTAATAAATTCATGCTTGTATTCCTTTTAATGTCCCCTGGGATCAAAGAAAGACTTATGGTTTTAAATGTAATTTTGTCTTTTTAATCTGATGTCTCAGTAAGTGAGTTATGAGATGTTTGTGTGTCTCGGGAGCGATGGGCGGAGTGGGACTGCTCCACCCTTTTTTTTGGGAAGCCCTTTTCATGCCCTGTGCCTCTCCCGTTTGTTTTAGAACAAGCACAGAGAGGCGACCCGAGCTGGACCCATGAGCACATGCTGGCTGGTAAAGTCCGTCCGCCCCGTCGCTCTCCCTGGGGAGTCACTCTGGGGAAACACTGTGCTCAGTCCTCCTCATCACACAGTGTTAAACCCCCCAACACACTATGGGCTAAACTCAGTCAGACACTCAGTCCTTTTTAAGGACAAGCGTAGTTCAATAAGAGCCGGTTCCTCTCTCTTCTGTCTGAATATTCTGTCCTATTTCAGAATGAACATGACCTCTAAATGATGAGTTTGCCTGTCTCTAATAAAATATAACACACACAAATAAAAGGTGGCTGTAATGTAAGGTGTTTTTGATTGAATTGTATTCATCCTTAAAGAGACTAAGTTTGCTTGATTGAATTCCAACCTTGGCCTCTTCATGGGCCTGTGTGATTCAACGAAAACAGACTTTGCACTACAACAGCATTTCATTTGAGGGTACTATGTTTTGTTGGAGACAAGCAAGCGTGTTAGTTGTTAAGTGCATTTTTAAAATGGAATGGCATACACCCAAATCAATGGAGGTCAGTTTTGATTGAACTGCGTTTGCCCTCAGACTGAGTGCTCAGGATAAAATCTAGCCCTTAGTCTCTCTCTGATACAGTATATTAATCCCACCTGGAGTGGCATGATCTTGGTAAGAACTGAGTGGATCACACAACATTTTACTGTGTGTGATATTTACTGTTGTTCCTTCTCTGTGACCCAGACAATGATCCATTAAATAAGATAAACTAACACACTCTCCTTGTCACTATAAAGCTGTGAGATGACTTGTCTGTCATCTGGATTTGTTTGAAGCAGTAAATGTACGGATTCTTCATGGTGATGATGATGATGATGATGGTCTGTCCACTGAGGTGATTCAAACGTTCTGGTCAGAATTATCATGTCTCCACCTGTGTGCACACATGCACTCTCCCTGAAGAGGAGGTGTGTGTGTGTGTGTGTGTGTGTGTGTGTGTGTGTGTGTGTGTGTGTGTGTGTGTGTGTGTGTGTGTGTGTGTGTGTGTTTTTGGTTATTTTGGTTTATAATAAAATAACTGCCCCACACTGACCATTACCCCACACTGACCACTACCCCACACACTGACCACTGCTCCACACTGACCACTACCCCACACTGACCACTGCTCCACACTGACCACTGCCCCACACTGACCACTGCTCCCCACACTGACCACTACCCCACACTGACCACCACTGCTCCACACTGACCACTACCCCACACTGACCACTGCTCCACACTGACCACACTGACCTCTACCCCACACTGACCACTACCCCACACTGACCACTGCTCCACACTGACCACTACCCCCACACTGACCACTGCTCCACACTGACCACTACCCCACACTGACCACTGCCCCACACTGACCACTGCTCCACACTGACCACTGCCCCACACTGACCACTGCTCCACACTGACCACTACCCCACACTGACCACTGCTCCACACTGACCACTACCCCACACTGACCACTGCTCCACACTGACCACTACCCCACACTGACCACTACCCCCACACTGACCACTGCTCCACACTGACCACTACCCCACACTGACCACTACCCCACACTGACCACTGCTCCACACTGACCACTGCCCCACACTGACCACTGCTCCACACTGACCACTACCCCACACTGACCACTGCTCCACACTGACCACTACCCCACACTGACCACTGCCCCACACTGACCACTGCTCCACACTGACCACTACCCCACACTGACCACTGCCCCACACTGACCTCTGCTCCACACTGACCACTGCCCCACACTGTCCACTGCTCCACACTGACCACTGCCCCACACTGACCACTACCCCACACTGACCACTGCCCCACACTGACCACTGCCCCACACTGACCACCCCACACTGACCACCCACACTGACCACTGCCCCACACTGACCACTGCTCCACACTGACCACTACCCCACACTGACCACTACCCCACACTGACCACTGCTCCACACTGACCACTGCTCCACACTGACCACTACCCCACACTGACCACTGCTCCACACTGACCACTACCCCACACTGACCACTGCCCCACACTGACCACTACCTCACACTGACCACTACCCCACACTGACCACTGCTCCACACTGACCACTGCCCCACACTGACCACTCCTCCAGACTGACCACTACCCCACACTGACCACTACTCCACACTGACCACTACCCCACACTGACAACTGTTCCACACTGACCACTACTCCACACTGACCACTGCCCCACACAGATCACTGGAGAGTTTTCTTGTTTCCTTTTGTGTTTGTTGCTTTGCGTCTGGCTGGTTTTGCAGTTTCTGTTCTTTGTCTAGTTGTACTGTCGGTTAGGTTACAGAGGGGATTAGAACTGATTAATTAATAGAATTGGAATTTAATAAAGGAAGAAGCAGTCTTACTTTCCTGTCTGTCATACTGGGGCTCAGGACTCCGGCCAGGGTCGCCTTCGCTTGGCGCCGTTCCGCTTTGTAAAAGATGTCTGTGGTGGTCTCTTTGGTCAGAATGGGTGAAAAAGCTTTTAAGAAGTGATAAAAGTGTTATATTGAATATTGTCTTTGTTTGATGATTTTGTTGTATTAGGGGGCACAAACATGTTAATTTTGCAGAGATTCGAACAGTTAGCGCTCTGTATCAACACATATCAAAATAATTCATAAAAGCTGCAGTCTGTTGCGTTCCATTTTCACTGGTTTCTTGGTTACCGTGGCCACGATAAATACATATATCCTCTCTCGGTATGGAAAATGGCAACTAATGAATGTTGTTAATCTCTTAAAATGTGTGCCTAGAGATTTATATATTAAATATACATGCTTTGTTCAAGCGAGTAATTTACCTTTTTCCCACATTTGGTAATATTTTTGTAGAGTTACTATGGAAACAGCATCCAGGGTTTGGACCATTTTTGGTCAGTCCTCAAAGGTTTAACTGTTTCCTTTAATCCTCTCCATGGCCAGTGCAGTGAGGTAATGATTTGGTTATGTGTGTTCTGTGTTCTTTGTGATGGATATAGTTAATAAGCATTATTAGCGATATTAGTGCGATATTAGTGCGATATTAGTGTGATATTAGTGCTTATTGATTTGGGCTTAGAGGTCACGGCTTGCAGGACGGGGAGGTCAAGTGGCAGAAGGCAGGCAAACCTTGATTAGTTTGGGGTCAGGAGGAAGGTCAGAGATGACAGGGTGTGTGTGTGTGTGTGTGTGTGTGTGTGTGTGTGTGTGTGTGTGTGTGTGTGTGTGTGTGTGTCAGGGTGTGTGTGAGGATGTGGTGTGTATGTGTGAGGGTGTTTGTGTCTTTGTGTGTGTGTGAGCCTATGTGTGTATGTGGTAGCGCGTGTGTGTGTGTGCGTGTGTGTGTAAACTGGTGTGTATGAGTGTGTGTGTGTATAAGTGTGTGTGTAGCTGTGTGTTTGAGTGTGTGTGTGTATGTGCGTGCATGTGTGTATAAACTGGTGTGTGTATGAGTGTGTGTGTGTGTATGAGTGTGTGTGTAGCTGTGAGTTTGAGTGTGTGCGTGTTTGTATGTGTGTGTGTGTGTGTGTGTATGTGCGTGAGTGTGTGTATGAGTGTGTGTGTGTAGCTGTGTGTTTGAGTGTGTGTGTGTGTATGTGCGTGTGTGTGTATGTGTATGTGCGTGAGTGTGTGTATAAACCGGTGTGTGTATGAGTGTGTGTGTGTAGCTGTGTGTTTGAGTGTGCAGTACCAGTAGCCTCAGTGAGCGCGCTCAGTGTTGGTGTCCATCATGCTGGTGAGCAGAGCTCCACTCGGTGCTGTGCAGCGCAGGGACTCTGTGAAATAGCGGTGTATTAACACGCGGATTAGGGCTGCGTGGCGGGAAGACTGGCCCCAGAGCAGGGGTGGGGGTTTTCACCCCGCTGACATCAGGACCCCACCCCCCCTCCCCCCGGGCAAGCTTCTATGTGTCACACTGCTATGTTATGTAGCCGTGGCGACAGGTGGCTGCTGTGGAAGGGATGATTGGGGGGGCTGTGGTTTTGGGGGTGGGGGCTGATGATCCAGAGTAACTGTCCCCCCGGCCCCCTCACCCCAAACAAAAGACCAGAGAACTTCACGCACAAGTTTAAACATTTAGGAGGTTTGTGTACATTCAGTTATTATGATAAAATCACTTTAATCTCTCCTTTGTGATGCTGCTGTTGGGCTGAGATGCAGCTGTGCATTTCTGGGGCAGGGCTGGGGTTCCATCAAAGCTGCTCAAGACCATCTTATTTTTTAATTATCAGAGAACAATACCCAACTTTTTCCTTCAAACTGCAGAAATGTCAACACACTTCAAGAAAGGGTCTGAAGTTAATTACTGCCTCTCTGCAGTGTAAGTAATTAACACTCAATCTGCGGCGGCCAGTGGCCAAAGCGCCGGGGACACCTGGGGTCGACAATGATCGACAATGATGTGTTGTGACCGATAGCTTACGCTGGCGACAGTCAGAATCATGGCTCTGAAACCAGGCTATAGCAGGGTGAAGATGGCGCTGAAACCAGGCTATAGCAGGGTGAAGATGGCGCTGAAACCAGGCTATAGCAGGGTGAAGATGGCGCTGAAACCAGGCTATAGCAGGGCGAAGATGGCGCTGAAACCAGACTATAGCAGGGCTGAAGATGGCGCTGAAACCAGGCTATAGCAGGGTGAAGATGGCGCTGAAACCAGGCTATAGCAGGGCGAAGATGGCACTGAAACCAGGCTAAACCAGCAGGGGTGAAGATGGCGCTGAAACCAGGCTATAGCAGGGGTGAAGATGGCTGAAACCAGGCTATAGCAGAAACCAGGCTATAGCAGGGTGAAGATGGCGAAACCAGGCTATAGCAAGATGGCGCTGAAACCAGGCTATAGCAGGGTGAAGATGGCGCTGAAACCAGGCTATAGCAGGGTGAAACCAGATGCCGGGCGAAGAT
>CM040743.1:48669404-48671904 GCA_022829145.1 Albula goreensis
GATCAGTTTTGTGGTGGGTTTGTTCACAAGCACCCCACCCACCCTCATCACACCCACACACGCACACATTCAGTGCGATACCCCTGGAATACAATGGAGCAGGCGTCCTCCAATAGATATGAGCTGGCATCCTACGACAAGCAAAACATAAACTCTCCTTTAAACCTGAGAGCTGGAGAGACTCATTACCAGGGTCAGGGGTGGGTGTGTGTGTCCATGTGTGTGTGAGTCAATAAGTGTGTGTGTGTGTGTGTATGCTTGTATGAGTCTGTACGTGTGTGTGTGTATGCGTCTGCAAGTGTATAATTTAGTGAGTGTGTGTATGTGTGTGTGTGTGTGTGTGTGTGTGGGTGGGTGAGAGAGAGAGATGAAGGGCACGGGGTGGGGGTGTTGGTGTTGGGGGTGCAGTTGCCGTGGCTACAAAGAGCATGATGCAACATTCCTGCAACAGAAAATAACAGAAATGCAGAAAAAGGGACAATGAGGGGATTAATTATTTTTTGGCAGAGGAAGGGGGGGATTTTGGGATGATGGATGAGTGGGAATGAATCATAACTAATCCCGCGTTCCCCTGGCATCACCTTGGCGACCTCGCGGCCCGCGAGCGAGAGGCCACGTCCTCCTCAGGTGAAGCCCTGGCAGGCCGGGACAGCTGGCGCCGTCGCCCAAGTCATACCAGGCCCTATCCCCGAATCTGCTGACGGCCGCTCCGCGAATACTCCGCCCTGACCAGGGGTGAACCCCGGGACCTTGGGTGATCGATGGGCCCAGGGGATAAAGAGAGAGGCCCGGGACGGAGCAGCCAGAGAGCAGCCGGAGAACAGCCGGAGAACAGCTAGGCAGCCCAGTCAGCCCTCCCAACGGCGTCCTAATGGGGGTACAGGAGGGAGAGGGGCAGTTTGGGGGTTCAGGGCGTTGATCAGAGTAATTGTTCATGAATGCCAACCTCAGACCTCTACCCCTCCCATTCTGCCACCTACATACACTCATGCCAGAGAGTCTGGAACGCTGGAGCACCGGAATTCTGCCGGGTTGGTGGAGCAATGTTGGGCTGCAGGGAACGGGCCAGGCGGAGAGTTTTTGGGGGTGCTTGGGCCAGGGGTGAGATGTTCTCAGGGCGGGCTCCTTGGATTGGATCGGAGGGGATGAAGACTGGAACTCAGGGAACTGGCCGTCCCTTCCTTCCACGGGATGTGTGAACGATCCCGTTTGAATGGGACTTTATTCAGTTCTTGTGCCTTTTATGGATAGTTTGCTGGAAATCAAAGCTGAACTATATGGACAAAATATTCCAGGTCACAATACCTTTTTTGGTCTGTGGGACTTTTTTGTTATTTTATGGGACTGTGTTTTATTATTATAATTTTATATTATTGTTTTCTTCATAATTCATTCGACATTGGATGTGTGAACGATCGCGCCTGAAAGCTTTCAAAGCCAAAGGGCGGTTAGTTCCCCCAGGCCCAAAGCACTGGAAAAGAGTTCAGCGTGACCGAAAGGTAAGAGGGACAGCGTTTCCGCCTCTCTTTAAGATTTTATCCCAGAAATGTGATTTCATAAATGCTTTTTGAGTGTAAAAGAACAATGCGAAAAAAAAACAGAAAACGCCTAAGAGCAGAACGTGTTTGCGATGTGGAGCGGCGGGTGGCTATCGCTATCGGTTACGCCTCTGAATGTGGAGAAGGAGGACGTGCCCTTTGGAAAGTTAAGCGGCGAATAGTCCGATTACGCAAAGCTTTCGTGCGGCGACAACACGCTGCACCTCAAACTGGGTTCAAGTGCAGGATTGATCCGTCTTTACAGATACTTCCATAACCGCACCGATTCACGAGCGCGCGATCGCCAGGCCAGTATTTATTTCGCAGATCATCGAGATTCTTCCCCACCATGTTCTGTGCCAGAACGATCCACTAAGCTATTAATCAATCAACTAATGTCAGCTTAAGCCCCTTTCAGATCGTTTCCCTGAGGTCGTCTGTCTGGCTGAGAGCTCATCTCTGGTATGCCATTAATTCAAGAAAATATATAAACTCACCACTGCCTACAGAACCTGATTAATGCCCAAGTATTCCACACGTTTGTTTTCACTTTGTTTCTGTGATTTCTGCTTTGGGTGTTGCTGTCGTTGCTGGTGTCATTGTGGTTTTCATGAAAAAGGGGTTTGGATACTTGACAAGATGGGATAAATTGGCGACAGCTTGTCAGCAAGCTTGTCACCTGTCAGGAGGGACACTCAGTGTTCCAGTAAAGTCCCCCCAGCTAAAGGGGGGGGCAGATTAAGCCAGTAGGAAAGACATCACCTCATGAAAAAGTTAAACTGGTCTCAGACTCGATGCCGAGAGATTTACCTTAGAGGGCCCTGCTATTAGCAGCTGCTCATGGGCGCTAATATCCTACCCGACACTGAAAAAACACAGACCCACGCAACGTTTCTGGGTCAAGTTCGGAGTTAAATCAGGGAAACAAGACACCACCATGTATCCGACATGTATATATTCAA
>CM040743.1:48676904-48716904 GCA_022829145.1 Albula goreensis
TATGCTAGCGTCTCCATTATTTATTGCTGTTTTTGTTTTAAAGGATCACTCTTTGAACATTATTTTTGGGGTCGGGGGTTGGATGAGGTGTCTCGAACTGAAAAGCATTCACTTCAGAAATCTGTAACCTGTTTGAGGAGCAGCTCTCTACTCATACTCCTCTTCATTTTTCCGGCTCCTCTTTTTTATAGATTTTTTAAAGAAAAAAAATATTTTTTAGGGGTCTGGGTAAGTCCAGGTAGGATGAACTACCTCATACCGAAGAAAATTCTCCTCAGAAGTCAATTGCCCATTTAAGGAAGAGGTCCGTAGCCATACGCCCTTTTTTACGCATTTTTAAATCGATTTTTATTATTTTTTTATTTTTCTTTTTTTTGAGTTGGGGGCAGGTAGGATGAACTACCTGCTGTCCGACATGTATGACATGTCACATGGAGGGGGTGCAGGGGGTGTTGGATACCCCAGGGCGGGGGCGAATACTGCATGTTCGGGGGTGGTGACGGCCCCGGGTTCGAGCCCCAGCCGATGCCCCTGCACCATGCCCCCCAGCAGCACCCCCACCCCCACCCCCCGCCCCCCTCCTGCATGGAGCAGCCGTGGCCCCTGGGCCCACCCTACGCCTGCGGCTACCCTGGCAACCAGCCGCCGTTCAAGAGCGAGTACTGCTCCATGGAAGTGCCCCTGGCGACTTTCCCGCCGCCCGATTGCTACGGCGACGGCAAGGCCGACTTCTCCTACATGCAGTGGATGCAGATGCCCTGTAAGAAAGGTAGGGCGACCCCCCGCAGAAAAACACTCACCGGCTTCACAGAATGACCTTGGCCATGGAGATTATATGCGGGGCCATTTCCCCACCGCCCTAAAACAAAGGGGGTATTCCTCCCCTCCACCCTAAAACAAAGGGGGTATTCCTCCCCTCCACCCTTAAACAAAGGGGGTATTCCTCAAAACCAAGACATGAGCCAATATCTGTGAGCATCATGTACAGACTCACCTGTGCTTAGTTTATCGTTATTATTCTGTGAAGGGCAGTGGCTGTAGTTTCCAGTGCAGTCATTCTCTCTAAGGTGGGTGGGGGCGTGCATTTCAGAGGCCAGGGGGGTCAGAGATTTGTGACCGTTTAGTTCAAAGGGCTGCAGAAAATCCAAGATTTTGACGCATTATGTTTTAAACAGTCTGTACCAGGTCGCCTCTCCATCCACTCCACCCAGTGGATAAAGCTGGTAAAAACTTTAATTCATTTAATTTAATTAATTCATGAACTTTATACACATCAAGGAAAACCTTTGGTGACCAGCATTAGTTTAATGCAAGACACTCATTAGCATTAACAAACGGGTTTATGAGCTATTGGTAGCTGCACACGAGAACAAAGAATAACGGGTGCATTTGTGTGTTTTATGCTTTTGGTGTTTAAGGTTTTCATGTTGTCCTTATTACGATTTAGTTTGAGGAATGTCTGGATTAAAACCATTCTGAGACTGTTCTTACATTGTGTCGTGGTTTGGGGCTCACTCAGAGATGGCTGGAGAGGAGGGCGTTAGCCGGGGAAGAGTTTTGTCCGTTTCCTCCGAGGGTAAAGAGGATGAGCGATGCTGTAGGTGGAAGATGGCGCTGTGCACAGTCCCTTACTTCAGTCATTTGGATAACGTTATTAGAAAATGTTATCCCATCACTGACCTCACCTGATTCCGCCAATGAACAGCTTTATTTAACCTGATAAGATCCCAGTCCCACACTGACCCCTCTTAAGCTAAACTGGGACACACTGTGTATTAAATAAGACACACACAGACACAGACACACACACAGACTGTAAAATATTGTGAATTGTGTTTATACAAATCTTAACGGTTTATATCAGTCTAGAAGGGATTGTACATACTCTCTCATCAGAGCGTTGATTCACCTCTAAGTAACAGAGCATTCATTATGTGTACAGGTGTCTATAGATATATAATAAGCATATAATTAACTATTTATATTCAGTCAGGAGCAGAATAGAATTTAGGAGTTTCTAAAATTTCCTGCTTCCTGAATAATGAACTGAAGACACAGACTGTTAATTCATTGTTTTCTTCATTCATGTTTAATCTGTTTAATTCATTATATTATTTTTGATATATTTGCATATTTGCAGTTTTAGGGATAATACATATTTTCACCCCTATTTTTTTAACGAATACTATTGACAGCCTGACACCTGTAATTTTGTGTATGTAGTGTGTGTGTGTGACAGAGTGTGCATGCTCGTGTGTGTGTGTGTGTGAGAGAGAGTGTGCATGCTTGTGTGTGTGTGTATGTGTGTGTGTGAAAGAGAGTGTGCATGCTCGTGTGTGTGTGTGTGTGTGTGTGTGAGTGTGTGTGCATGCTCGTTTGTGTGTGTGTGTGTGTGTGTGTGTGTGAGAGAGAGAGAGAGAGAGGGAGTTTCATAATGAGATGATTGATATATGGAGAGTATCCAGATCGTGGTTCCTGCATGTCTTGCTGCAGATGGGGGTGGGGCGGGGTGCGTAATTGATGGGGTGCGTAATTGATTTGTGGGGTGCGGCGAGGCAGGTTCAGATATTATGCTCGTCGGTTGCCGTGTTACTTACTCTTGAAGCGGATTGTGACGTTATTGATTTCTGGCAGAGCCGGTTTGGAGGATATTGATTTGTGGTTTTGCGGATTCTGGTGTTATTGATTTTGTGGTGAGTGGTTGGGGTTGGATTGGTGTGGTATTGATTTTGGGGTGCTGGTTGGGCCTGGATTGGGGTGGTATTGATTAGGGGATTTGGGGGTGACAGACTGAGGGACAGAAGGCCCCTACACTGTGGGGTTACCCCCCACCCCTTTATTGATCAGGGTCTGACTGGTGTCTGTCGTTCCAGTGCTCCTCTGTCCTGAAACCTGCTCACAGCTCCATTAGGCCCCTGAGCTGCTCAATGCCACATTAGGCCCCTGAGCTGCTCACTGCCACGTTAGGCCCCTGAGCTGCTCACTGCCACGTTAGGCCCCTGAGCTGCTCAATGCCACGTTAGGCCCCTGAGCTGCTCACTGCCACGTTAGGCCCCTGAGCTGCTCAATGCCACGTTAGGCCCCTGAGCTGCTCACTGCCACATTAGGCCCCTGAGCTGCTCAATGCGCTGCACGTGTGTGTGTGTGCATTTTAGTTGGTGAGTGTGTGTGTGTACGTGTGTGTGTGTGTGGCTATGTGTGTGCATATATATGTGTACAGTTTATTTGTTCTAGCGGCTGACTGGTGTAAGCAGTGTGTGTTTTGTCTCTCAGGGTACATACCGAGCTACCTGGACAAGGACGAGGTGTGTGTTGTGTGTGGGGACAGAGCGACAGGGTATCACTACCGCTGCATCACCTGTGAAGGGTGCAAGGTAACCACACTGAACGCTTACCAAAATGATCACCCCTCTGTGGGAGGAGTGACCATGCAATTTCCAGCCTTACTGAGGTAGTTATACATGCATGAAAAAGGGTTCCTCAAGGGTTCCTCAAGGGTTCCTAAAGGGTTCTTCACTTTTCCTGCTGGGGGAACCTTAAAGGTTCTTCTTTGATATGGATTTCACTCACAGGTTCTCTGTAGAACCTTATTCTGAGGGTTATATAAAGAACCCCTTAAAGATATCTGTATCTAAGATGAACCTTTAAGGGTTCCCCCAGCAGGACACATGAAAAACCTTTAAAGGTGCTAGAAAGCTAAGACTGAATTTCATTTACTCATTTTATGTATATCTGACTCATGGATATCCAAATGAATATCACAGTGGCTGTGGTTCTGTATGTATTTTGTTTTATTATCATGTAATATGTTGTTATCTGTTGATGCTTGGTTCTGCCAAACTAAATGAAATAATGGAAAAGTGTGATTTGAAAAGACCCTTCACTCCTCCCTAGGGTTTTTTCCGACGTACGATCCAGAAGAACCTCAACCCGACATACGCTTGCAAGTACGAGGCCAAGTGTGTCATTGACAAGGTGACCAGAAATCAGTGCCAAGAATGCCGCTTCAAAAAATGCATCGCCGTCGGCATGGCGACAGACCGTGAGTGCTCCACGCCCTGACACCACCCTCACCCCCCCCTTCCCCAACAACTGTCAATCAACAGCAAGTGTAATCATGAATCGTTATTATGGTTATACTGTATGTTATTATTACATTATATACATTTTAATAATGTATATAATATATTGTATATATCTAATATATATAGTGATGATGGACATATGTTGTGATAAATGCGGAGGCTGTTTTCCCATGTATGTGGGACTCCTCTCTCGGCTCGAGCGCTCACATCCTGGAAAAAGTGGGATTTGCTCATAGCCTCAGTTGCTCCCACTTAAAACCGATTAGCGAGATCGCGTTAGCGCTGCTAGTACATATTCTTCCATTTAGGTGTTCGCATTTGACCTCCGCCCCGCCCCCCCCCCCCACCCAAACCTCACAACCTCACAACCCACCACCCCCCCGACCCCCACCCAACTACAGAAGCTGAGCAAGACAACAGGGTTTACCTGCCTCACGGGATCATCTGTATTTTATATAGTCACACCAGGTCGATGGTGTGCTATGCTATGCTATGCTAAGCTATGCTAACTGAGGCGATTGGTGGATCATCTGTCTCTGAAATAGTGACACCGTGTCATTGGGTACACCACGCTATGCTAAGATTAACTATGCTAACCAAGATGATGGATGGATCATCTGTCTCTGAAATAGTGACACCGTGTCATTGGGTACACCACGCTACGCTAAGATTAACTATGCTAACTGAGCTAATGGATGGCTTAGCTTTTCTTTGACATAGTGACACCGTGTCAATGGGCGCACTATGCAACACTAAGCTAAGCTACGCTACACTACGCTAACCTGACCCTGCCGGTTAGCATTGAGGTTCCATTTCTGTTCAGTCTAATGGAGAAATACTTGGGGCAGCCGTGTGAAATGACCGGCTGAATAACTGTCCCCCTCAGTGGTGCTGGATGACAGTAAGCGCCTGGCCAAGCGCCGGCTGATAGAGGAGAACCGGGAGAGGAGGCGCAGGGAGGAGCTGCAGAAGACGGTGTGGGAGAAACCAGAGCCCTCACAGGCTGAATGGGAGCTCATCCGCATCGTCACCGAGGCCCACATGGCAACAAACGCCCAGGGCAACCACTGGAAACAGAAACGCAAATTCCTGGTGAGACACAGCCCCCCTTCAAAACCCCCACCCCCAAGTTCACCCTCCCCTCCCAGCCATTGCCCATGAATCGCCATAGCAACCCTCCATGGCACCATAGTAGCCCCTCCACCCTGGCCCCACCCTCTCCCTGGCCCCGCCCCGTTTCCCCTGTCAGTGTTGTGGATCTTAACCTCTCCGTGTGTGTTTGTTTTATATTTCTGTAGAGGGATGCTGGGGAAAGTTCAGCCCATTTGGAGCGCAGAAACAGCACTAACTTATAACGGAAAACTTTTTCTCTTTTTTGTTTATTTTTGGGATATTTTCTGTTTTTTTTTTTTTTTTTGTCCTGTGTTTTTGTCTTTCCTTACGCCCTTCCTCTTCCCCCTCCCTTTCATCCTACCATTGACCTAAAGCTAAACCTTACTAAACCTAATATGTATCATTTTCTGTGTCTCTCTCTCTCCCTCTCTCTCTTTCTCTCTCACACTCTCTCTCTGCTGTCTCTCCCTCTCTCTCTTTCTCTCTCACTCCCCCATCCCTCTCTCTCTCCCTCGCTCTCTCTCTGTCTGTCTGTAGTGTAGTGTTCTCTGTGGCACCCTGCACTCTGTGGCTGGTGCCTGCGTTTCTCTGTGTAATCTGTACTTATACCCTACAGATTGCGGACACTGTTGACCAAAAGGTGGAGTTTCCATATCAATCATATTCTAAAAGGCTTGAACTGGCATTCTAGATTTTTCTTGATTTTTCTTGTCCAATTTGGAAAAGCCTGGAAGTGGTTGAAGATTTTTCATACATAATCATTTCAAATTAATGTAGCACAACTTTGATATGGAAACTTCCCTGCTGACATGACTGACACATTTGTTCTCCCTCTCTCTCTCTGTCTGTATTTACCTGTCTCTTGTTCTCTTGTGTCTTTCTTCTTGAGTTTAACTTGTTTTTTTTGTAGTTGAAATCTCTCTGAGCTCTGCATTGAACGTTGACCGTGCCTGTTGGTTGCTCGACAGGAGGAAGAGACAGTGCTACTTAATGAAATAACTTGTAATTTATTCTGTACCTCTGACCAGAGTGACGTGCGAGTGAAGGAGACCAAGGTAAGAACCAGTAGAACTCAAATAAAATTTTTTCTCGTTTGTTTTTTTTTCGCAAATGAGAAACACTTTTCCCCTCCAGTCTCTCTCTCTCTATCTTTCTCGATCGCCCACTCTTTCCGTATATATATATTTTTTTTTTTTTTTTTCCGGCATAGAGGAAACAATAATGTTTGTTGGAGTGGTTTTGCTGTGTGTCTGCGGGTGTGTCTTGCTAGAGAGACTGGCAGAGAGGAGGGCACCTGCAGAGGTGCAGTGGTGACCATCATTAAACGCTTTCCCCTGGGGGAGGGGGTTAAACCTTACACCCCACCCCTGCAAAGCCCCCAGACTCCCACCTTTGAATGTCCACTTCCATTTTGAAGTCTGGGCTTTATTTTATTTTTATTTATTGACTTTTGTTCTCTCTCCTGTTCTGCCATTTCTTTCATCTGGTCAGAAGGAAGTCAGTGGGCAGAGACTTCATGTTTAGTTTTTTGAAAATATACAATATAAATAAGGGTTGAAAAACTCAGTGAAAAAAAATCTGGTCAAAAGAACTTGACAGAGATAGCGTGATCATTAACTAGTCCAAAGAACAAAAACAAAATGTATTCAAATATTTTTATTCATTTTTAAATAAGTATTACTTTGACTAAAATACTTGCTAGGGCTGCTCTGTCTATAATTCCCCCCTCCTGTTCCTTGTCCCTCGTGTCCCCCCCCTCCCAGCCCGTACCCCTCCCCCCCGCCCCTGTGTGTGGTGCTTTTGACTGTGTCTCTCTCTCGTTTACGAACACGATAAGGATGAACATTATGCTGCCGCGTCGTCTTGGTTACTGTCGGAACCCTGCACTCCCTCACATTCTAAGCCCCTCCTCCTCCTCCTCCTCCTCTCCGCCCCCTCCACGCCCCACCTCCCCCCCGCCCCCGTCCTGCCCCCCCCCTTTGCCCGCTGTCGTTTCAGCCTGAAGACATTGGTCAAGCTCCCATGGTCAATGCGACTGAAGGAAACAAAGTGGATATAGAGGCCTTCAGTCAGTTTACAAAAATCATCACGCCCGCCATCACTCGCGTGGTGGACTTTGCCAAAAAGCTGCCTATGTTCTGTGAGGTGAGCCGCGTCATTAGAATGTAGTGGAATGCAAACTTAGTGGTGTTCATTAGAATGTAGTGGAATGCAAACTTTGTGGTGTTCATTAGAATGTAGTGGAATGCAAACTTTGTGGTGTTCATTAGAATGTAGTGGAATGCAAACTTTGTGGTGTTCATTAGAATGTAGTGGAATGCAGAGAATACAGTAGAATACATTGGGATGCATAAGAGTTGAGTGGAGTGCAGTGTTACGCAGTTGACTCTCTCTGCGTCGCCCTGCTGTAGCTCCCATGTGAGGACCAGATCATCTTGCTCAAAGGTTGCTGTATGGAGATCATGTCGCTGCGGGCGGCCGTGCGCTACGACTCAGAGAGCGAGACGCTCACGCTGAACGGCGAGATGGCGGTCACGCGCGGACAGCTGAAGAACGGCGGGCTGGGCGTGGTCTCCGACGCCATCTTCGACCTGGGCGTGTCCCTGTCCTCCTTCAACCTGGACGACTCGGAGGTGGCGCTGCTGCAGGCTGTCATTCTCCTGTCCTCAGGTGAGACAGCGCCCCCCACTGGCCTAGCCACACTGTCGGCTATCACTGTAAACTGCAACTAAAACTGATAAAACCTGGGTGTGGAAAAACATTATAGTGACTGGAATAAAAATTTTAGTTTTTGACAAAAAGGACATGAAAGCAGACTCAGTCTGTGAGCTCGGTGGCTCAGTCAGACTCAGTCTGTGAGCTCAGTGGCTCAGTCAGACTCAGTCTGTGAGCTCAGTGGCTCAGTCAGTCTCAGTCTGTGAGCTCAGTGGCTCAGTCAGACTCAGTCTGTGAGCTCAGTGGCTCAGTCAGTCTCAGTCTGTGAGCTCAGTGGCTCAGTCAGTCTCAGTCTGTGAGCTCAGTGGCTCAGTCAGTCTCAGTCTGTGAGCTCAGTGGCTCAGTCAGTCTCAGTCTGTGAGCTCAGTGGCTCAGTCAGTCTCAGACTGTTTCGTGTTAATCAAGTTTTTTAGTTTTTGATCATTTAATCAATGTTTTAGTATTCATTTATTTTTTGGTAATATTTTATTTATGTCAGCGTTTCAGTATTCACTTTGTTTCTAAACAAACGTGAACATGCTTTAATTATGTCTAATGCCCATTTACCAGAACAGAAAGACACATTAGTAGCAGCTTAAGACACAAATGACCTGCAGGCGCTGAGCCAAAGTGAACCTGCAGGGGGCGCTGATGGGGGCTCCTATGGCAGGGGCTTTCCCATAAAGGGGGGTGCGGTCAGCGAAGCTGTGTATCGGCAGCGGGGAGCTGCGTAAGCCCCGGGCCCCTTTTGTGTTCAGATTACCGCGGGATTACCGCCAGAGCTGAAGGGAAACCATCTAATAAGCGGATTGTGCCGGAGAGATTACGCTGCGTTTGGCGCGAGTCGGGATCAATAGCCAAACGCTAAATTACACATCTCTTAATCTCTCAGGGGGCTGGAGCGCACCCTGCCTGCTGTCCACTCTTCCCTTTTTCCCTCCTCTCTTTCCCCCTCTGTCAGGGGCCGTCCTTACACAATGACACGGGCAGCTCAGACTAACTGCCCCCCTGTTAGATTGGCCAGTTGCACTGAGCTGTGAGTGTCTCTGTGAGTCTGAGCAGTTTCACTGAGCTGTGAGTGTCTCTGTGAGTCTGAGCAGTTTCACTGAGCTGTGAGTGTCTCTGTGAGTCTGAGCAGTTTCACTGAGCTGTGAGTGTCTCTGTGAGTCTGAGCAGTTGCACTGAGCTGTGAGTGTCTCTGTGAGTCTGAGCAGTTTCACTGAGCTGTGAGTGTCTCTGCGAGTCTGAGCAGTTTCACTGAGCTGTTAGACTGAGCTATGCCTCCCTCCCCCCCCCCGCAGATCGGCCGGGGCTGAGCAGCGTGGACAGGATCGAGCGCTGTCAGGAGGACTTCATCCTGGCCTTCGAGCACTACATTAACTATCGCAAACACAAGGTGGCGCACTTCTGGCCCAAGCTGCTGATGAAGGTGACGGACCTGCGCATGATCGGGGCCTGCCACGCCAGCCGCTTCCTGCATATGAAGGTGGAGTGTCCCACCGAACTGTTCCCCCCGCTCTTCCTGGAGGTGTTCGAGGACTGAGCATCCGGCCCGGGGGCCCTGGCGCCCCCATAATCAGCACTACTGTCATTTCATTCCACAGCTTAGGCGTAGAGTCAGGTTCAGTGTTGGATGGAACCATTCCTACAATGCGGGTACATGTGAATAGCAACATTTATTTTGTAAATTTATCTTCTTTGTATCCTAGTTAAAAAAAAATGTTTTACTTCTTGTTTTGTTTTTTTTTTTTTGTTGTTTTTTTTTGTTTTTTTTGGTCTGCGCTTATGTGATCGTTTTTAGAACTTTTGTCGTTTTCGTAGGCGTGTCATGCCAACATCTCCGGATCTCAATTAAACCTGGAAAAAACATACAGGAATGGAGAGAGAGAGAGGAGAGTTTAAAAAAAAAACAAAACAGAAGGCATGTTTCTCACGCTTCCACGTTTCTTGGTAGTCTCTTCCACCGTAAACGGAAAAAAATAATAAATAGTGCTACTCCTTGGTCGTGTCAAACAAGCATTTTACAGTGAATCTAGCAAACTTAGGTTGAATGTTTTTAGACATATAATTGAGTGGAAAAGAGTGAGCTATAGAGATTGCCATTCTGTATTTCAGGTGAACACACACACACACACACAGTGTTTCATAGAACTGTTACAGCACCCATACTGGTGACACAGGTGTCTGTTTTTTGTTGTTTATTTCGTGTTTCTGTGGGCAGAGCATTCCACAAAGCTACGCATTCATTTTCCTCATCCTTTTCCAAACAAAAATGTCCCCCTCTCCCAAAAGTGGTCTTTCCAAAAGTAAACTCACATGCAGCTTAAGCGCCGCCAGAGACGAAGGCCACATTGTAATTTGCTCTTGGTGAAAGATGTCACTTTGTTCGGTGCCAAACAAAAGAGGTACTAACAGTATCAATAATGACATAAACGAAATGACCAGAGGGTGATGGAATCTGCTCAGATAACAGGCCCAGAAAGCCCGTCTCGACTGAACCCGGTTCTTGAAGGAGACGTCACAGGAGAACATCGTAAACATCATAAAAGTCTAGGTCGTCCTGTTTGTCCCTCCTGGCATACCGTAGCTCTGCAGCTGCACGGTCCCTTGGGGATGCCCAGCTTCATCTCCCCTGTAATGAGGACCCCCACCTCGGTAAAAAAGGGGTGACCTTTGACCCCGGGTTTGGACAGATGTGCCTGTCTGAGTCATGACGCAATGCTTCAGCTGAGTTGTGCTGCAATATTAATATTTTTATAAATACAAACAATCTTTGTATTACGAAGAGTACGCACACCAGATCTGATCTGAAATCTAATTTAATAAGCTACATTTTTCAGAATTTAGTAAAAAAAAATACTTGTTCATTACCCCATTCAGAAAAAGGGGAAGATATTTTCAGCTTTGTTGGGGTTCCCCAGGAGGTCAGCTGCAGAGTGAGGTCCAAGTCTTACAGGAACTCTGTTTCCACATGTCATTCTTCCTTAGCGGTGAGGTCAGACTATGCCACAGCCTGACCAGGGCCGCCTGTTGCAGATAAAAAGAAAGATTCTCGTCCAGCGTTTCAAACAGATGAGACATCGGCATGGTACAGCGAACACATCCATGTGCAGATGAGTCCTGTTTTTTTAAATCATTTTCATTCGTTTCTTTTGATAATTTGTTTCTTCATGTTCTTGCTCACCATTTATTTTTGTTTTTAAAAAACATTTGTACTTGTCCCTCAACTTGGAAAAAAAAACACACAGAGTCAGGAAAGTCTGACCTCTCTCACAGCGCTGCGTGCTTTTTTTCCCAGTGAAAATAGATACACAAACAGACTCACAGATTAAAGATTGAGGTTTTTTGTGTGACAGCACACGGTGACGCTCTGCTGTGTCTCTGAGCCCCTGGGAGTACTTTAGTGTCATCCCTGTTAATTTGATGCCTTGCAAAAGCAATAGGTGTGGAGAAGCAGCAGCAGAGACTGTGTGTCCGAGTGTTCCTCAGCCCAGTATTTACCAGCTCAGTCTCAAACACATTGCACAGACAATCAGCAGGAGTCAGGAGATGCGCTCGCCACTCGAACCCGGTTCACGGCGCAGTGAGGGGCGGAGTCTGCAGCCGCACAGTCTCACATAAGGGGGGGGGGAATGTTGATCAAAGAATGTTCTATATTCTGTAAAAGTATTTTTAATAAAAACGAAACGACGTGAGTAGTCGCTCTTAAAGCAGTGGGTGTATAAAAACACAAAAAAAAGATACCATAAAAAGCTTGAAGTATATTTATATAATATATATTATTATTATATAAATATATAAAGCTATTTTACAGTATAAAGGATAAAGGTTGTATATTTTCAGACTGGTGATATTTTTTACAGATATTCTATGCCTATAATGAAATGTTTTGCGGTTTTACAGATGTGACAAGGAAAACACATTTCTGAAACAGACTGGCAGAATGGCGGATCAGTGAGACTGAATAAGGGGTTCACTGACAGTCTGTTTCCAGACCACCTTTCAGGGGGTCTGAAAGTCTTGCTACAAAGATTGAGCACCATCTCTGGTCAGGAGGATGTCCTGCAAATTAGACATTTGTAGGCCGGCTCAAAGCTTAAACATTCGAACCCACCTCTAATGAGGTAACACCTGTCTCCCTTCCCCTGAGCACCCCCAAAAAAAAAAAAAGTATTCCAACAAATCATTTGTCCATGTATTTTGTTTCTTGTCATGCAGAAAATGAAACTATATTGTAAATTGGATCTTACTGGCTATATCATGAAGCACAGACAAGTGAAACAGGAGTGACAGGAGCTGTTTGAGTGAAGCTGAATGATATACCAAATGAACTGGGTCGCTCTGGGCCCCTGCTGTACAACAGCGCCTCCTGGAGTGAACTTGCACAGGTCTGAATGTGTGTTTCTGTGACGAGTGTTAACCCAAGCAAAGCAGACAATGTTCAAAAGTTGCACTAAAGATGATGATGATGATGATGATGATGATGATGAAGAAGATGATGTCTGTTGTACTTATTGTGAATTGGCTCTGAGGTTAATAAAATGGTTTGGAGAACTCCCTGGAACATTTGTCTGTATTTTGTTTCATTTCATCCACCCTTTATCTATACACACTTCATACAACCAGGTGGGGGGGGACTCTGTTGCTGGAGTCCGTTGGAGGTCTGGAGGTCTTCAAACGCACCAGTAATCGATAGAAACAAACCTGTTTCATTCGTTTCATGAAGTTTTATGAAAGAACCAAACATCATAAAGGCACAGTCCAGTGATGGACTTGATTTCTGTTCTAACACCGGGCCATGTTTGAAAGTGTACACTGACATACCTGAGAGCCTGAGTCATCCTCTGTAGCCATGGCAGGACTGACCCTGGATATTGTATTTATTTTATGTGTTATTCTGTGTTTTCATGATGGTGGGATCCTGTCCGCCCAGCTCTCTGGTCTCCGGGAGATGATGCTCAGAAACTCTACGTAAGCAAATAAAAGCAGTAAAAATCTGCAGAACATCCCAGCGTCCACAGGGAGAGTTGCTGTTTACTTTATGGCTATTCGATATTCTTTTTTCTGTTAAATAACGTAGTTACTTGATACAGCTCCCTTTCCCTTTGAGAAAATATGAATGTGTTCCACTTTACTCGGGTTCAGGTAAGTTCAGGGCACAGCATTCTGCTCAAGGCTGTTAAACAGCAGTGCCCCCCCGGGATTTGAGCCTGCAGCCTCTCATGTAGTTCACTAACACAGCAGTACAGTCTCCAATGAAGAGACAGAGAGAAGAGAGTTCTGAGAGTGGGAACACCTGTGCAGCAGTTGAACATATATAATAATAATAATAATAATAATAATAATAATAATAATAATAATAATAATAAACAGTGGTGTTTGGGAGAGCCTCTTGTAAATGCGCAGGTGCAGATTTGAATCCCAGGGTTCCAAAATGGGCTCGCTGCCACTTAATCGAGAGAGGTACTTCACCTGAATTTTCTCAGAAAAATATTCAGCCACGTACACGGATAGTGTGTCAAAATAAGCATTTCGTAAGTGAAAATGTCTATCCCATTTCATCCGGTATTGCGGTAAAGCAGCGTAATGGAAAATTAAAACTGGAGCTGCAGAACCTCAGCCTGTCTGTTCTTTCCTGTCCAATCTTTCCTGCACCCGATTGCTTTTCGGGTGCAGGAAAACGAAGACGAAGACTAGCTCTGCACATTCGTATAATATTGCCTGGCGCGCGCATTACAGAATCACACGAGCACGTGCTCGTTAACTCGTCGTCATCGCCGTGTTTTTACGTTACATCGTTGGTGGGTAAACACTGCCCTCTGCTGGTTAGACATTAGATCACATTCAGAGTCGTGTTTTGCAATGACATCAGTGGGCCAACAGGACAGATAAGGGACTTGCATAATCTCCTCTTTCTTTATCAAAACAGTTTTACATAAAACAAGGGCAGAGAATCACTACAAAACGCAGGCACAGACCATCTCAGCAGGCCTCAGATAAAACCTAATCAACACCTTTTTGATTCTGCAGTTAAAAGGCCACATGGTGTGAAGTTTTTATTTTAACATGGCTTTCCAAAACCAGTTTACACCCAAGGAGCCAGGTGAGGTGAGGTAACTGTGTAATCAGCTGTTTTAAGGGGTTATTAAGTGCAGATTAATGACAAAAACCCACCCTCCATGACGATAACTGGAGTTCACAGTTTTAAGTATTAATTTGGAGCGTGACGTTTTGAAATGGGTGGAGCTACAACATGTTACCCTTGAGTCACTGATCTGAACCAATCATTGAGTTCTGCTGTGCAACAGGCACCCTTTTCATTGGATGGCAAATGTCAGTGATTGACAGCCAACTCCAGCTCAGCCCTGTTTGGTGCTGAATACCTCATTATTCTATTGCTGTGTGTGAAGAAATTGGCAAGACTGTCAATATGACCAAAAGAAAATTATATTTATAAAATAGGTGAGGTGTAGAAAAAACACAAATATGAGCCTATTGTGTTTCTTTATGGTCCACTGTACAGCTTCAGTCCTAAAAGGTGAGAACAGTTTGGCCAGGTGAGTGGCCCCCAGGCGCTTACACTCTGGTCCTGCCGCCAAGAGCTCATTCCCAAAAACAACCTCAATCTGTCTGAGAAACACTCAGGACTTAAAATTTATCAAAAAAAACCTGACTTTGTTTTTGAGTTTTACACCAATAATACAGTCATTGTAAATGAAGAAAAATCACATCCTCATACAAAGTTCTGCATATATACACTTTTATTAATATGGATATTTTTTATATTTTTATATATTTATATATTTATATACCGTATATATATATAGAGATATTTATATAAATCTACGAATGCAGCGATGCGTTCACAGGAGAAAAACAATGCGTAGCCCACATAAACAGTGTTTCCTCTGGCTCTGCTCTCTAAACATCCACCCGGGCAGCTCTCCGCCCACAGCTACGCCCGTCACAGGATTTAAGAGGAGGGAAAACGGGCGACGGACTCGCGAATGGCATTCAGAATGGCTCGTCACTAAGACAGCGACGTGACAGACAGAAAGGAGCTAACCCCAGGTTTCGTAGAGAACCAGAGGCCGTTAAACACAGGATACAGTACACATGATTCACACGTTTCCAGCGTCTGCTGCACTGACGTCTCTCTGACGGGCGAAAGTTGATTCACAGAGATGTTCGTTGGGGAGCTATCATATTCCCAAACCTGAGCCATCCTTTTGTCCGTCACCGTCAGTCTCTTAGACACACGGACGCAGGCGTTTCAGTGGGGATCAGGTGAATGTTAGCCAGGGTGGGGTCTAGACACTCAGACACCAGGGTTTACAGACCCCCCACCCCAAACCCCCCCCCAGATCCACAGTCAGGTGCCAGACACCCCCCACAACCCCCCACACCACCTCTGAGTTCCCAAAACAGGACATTAAAATCCAGCTCCGTGTCAGCCAGGAAATGAACAATCTCTTAAGCTCCAAAACATCACAATAATAATCACAAAAATAACTTATATGGGGGGAGGGGCCTGTGGAATTACGTAGTTATGGCGTTGATAGGGTTGTCTAGGCAACATATCTGTTTCTCTGTTCATGTGTTGCATGAGTGTGTGTGACATACGTCTCTCACACAACACACACACACATTTTTGCTCATTTTGCTGCTGATCACAAATGAAATAAAATTCTACACTGAATATTTTTTCTTTCACTTTACAATCTTAGAACCAGTAAACAGCAGTGACAAGATTCATCTACGGATATAAAACACAGTGTCTCTACATGACCGCTGATGCCTCTGCTTCACTGCAGAAAGTCTGAACGTCGCCCATCTGTCCACAAACACACAAATGTGTGTGTGTGCCTCCATGCTGGTGTTGTGTGTCCCACGTGCAAGCGAACCAGTGAGCCGTCATTTCCCTCCAAGAAGTACCGATGACACTTGCACGCACCAGCTGCAGTTCTCCAGCAGTCCCAGGAGGTGGCAGTGCAGAGCGCAGTTTGATCTCAAGCCCAAAGTTCTACAAACTGCTACAATCACTGGTGTCACTTCCCAGGAAACAAAGGGGAGGACAAAAACAGAAGGTACAAGAAACACACACACACACACACACTGACCATGATATCTTCAACACACACAGTGTGTGAGTGTGAGTGAGCGTGTGCTTGTGTTGAGGGGGGGTCATTTACATTCCTGGTCTGTCTCAGACCAACCATAATGTCAGGATGGTAACCAGGTGAAAAAGAGCAGAGAAAACTCTCAATAAACCCAACGAAAAGAAGAAAAAAAAAGACAAAACAGAGAGAAGGACACAACCGGTCACAGACTGCACTCACAATGCCATTACACTACTGTACGCTTTTACAATGTAAAAAAGGTGCTTTTCAAAAACAACGAAAACTACAAACCCTTTTCTGCAAACATGCACAAATGCACATCCCCGCACAGCCAGCGGGTGTTTGCTCCATTTCTCTGCGGGGCGTGGTTTGTGCGTGCTTGCGTGCGGGCGCATGCGCACTTGTGCGCTTCAACCACAAATGGCTGGTCTTTACAAAAGATTTTATATATATATATTTTTTTTTTTTTTACAGTACAATGATTTGTTTCCTGCCTTTCTTTCAGACACAACACTTCTCTGTCAGTTTGTTTTTTGATTTCTCTCCGCAACAACCTCCATTTCTCAACCCCACAAAAATGTAAGAAACATACACGCAACTTTCAGAGCCCAGTGAGCGTTTGGAAAAACACGGGTGGAGAAGCTGATTGGAAGTTTGTGAGGAGGGCAGGAGGAAGTGGGCGTGGTCCAGGGGTGGTGGGGTTGAAAGGAAGTGCCCCTCCCCCTTTTGTGAGGAGTAGCAGGCGGGTTCAGGGGTGCACCCTGAAGGCCAGCAGCTCCTCAGAGTGCATGTTGTTGAGAGACCGCAGGTCCGGCAGTTTCAGAAGAAGCTTGGTGAAGATGGCCGCCTCGTTGGGATGGTTCTTCATGATGAGACTCCGCAAGGCGCGGATCAACGTCTCCTGGAGCGCCTCAACAGAGTTAACATTCTCGATCCCTGAGCGATCTACACACACACACACACACACACACACACACACAGAAACAAGCAAACACAAATTGGTTAATATCACACGATCACATGTTGTTTTAATACAAAAACCTGAAAGTGCTAGGGGAGTAACCTATCTGACTACAGGAAGTGACTTAGTTAAGAATAGGAAGTGCTCTGTCTGAGTACAGGAAGTGGCTGAGCTGAGAATAGGAAGTGACCTATCCAAGTACAGGAAGTGACTTACCTAAGAACAGGAAGTGACCTATCTGACTACAGGAAGTGACTTATCTAAGAATAGGAAGTCCCCTTTTTGAGTACAGGAAGTGGCTGAGCTGAGAATAGGAAGTGACCTATCCAAGTACAGGAAGTGGGGGGGCTCACCAGCGGAGACCAGGACGACAGCGGTGAAGAGGCCCATCTCCTCCTCGCTCAGGCCGAGGGCGATGAGCTTCTGGCTGAAGTCGAACATGGAGTTGAGCAGGTCGCCGGCACCCATGGAGCGCAGGGCCTCCACACTGTACTTCCTGCCATTCAGGAAGGTGACAGTGCGGTCCTTCGCGTCGAACAGCGAGGCGAAACGCACCACCAGCACCTGGGCACAGAGTGACCGAGAGAGGATGGGGGTTAGGAGAGCAGACAGGTGGAGCATGAGGAAAGATGGGCGGAGCATAAGGCCAGGCAGGTGGAGCATAAGGAAAGATGGGCGTGGCATGAGGGCAGATGGGTGGGGTATACGAACAGATGGGAGGAGCATAAGGAAAGATGGGTGGGGCATGAGGGCAGATGGGTGGGGTATACGAACAGATGGGTGGAGCATAAGGATAGATGGGCGGAGCATAAGGCCAGGCAGGTGGAGCATAAGGAAAGATGGGCGTGGCATGAGGGCAGATGGGTGGGGTATTAAGATGGGTGGCGCATGGATGGGTGGAGCATAAGGATAGATGGGTGGGGCATAAGGGCAGATGGGTGGAGTATAAGGGCAGATGGGTGGAGCATAAGGATAGATGGGTGGGGCATAAGGATAGATGGGTGGAGCATAAGGGCAGATGGGTGGAGCATGATTGTATGTCAGTATGTGTGTGTGTGCGCGTAACCGTACCTCGAACGTGCCGGCCTTCAGCAGGCTGACCTGGTCGTGCTGACTGAGATCCCTGAAGCCAGGAATGCGCTTGGCAAACTCCACCACCTCCCTGACCGCCGGGGTGAAGCTGAGAGAGAACTCCTCCCACACCTCCTGCCCCGACATGCGGGGGTCCACGTGAGGCGAGATGTTCATGGGGCACACCTGTGTAAATAGAAACACCAAATGAAGTCTAATGGGAAACCTAAAGTCAGCCTTTTACTTTTGCATGAAAGGTTGAAGACACAGAGTGCCTGTACGCCAGGGCAGAGTAAACCCATGGCAGGGTTAAACAGGTTATAGAACAGTCACTGCCCTCCTCCAGCCACTGACTCACTCACCAGGTGCATCCTGCTCCCGCCGCCGAACTCGCCGTGTTCTGTGGGCACGCTGACGTGTCCATAGGCTCTGTGGGCGTGGCCACGCATGAACGCAGGGCAGCCACCAGAGGGGGAGCCATCCCGGGCGTCGTGGAAACGGGCATTACCACCAGGTGATTGGGGGTGGGGGTGGAGTGGATGGGCGGGGAGTGGGTTCTGTGAGCGGGGTCCTGTTGACATCATGCTGGTGATGTCATTCCTCTGGTTCCAGGCCTGGTTGCTCTCGGCGATGGCTACGCCCATGTGCTCAGCAACGCCCGGGCCTGGACTGGGCTGGGCCTGTCTTGCAGTAGGGGGCGTGCTCTCCTCCTCTTCCTGCTCCTGGTTGTACATGAAGGTCTCCTGGTGTGCCCTGGTTACTGTGCCGACGACCTCTTCCTCCCCACTTTCTGAACCGCTGGAAGAGGTGGAGGAGGAGGCGGAGCTGGGGGAGGTATCCATGGCGACCAGGGGCTCAGACTGTGGGCAGGTCTCCTGGGGTGAGGGGCGGGGCTGGACACCCCGGGGGTGTGGTTGTTGGCTGCTGGGGGCTGGGTCTGGTCCCTGAGGGGCAGGCTTTGCGCCTGGTTGCCGTGGAGATGGCCAGCGGGCTGGGCGTTGTTGTTCATCATGTTGTTCATGGCGCTCTGCATCTCCAGCAGCATGCGCTGCTTCTCCCGCTTCGGGATGCGGCCGAACCGCACAGCTGGGGGAGGGGCACAGCGTCACCACGGCTACCGACCGCACGCACACTTACTGCACACACCAGCAATACCCTAAAATAAGCAATGACTACACACACACTCACTCTCCCAATCAACACTGACCACACACACCAACAAATGCTGTACAATATGCACAGGTAACGCTACATACAGGCAGAGACAGAGCTATGCGAAAGTAAGGCGGAGTCAGCCAGGTACAGGCAGCGCAGGTAAAACAGCAGGTCTTACCGTCGCGGGACATGCCCACCAGCAGGCACTTCTTGAAGCGACACTGCTGGCAGCGGTTGCGGTTGACGCGCATGATGGCGCAGTTCTCACTCTTCAGACATTTCTTATACTGGATATTCTGCTGGATGCTCCTCCGGAAGAACCCCTGCCAAGGTCAAAGGTCAAAGGTCACACACTGAAGCCCTTCCATCTAGGGCCCTTTAAAAACACTTTCCCTTGTTTAGAAGCCCTACACAAACATATCAGAGATTTTTATTCTGAAAGCCTTAATGCAGGTTCAAAATTCACTTAACCCATTCAGGATTCTCAAAGGGAGGCTCAGAAGGAACTTAATACAGATTTTTTAATTCATAGAAGGGTTCAACACTGCAAAAAAAAACATGCAAAAGATTTTTAAAGCTGAGTTCCATTATCAGAGCAAGGTGTCAAACACACTGGAAGAGTGCAGGCAGAGACCCTGGCAGTGTTGAAGTCCAGGCCTGATGCAGTGCTGGATACTCCACTCTATCCATGTCACATGTTCTTATGTTCTGGTGTCTATATGTCTGTACTGCTCCTCTGTGCTGTAGGAAATGGAGCACTTAGGGGGGATTGAGCTACATATAAATAATAAATAGATAAATAAATAGAAGCTTGAGCTAGTTTTGAGCCACGCTGCTGGCTGCGCCCTGGGGATGCTGACCTGGTGGGGAGGTCCGTCCCTGCACTGAGCTGGAGTGGACAGGTCTAAATATGACCACAGCAAGAGATATTTATGTGACCCGAGAAAAGCAGATAATTAACACTGCACTGGACAGTGATGCTGAATATGAAGGAAGGGAAGACCTGCAAGTGTCTATGCACAGACACTGCGGCCCGACAGAACTGGAGTTAAACCTGCAGACACTGCCCCCTCCAGGACTGGAGTTAAACCTGCAGACACTGCCCCCTCCAGGACTGGAGTTAAACCTGCAGACACTGCCCCCTACAGGACTGGAGTTAAACCTGCAGACACTGCCCCTCCAGGACTGGAGTTAAACCTGCAGACACTGCGGCCCTTCAGGACTGGAGTTAAACCTGCAGACACTGCGGCCCTCCAGGACTGGAGTTAAACCTGCAGACAATGCAGCCCTCCAGGACTGGAGTTAAACCTGCAGACACTGCGGCCCTCCAGGACTGGAGTTAAACCTGCAGACAATGCAGCCCTCCAGGACTGGAGTTAAACCTGCAGACACTGCGGCCCTTCAGGACTGGAGTTAAACCTGCAGACACTGCGGCCCTCCAGGACTGGAGTTAAACCTGCAGACACTGCCCCCTACAGGACTGGAGTTAAACCTGCAGACACTGCGGCCCTCCAGGACTGGAGTTAAACCTGCAGACACTGCGGCCCTCCAGGACTGGAGTTAAACCTGCAGACGCTGCGGCCCTCCAGGGCTGGAATTAAACCTGCAGACACTGCGGCCGTCCAGGACTGGAGTTATACCTGCAGACGCTGCGGCCCTCCAGGGCTGGAATTAAACCTGCAGACACTGCGGCCGTCCAGGACTGGAGTTAAACCTGCAGACACTGCGGCCCTCCAGGACTGGAGTTAAACCTGCAGACACTGCGGCCGTCCAGGACTGGAGTTAAACCTGCAGACACTGCGGCCCTCCAGGGCTGGAATTAAACCTGCAGACACTGCGGCCGTCCAGGACTGGAGTTAAACCTGCAGACACTGCCCCCTACAGGACTGGAGTTAAACCTTCAGCACCTCCCTCTCACACCACTAAGCCAAAGACTCTGGTCTCTGTATCAGGTGTCATGCTCACTGATGGCCAGCAGGGGACCTGTTCCTCACCTTGCACCCCTCACAGGCATGAACGCCGTAGTGGAAGCCAGACGCCACATCACCACACACCTTACACAACAGCACCAGGCCGCTGATCTCTGCAACACAAATCACAAACCATTACACACAATTACACAACATTACAAATAATTCCACGTTTAATAGTTACACAAAATTACACTGCACACCAGATTGCACTCAAATAACATCCACTCTCCCAAGGACGACAGTCTTCTTGCCACTCACTCGTAATGCCACACTTGGTGGTGGAGGCGGAGCGTCCAGTCTTGCTGGCGCCATGGGGACGCTGGTGGGCGGAGTCCGTCAGCAGGCCCCGCCCACAGCTGGGGGAGGAGCTGTGTGTCGGGGAGGATGATTGGTAGCTGCTGTTGGAGCAGTCGCTGTGACAGGACTCCGGGCTGGAGGCGGAGCTCGAGGAGCTGATGTACGCTATTACACCTCCTGGCAGACAGGTGGCGACAGAAAAACAAGTCAGTTAGATTAGGAGACAACCCTGCAACCAGCCATTAACAATACACCGTGCATCTGTCCTAAATGCTGAGAACATGTATCCTCCTTCCCTACAGAGTCCCAGTGCTGGGAGTGCATGGGAGATCACAGTGACTCCCTGGAAACTCTGGAATAGCAAAGAGGAAGCCTCCCGCACACACACCCCAAATCAGATAACTGCAGTTCCTGTTTTACTGTGTCACACTCCTAATCCATTTAAACTTGGCTGGTGTGCATTTTCCAGTTGATTAAGTACTGAAGCATGTACATATGACACCAAATACTTCATCACCGTGTAGTTTAAGAAAATTCAAGAGGACACTAAGCTTAAAACCTGTGCTCTCAGCAAGCACGTACATTTCAAGTGACCTAAAAAAAGAAAGAGAGACACAAGCTGCTGACAAAGGCATCGTCGGTCACTAACCCAGGGCGCCTTGCCCTAATTTTTACCTGGAAACAGAGTCGAGATAACGGCAGTGGTCTGTTTATAATTATAGCGCTTTCCCACAATGCACCGCGCTGTGCTCAGCCAGGGAAAGTGGACCAGACAGACCGATGTTTTTGTATTTTCTCCCCCCGCGCATGCTGACCTGGTTAGCACTACTCCGCGGTTAGATAACACCCGTTACATAATGCAGGCTTTTAAACGGGTGTAGGCGGCCACCAACATCACATGGCTCAAGTCAGACTGGAGACACACTATTAGATGCACAAAATCTGCGAATAACGTAAATAAAATGAATCAATGATTTTTTATGAATTGTATTTTTTTATTACCTGCATGTAGTACTTTATCTCGTATGAAGTTGAATTTGGCATTTTACTGTATCATTTCGAATCTGTTGCTTCACAATGATACAGTAAAACGTCTACTTGCATCTAAAGTTAATTTTGAGATATGTTGAAGCTGTCATTTTAATAATTTTTTGAGGTTGTGATCTCTGTTTTTGCTCTAAGTTAACTGTAAAGGGATCGTGTTCATTAACTTTCTGATGAGACAGGAGCTGCGAGCATTGGCTGGTATTGCTACTTACAAACGACTCCCTTCAAAAGCAAAACATTTTTCTTTAATGATTTACAAGCCGCGAACACTTTTGCATGCTTGGGAAAATCAACATTTCACAGTGAACACTTCTTAAAAATATCTTTTTAAACATTCAGCTCTTACATATGACATATATGAGATAAATCTGCAGAAAGCGTGACAGAGTTGAAATGTCACACTGAATGCAAAGTAAAACCGGCAGGACCACGTACATCTGGGTGCATTTCTGATGTGTTGCGTGTCTTTTTGACTAAACACACCCATAGTATCAAACCACCGATGTTTTACGCAACAGGAAATGTGAGTAACCAATGTAGTTTTCATAGGGTGTTCGCTGACTAGATTACATCTTGAATTGAAAGGAATGTGCTATTACATGTATGTGATTATTTAACTGTTATTTCAGTATCCCTGTGTCCACTAGCGTTATAGCACAAAACCCGCTGAGATAAATGTGTTTTTGAAATATGAAAGTGACATTCTAATACCTCTCTTCTCCAAGTGACAATCTGTTGACTTGTTAAGAAACAACTATTTAGTAGGCTATGCCAGCAAGGGTTAAACTGTGCTAGACATGTAGCGACAGCAAATCTATTCATATACGTAACACCGTAGCGTACAGCAGTATTCATCCATGCATTCGCTACACTTCTCAAAAAAACACAAAAAAGGAAAACGCGGATGGACAGGCATGGCTTATGCGTCCCAAGAACACGCCCCCACGTGGACCTGACATGTTTTGTGCGGGCCCCGCGGCTGCGGGGGAAACTGGGTCACGGCTCGAGCAGCAGACGCGCGCCTCACGTGTATCCGCAGCTAATCGCCGCATCAGTGCGCCGTGCTGAATTATGCAATGGTACGTCACGGCCGCCGCCCAGCCAATCAGCGGCGACGCACGAGGAGCGTAAACACAGGCGCACATGGCTACGCTGACCGGTCCATGTGAGCCGGGGAACTGCAGTGACAGCGCTGCTGTGATAACAACAGAACCACTGGCACTCCTAACCTACATATCCTTTTAGAGGCTTAAACCCATTGTGTTTTCAGAAAATCAACATTTTGTGAATCATTCTACAACACCACACGCTACACAAATGGTTATACTACACCTTATAAGCGCAGTTTTTGTAACCATACGAGTTTTGTGGGTAACAGTCAAAATGAAAGTAGCCAGAGTTAGCTGTCCGATTCATTCTCAATGCAGCGACCTAGCTGGCCATTTCAGTATCGTCAGCAAACTAAGCATTTGCTACAGCAATACGCATTGGAAAATCATGTTCAAGTCAAGTACAGGCAGTTTGATGGTCACTCATGTATTCTCCCAAAGATAAGAATCACCTACACCAAAACAACATAAAGTGGTGATTGTCTTACCAGCTTTTGTTGATTCCATTTCGTCCAGCTTCGGTGGACCTTTTCAGCTACCTGAACGCAGAAGCCGTCTTCGTTGCGTTTTTAGCAACTTTAAAAAGTCGCTGTTCGACAGTGCACAAGTTGTTGCTACGCTAGCCTCCTGTCCTAGCTAGCTAATCGCTGTAAACCAGCTCACGTTAACAGTAGAAGGCGCCGTTCTGTTGCCTTCCAAATAAACCTGGATATCCAGATTTAGTTTTTTATATAGAAACAGAGACTTGAAAAAATATTCCTGTGTAATTGTTCGAACACATTAAGCTCGTGCCCTAATGTTCCCCTAAAATGAATCGATCCGTATTTCTTCGCTCCTCAGTTTATTTCCTCTCTTGGCAAAAGCTGTTGATTAACTAGAGCCGCTGTCCTCTTTTTAATTCTATCTCCAATGAAACAGCAGTTCCTTTAAACATGCACTCGGTGGCTGGCTGAATGAGGATAGCCTGGTCTCTAGGACTCCTCCCTAGACGGTGCTTGGTTACACTGCTGAGTGTTCCTGCTAGCGCGTTAGCCAGGCAGGGTCATGTGACCCAGTTCGCCGGACTCCGCCTCCTCCCCGGCTCCACCGCTCAAACCAATGTAACCCAGTGACACAGTTTCCACAGTTCAGAGGGAAGTTAGGGGTGTGTCTAAGGGCACACCCCCGAATCCTCAACCGCAAAACCCGCCCAGATTAGTTCCAAAGGGGGGACCCTACTTCGCTAAGGAGTAAAATGGGTGATTATCTGCTCATGTGCACGGGGCAAAGCACACGTATGCGTCTGATGTTGACGGGACCAGCTGGCTTGAGGAAGGACGCAAGCATCAGCGCTCTAATTTGAATATATGACAGCGCATTATAGTGGAAGATATCTGTAATATACTGTATTATGCCAGAACGTTTCATAAATGACAGATATTCCCCAGGGATGTAGACAACAGGAGCACGGAAGAGTCGCATAAAAACATGCGGGGAATTCTGAATTATATAGCCTGTAACATAACAGTAATTTTGCCAGTCTTACAGCACCTTGCAATTACCCTTAACAAATACATCCATGTGACATAATCAGCCGGCACAGACCTGTAAAAGTTTCTATAAGAATGGCTGTATGTGTTTGGGCCGGCTTCCCAAACATGGATTAAGACTCGTCCCAGACTCCCAGACTGAAAGAAACTTTAAATGAAGATCTCCACAAAAAACAAAAATCTTTTAGCCTAAACAAGGCATAATCCAAGTCCTGGAATCCCCCCCACTCACCCACAGAGTTCACATGATGCCAGATAATGGGCCATCAGAGCAACACTTCTTTAGCTCTTGGGGTTCACGCAATGCCAAATAAAGATCCAGAATGGTCATGTTGGCTTTTTCCAAAGATCCTCCAAATGGAACTCCAAAGAAAGTTCTTTAACATTAACAGGGATACAGCCTAATGCAGGGGTGGGCAACCCTGGTCCTTGAGTGCCAGAGACATTTCTGGTTTTCACTCCAGCCAAACCCCTGACAGTGTAATCAGACAGGGGTTAATTAACAGACAGAGTTAATTATCAGGCTTTAATGACTGCAGTTGACCATGTGCTGGAGCTGGAAGAGGAGCTTCACCATTCAGGATTAGGCACTTCATAATTACTCAAACTCTACTCAAGAACTTGGACAGAACGAAATCCCGAAACGGCTCTGGCACTCAAGGACCAGAGTTGCCCACCCCTGGCCTAATGCTACCTCATATTTTACTCCGCCTTGGACACAATCAGACTCTCAGCGCTGTCTGTATGCTTTCTTGCATGACTTACATATACATATATTTATGTACTCCACATACATCACTTTCCCTGTTTTTGTTGTTTGTACAGCTGTGAGGTGTGAGGTGTGAGGTGTGAGTGCCCCCCCCCCCCCTGGTGTCTGTATAAAAGCTCCACCATTGAGAGTCATTGCTGCTACATGAGTACGTTAGTACAGCACCCAGTGGAAGTTAGGTCTGCTGTCAGCACTGATGTTTTTCACCACAGCAGAAGTATGTATGAAAGTTGAACCCTTGACTCAGACTGTCATAAGAAAATAAAGGTCAAATGACCAGTGAATGTTAGTGCTCATTTCACACCAGTACATTCCGCAACAAATAAGACCAATCAAATCTGTCAGCTCTGAGCGTACGTTCCAAAGATGATTTAGGTCAGAAAAGGGGAAGCGAGGTTGTGCCTGCAGGTGTTAACTGTTATTCATTTGTTGTGCTGGCATGACTGAACAGGTGCGTGTGTGGAGATCAGGTTCACTGACTGCCATGCACAGCGTGCCTCATACACAGCGTGCCTCATACAGCAACAGCACTGGTGCACCTCCCAACGTCTCCTTATCCCTGGCAGTAAAATGTAATAAAACATTTCAATATTCTCTAATGATGGAAGAACATAGATTCATAAACCGCTGAAAGGGTGGGGCTGAAATGAGCGGCTAATTATTAACCAGATTAAACCGATCAGAAGACATGGGTCTCCCAAGTGAAACACAGTGACTGGTGGAAATCAGTGAGCTGAGAGGATGTGACAGCTTTCATTAAACCTCATTGTCCTGGAACTGCCATTTTGAGGAAGCTCTTTTTGGCCAGTCACATGAACTGGTGACTTAAACAAAAAATATGTTATGTATTACTCCTTCAGTTGACATGTGCTGTAATAACTGATATGAATGGAATACAGGACAAAAGGGACAGTGACTTGAAACAGTGAGAATTCCAGAGTGAACATGATGCCAAATTAAACATCATAACAGATAAAGTCCTACATGCTGGTAATAAATCTACAGCAGGCCTGGTTTATGGGTGGCACTAAATTGCAGTATGTGAGGTATAAAATCGCTGGCATAATCGGTGACCTAGATCAACCTGAATCTGTACGCTGAAGCAGGAAAAACAGGAAAAGGATGCTGGCCCATGCAGTAAACAGTACCGAAGCCAAGGAATTCACATTCAGTTTATACAGAGTATAGATCAGATGACATTCAGAGTACTTTGTCTAGTTCTGAGAACTACGTTGTAGGGGCAGAGAAGCTCTTGACAAAGCACAGAGGGGGGCAACAAGACTAGAGACACACTCACATTATGGAGTTATACCTGCAGTCCTCCAGGACTGGAGTTAAACCTGCAGACACTGCAGCCCTCCAGGACTGGAGTTAAACCTGCAGACACTGCAGCCCTCCAGGACTGGAGTTAAACCTGCAAACACTGCAGCCCTCCAGGACTGGAGTTAAACGTTAAACCTGCAGACACTGCCACCTTCAGGACTGGAGTTAAACCTGCAAACTTTGCGGTCCTACAGAATGAAAGGAAGTGTTATGACACCTTTGAAAGTCAGAGAGTAAGTAAAGAGCAAAGTGAGTAAAGAGCGCTGACTGTAGCATTCGTATAAAAAGCGCAAATATGCAATAGCTTTGACCAGGCCACTCCCACTGCCATGCCCCCTTTTAGCCAATAGGCATACACACCTTCACACACACAAACCTGACCTCCATGCCAATTTCAGCCTCCTAAGGCAAAAACTGTGGTAACCAAAGGGGAAAATTTTGTGGACCAACTGACCAACCAACATAGCATTTATAGAGCTGCTGATCACAGCTAAAAAACGGGACATGATTAAAAAAAAACCCATAAACCGATTAATTTGGATATGTATCTTTCATCACTTTCATGGTAGCTGAATTTCAAACACAGTGTGATGCAAAGGCAGATTCTGAGTTCCATTATGATGTCACAGAAGAGTGCTCAAACTTGAAGGATACATCCAGAGAGAGCAGTGCCTCTCTCAGGCACTAGGTGGTGCTAAATATACTTTACACTTCCTGCACATTATGGTTTTTAGTGCTCAAACTAATCACAATACAATTCCTGCTGCATGTGAGTAAATTTGGCAGAACCCACAGCAGAGCTGAGCCCTGAGAGAAAAACTCCTGTCAAATACACTCAGGATAAAATATAATCAGAATAAAATACACCTAGCTCTGTGCGTGTGTGAGAACTAAAGGCAACCATCAGTACAGCAGACCACCATAACTTCATCGGATAGCTAAACTATGGCAGTGAAATGAATTCAAGGGCAGTTACCCTTCTATATATTAGGATATTGTAATTGCAATCTTTCATCATTACCAGCAGAAAGATGAGTCAATTCATAACTGAAAATTGTGAAACTCTGACATTTTAAAATTTGGATCAATATCTGCATGACTAGAGTGCTGTAACTGGCACATTTTTAGACCATCATTGGACAGGCCAATTCAGTAACTAAAATTACATTTTGTGAAGACCAACATAGAAAAGACAAAATAACTGGCGTGCTGTAATTAAACTTTTTTAAAACCAAATCAGGGGTCTATTCAGCAAGCTCAAGTTTCAGATTCAAAAAAAGAAACATCACATAGACTGACCATCCAAAAAAAAGCTTTTATTTGTTTAAATGTACAGAGGTGGCCGAGGGCGCCCCCTAGCGGTAGCGGTGGAGCTGCAGGGTGTTGCGTCTCCTCCAGGCGGCGCGGCGGGAGCCGCCGATGGTCAGGTGGAACTTGTGTCCCTTGCCCAGGCCGCGGCTCTTCTTTCCCGCCGAGGTCAGGCCACGCATCTCGCGGTGCTTGTGCACGGCCTTGGTGATCCATTGCGTGTCGGGGTTCCTGCGGATGGCCTTGTGGAACGGGTCGATCAGGATCACCTCGAAGAACTTGTAGGTGGAGTCTTCTCCCACCCAATAGGAGTTCAGCACACGCAGGGCGCCGCAGTGACGGCCAGCACGCTCCTGTTGCCACGGTAAAGAGGAAAGAAGAAACGTTAACCAAGAACATGATTTAGGCCACAAACCCCATCTCCATCAGAAACCAGCAACGGGGAAGAGAGGTTTCACCGAATCGAAAATGGGAGGACCCAACAAAATAAGGGACTCTAATTTGGGCCAAAGACATCAGAGCGCGGCTCCACCATAGCAGGGCTCCAGAAATTCATTTCCACCATCAGCACTGCCGTAGGACACCAGGAGGGTTTACCATGGAGCGAGCTCACCGGCTAACTCACCAAACCACCTTTGGGGAAATGAAGAAACCGAGGCATTTTCTGGCTAGTATAGGTCAATAAACAGAATTTAAAATATTTAAGGTTGTTTTACTTCGCAGGAATATGGTTGGGAGTTGTTAGTGTTTTTTGAACACATTCAAATTGATTTAGAGTTGCTTTCATTGACAGAAAAGCTTCATTTTTGTCAATCGTTTTTACACCAAAGTTGCTGGAGAAGCAGCGAACCCTCTTGGTGGTGTACTGTCCCAAGGTCAGCAGTGTCTGCAGGCCCAGGAGGTGAGAGGCACTGTGGAGTCACTGGGTGCAGGTGCGACATCAGCACATACCTGCAGACATGGCAGCTTTCCAGGCCGGACGCCCGATTCGCATCCTTACATACACATTGACACTGCTGGAGTTTTTTTTTTTTTTTTTTTACAAAGGAAATTCAGGGCAAGCACTCTGCTCAAGAGTGCCACTGCTGTGCCCCACTTTGGGATAAAACCTGCAACAACCTCGGCTGCAGGCCAAGCTCCTCCACAGCTGCGTCACTGCGCCACCTGGTGGCCAGACCCCCCCTCGGTGCGCCTTCCTGCACCTGGCTGACCCAAATAACTTTTGTCCGACCTAAAACCCAGACTCCTCAGACGGGTTTGATTCAGACTCATCTGGGAATGAAACGCCAAGGAAAATCCAGGGCCTTCATGATGCGGGGACGACAACATTACACAGAGACCACGGTGTCCCATCATGCCCTCCTGCTCTACCACAGTTTGGACACAGAAATAATTACCACACAGACTAACCTGAGTCTGTGTTAGGACAGGCTATGTAAACTGCTTACAGCTGATTGCAGCTGGTTATGTGTTGGTGTACGTATGGTGCACTTGCTGTGAAATCTTCAATCCAAACTTATTTAAAACCAAAATAGTTTTAGTCCGTTCTACAATCTGGATGCTAGTCCATCCTACAGGGATCACAAGGAAATTTAGAGATAGTGGGTGTGGTTACACTGTTTTAACCAATAAAAACACAGGCCACAGTGACACAGACTTCAGGTTCAGGAGTGCAGAGTGTAGATTGCGCATGATGGGAGCAGATTCAGACTTAAAGCAGGCAGTTCCTACGAACACTGCTGTGCTCAGACCCTGTGAAGGCGCAGTGCTGAGAACACTGCTGTGCTCAGACCCTGTGAAGGCGCAGTGCTGAGAACACTGCTGTGCTCAGACCCTGTGAAGGTGAAGATGTCAGACTGACTCAGGGCTGTAAATTTGAGGTGGTTCACTCTCAGGGTAAGGGTGTCTGCATCAGACATGACACACAGTGCTACCATGGGGTGCCATGCATTGATAAAATACAATCATGCTGAAAATCCCATCTACAAACCAACACACCAAAACGGTAAACACATCTACACAGTTACATACACACATGCGCTTACTACTGCGCAATTACAACATGATTCACAGATACATCTCACTCACAGAAACTGTGCAGCATATAAACACCAAACACACAGGAACGTACGACTACATAAACACATTGCCACACAGCCGATGCACACCAAGTGCAAATACACAAACGTGCATTTGCTACTTCACAGTGACACACAGGCATGTACTATCACAGTGAAAGACACTCTCTCACACACAACCTCTCACACACACACAACCTCTCACACACACAACCTCTCACACACACAACCTCTCACACACACACACACACACACACACACACACACACACACACACACACACACACACACACACACACCACTGACCTCAGCGGTGGACTGCAGGCTGCGGGCGAACTTGATCTGGTTGACTCCGTGGTGGACGGGCTTGCCGTAGGTGGCTCCCTTGGGCACAGGGCGCTTACGACCGCCACGGCGCACACGCACGCGGTAGATCACGTATCCTGCCAATCACAGAGCACACTCAGAACCAGGCACTCTGGCTGGCTGAAACCCATATGGCAAGCACACCCTTTGTGTTCAAAACTACTGAAGCTGATAGATACTGAGTTTGACAGAAAGTGTAATTTTTTGATATTCCCAAAAACACAACCGATATTATTGATGTACTGGACCCATATAATAAAATGCAAGCCTTCATTCTTTATATGACATTGTTACCTTCACCTGACCAGGCTGTGCCAGGTAAAGATAAAACACGTTCAATGTTTTTATACAAGGAACTTGGACAAAAGGTAGCTCTATGTACAATAGACATTGATGACATTGTAAAAATGTCAACAAGGAGTACCCATGGTGACACATTTACTCACCTACTGCATTCTTTTATTTATTAACATTTATTAACATTATGTACATATACTTTTGGTGTATACATCTCAATACCGTGGTTTCACACTTATGATGCTAACATACGTACATGATGTTACCAGTTACTGTTATGTCTGGATGGACAGGAGCGTCTTTCAAAACCCATAGGCATTAACTACTCCACCAGAACAGGCCCAAGACGCCATCGTCCTCATCTCAGCACAGACATAAACTCATGTCTGTCACATAAACATGGCACTACAGGCAGCTCAGAGAGGGCACTAAAACGTCCTAGAGACTGGACACAGGTTTGCTATTAAGCCTCAAGCTGTATGTCCCTGTAACCTCTCGGTGGATGAGATGAACATGTAACACCTGCTTTTGCCCAAAGGAACTTCCAATACAATTAGTAATAACAAAAACATTTACTAGCCCACAGACAGCACCATAACTATGCCTTGCATCCAATATGTTTGCAGTTTTAATTTCTGACAGATACAAAGCTGTAAGTTTAACTTAAACACCATGTGACTAAAACGTGCCTGGTGTCCAAGGTAAAACGAAACCGCTTTTCATTTCCTACAAAATGAGATATTTTTATTACAAGGACGACATGAACACATGGACTTGGGCTCACCCTGCTTGGCCTTGTACCCGAGTCTGCGGGCCTTGTCGGGTCTGGTGGGTCTGGGAGCGCGGTGGAGGCCGGAGAGCTGGCGGTACTGCCAGCAGCGGACGCGGAGCAGGAAGCGCATCACGTCCGACTGTTTCTTCCTCCATAGCTCCTGCATATACTTGTACGCTCCCATGTTGTCTCAGCTTGGATCAGAAAGGCAGAGATACAGTTAGGAGTCAGCCGAAAAAACTACACTTTTACCTTCAGCCCTTTGCTGCTAACCACAAACATGTCAACCGATCGGGTCCTATGACCTGGACCATTATAAACAAGCATTAGTCTGCTACTTAGAAAGATAGCGCCCATTACCAACAAGGTTACACCACATAACACTGATAATTACCCTAAAAGAACCACCTAATAAACTCTGAGTTACTGTTGCATGTGGCCACGCCACGGCTACAGGCCGGAGCGCTGCCATTTCAAGGTAGCTAATTAGCAAATATGAAATTGCACTCTCTGAAATGGCGATTCAGTTGGCTAGTAAAACCGCGATAAGCAGACCTGGCTCAAACTTAAACAGAACGTCTTAGAGCTTAATTAACATGTTAGCTCTGTCACAACAACTTAACATTTTGCTCATTCAGTTATTGTCGACAGTTCACAATGACCAATACGATAGCAACATGCCTGTACACCTTCCCAAGAAACCAAAACGCTCCAAAATGATGCTATTCTTCAACGAAATACCAAAATAATCACTGCTATCGAATGTTAAAATGCACCAGCATGGAAAAGTTAACTTTTGTGAGCCGATGACAATATTTAATGACAGATTCTAGTGGATTTTGCAGTGAGAGTTTTTGACGAATTCTCACTTACATGATGGCGTACCAACCGGAAAGGGAGAGAAAAAATTCCCATCATGCTTTATTAAAAACCACATGTCGACATTTCCTGTCAAAGACGCAACCGTTTCTGGGATATGAAGTGCATGTCGACAAGGCGCCTCTGATGTTGCAGTTTGTTGATTTCAGTAAAACATTGATACTTTGACCAGAGGGCAGTTGATTAATTTATGTGAAGAGTTCGGACAGGTGAATCACCAAACGTACAAAGGATAACAATATCAAACTTATACGTTCTGTCGGTGATCATTCAATTTGTAGCCACATGCGTTTTGTTGGACTATTTGGTTTGTATCATATTTATGTATCATAGTCATAACAACAGAACTTCAATACTTTTCAAATAGTTTAATTCGCACGATGTAAACAGATTAAGGCTATATTTTGCTCATGACTCACAACGAATTCTTTTTCTTCTCCATATAATATCTGACGAGGGATTTGGGTTTGATTAAACTGATTCTGGGTGAAAACCTCAGTGCAGAAACTTTCGTTAAGGAGTAGACCAGAGTGGGTTCGTTCTCATCGACCAAAGCGTCGTAGGGATTTTTGCGCATGCGTGCACGTTGCAAGGAGCTTCCTAGTGCTGAAACGTCACCGCAGCCGCAATAAAAGTATGGATACTGGGATAATAAGGTAGTGCGGAAATAAGACTTTCGCAGTTTCGTGTCGCACCTGTGAAAGGAACGGATCCTCTTTTCTGCGCTTGATAGGCACCCAGCTGCATTGCAAGGTAAGAGTTACATTGTTCATTTTGCATGAAGTTTGGGACTCCATAGCAAAGCCGAGTTTGTTATTATTTTTTAATTGTCACAGAGCTACGCGAATCGCTATCAAATAAAATGCATTCTGGTGCAAGCTTTTGCCATTCTGTGTTTGACCTTCATTTGTGAAGCATTTCTTCTAATAGCAGTTTTTTTCGCTTCATTTTTCTTTCTCAGTTGGCTTGGCGAGTGATACCCAAGGTCACTGGGTCGCAATGGGAAAAGGCTGCAAGGTTGTAATCTGTGGTCTGGCGTCGGTGGGAAAGACGGCGATCCTGGAGCAGCTTCTATACGGAAACCACACTGTCGGTCAGTAGCCTACGCAGCTCTTGCTGTTATGATGAGCGCAGTGACACTTGGTGCTGTTTTTTTAAATATATAGTGTCTCCCTCTTCCTAAAACAAATAACAGATGGCAAGCCAAACATTTTCCCACCTCCTTTCAAACATATAAAAAGATGCGCTTTGTTTCCACCCCTAGGGCTACGTTTTTAAGTGAGCTGTACAGTACACACACACACACACACACACACACACACACACACACACACACACACACACACACACAGGAGTTGCCAAGAAGAAAAGTGATTGTCTGAATGTTGACAGTGTTTACTGTCACAGACCTGCAGCTGCGTTATTTTTGGTGGCACTTCCTTCAGCATGTCAATAATTAAACTTTTCTATGTTTTTTAAGGAGGGCAGTGGTAATGACGCCGTTATTCGTACGTATACTCCTGGTTGCACCATTTAACAGTGCTCACTGGTATTGTGGGGAATTTATCAGTTAATTTATTGCCTGTTACAGTAAATAATGAACACCAACAATGCAAAGAGCATCACAGTGAGCTAAACTACTCATATAGGTCTTGCTAGGTGCATAGAAACGTACATATGATGTTAAAATGTTAGCATCAACAATAGTGAAGAAAAACATGGTGTATGAACAGAAGTGGTATGTTGTGCTGTGAATCATTCAGGTTTTAATCTGATTTGTGAAAGAATAGCTCAAAGTCCTCATCTTTAAAGAGATAAAGAATTCCAGAACTTAAAGACTCTGTCTGAACTCACTCTTTCCTGGAGGGATTTCAGTCCCCTGCAGTGACTGCTCGGAATGTGATGGTGTGGTTGTTACTCTGTGGGTGTTAGTCTTTTGTTTCATGAACCAACCCTTTCAAAGCACAGAAAGTCCAATGTTGAGTAGTGATCCAGAAGTTACTCAGCATTTTGTACAAAAAATGCTAGGACTTGATGTGAGGGTGACTTTGGCATGCGATTTCATCCATGCTACCTGCACAAACATAAGGTCTGGTTGTTTTCAGAAACTAATGTCAGAAATGCTATGTGTCATTCACAGTTCATGTAGGTAGAGAATATGCTTAAAACCCTTCTTTGGATGAATACATTTTATCATTGAAACAGGAGGACAAAGTAATTGATATAATTGATTTTTGGTGGGCTTCCCTACCCCTGGCAGAATGAGGCTAATTGGGTCCCAGTTAGATTAGGCTAAATGGCATCATGCAAGCTCCACTGAGCAATCTAATGCAAAGACTTGCTCCACTAAGCAGGCTAATCGCTAACACTAGCCCCGCTGTGTAGGGTAATGCTAACACTAGCCCCGCTGTGCAGAGTAATGCTAACACAAGCCCCACTGTGCAGAGTAATGCTAATTCTCCATGAGTTTATTTGAAATGGACTCAGTGATCCTCCTGAAGCAGAGATCCTGACCCACTGTGTTTGCAGTGTATTGATGCAGCCAGATTGCCCTGTCTGTGACCTGAAATCAAATGCCAGCGATACACATTAACTCAATTTAATTTAATTTTCTCTGAGTGGGACGGCTGATCTGGTGTCAAATTCCCCCTGTTAATACCCTAACCTTATCCATTATGAGGATATTATAAGTGCAGAACTGATCCTAGATCAGGGCCCATATTCATAAAGCGTATGAAAGTATGAGTGCTGATCAGGATCAAGTTTCCTCTGCCCATATCCTAACCTGATCCGCTACGAGAAGAAGGGATTTAAGATGAGTAGTACGATGGAGCAGCACCCTTCAGTCCAGAGGTGTTTTTAAAGTTCAAACCCAGGCTTGAACACTCCAGTCCTGGAGGGCCGCAGTGTCTGCAGGTTTAACTCCAGTCCTGCAGGGGGCAGTGTCTACAGGTTCAACTCCAGTCCTGGAGGGCCGCAATGTCTGCAGGTTTAACTCCAGTCCTGGAGGGCCGCAATGTCTGCAGGTTTAACTCCAGTCCTGGAGGGCCGCAATGTCTGCAGGTTTAACTCCAGTCCTGGAGGGGGCAGTGTCTGCAGGTTTAACTCCAGTCCTGGAGGGCCGCAGTGTCTGCAGGTTTAACTCCAGTTCTGGAGGGCTGCAGTGTCTGCAGGTTGAACTCCAGTCCTGCAGGGGGCAGTGTCTGCAGGTATAACTCCAGTTCTGTAGTGGGCAATGTTTTCCCTTGTGTGCTTTTCCAGGCTCAGAGTCCAATGAAACCGTGGAGGACGTGTATGTGGCATCGGTGGAGACTGATCGGGGTGTGAAGGAGCAGTTACGCCTGTATGACACCAGGGGGCTCCACCACGGGACAGACCTGCCCAAGCACTACTACTCTGTGGCGGATGGGTTTGTGCTCGTCTACAGCGTGGACAGTCTGGAGTCGTTCAAGAAGGTCGACACCCTCAAGAAGGAAATTGACAAGTCCAGAGACAAAAAAGAGGTAACGCTTAAAGGCTACTTAAAGGCCCTCTATGTAAGTATGGAGAATGTCTTCCTCCTCTGTCTTAAAAGGGCAGGAAGACAGCCATTTTGGCTCAAGTCATTCCAAAGTCAAGAAACAAGCACTTGACTTTGATAGTGGCAGGGCAGCCATTTCGGCTCAAGCATTTTTGGGTGACAGTGACTGATTAAAGCTGCTTTGGAGCGCTAAGTGCTGGCTCATATGCCCCCTCCTCCCTCCCCCTGCGCAGGTGGCGGTGATCGTGCTGGGGAATAAGACGGACCTGCGGGAGCGTCGGCAGGTGGAGGCAGAGGTGGCGCAGGGGTGGGCCCGGGGGGAGAAGGTGAAGCTGTGGGAGGTGAGCGTGACGGAGCGCTCCTCGCTGATCGAACCCTTCACCGTGCTCACCAGCCGCCTCACCCAGCCCCAGAGCAAGTCCTCCTTCCCCCTGCCTGGCCGCAAGAGCAAGGGCACGCCCTCCAATGACATCTGAGCCAGCGTGGCTCCACCGGCCGCCATTATGGCTCTGCCAGCAGCTCAGAGGGAGAGGAAGGAACAATCAAACACACAGTGCAGGGTGAAGTTGCCCCTTCGTGATGATCTGGGGTCAGTTTTGTGGGGTCCCCTGACATGGTTAAGGTAAGGATTGGGAGCAGAGAGTATTCCTTATCAGCACTCAGTGGCAACTTCACCCAGGACCTAAGCACATTATGCAAGGTGTGGGGTGGTGGAGGGAAGAAAGGAAGGGCAGCCATCTTGGCTCAGGCATTTCTGAAGGGGTGAAACAAGCACAAAGAGATACAAGCAAGGGGAGGGCAGCCATCTTGGCTCAAGCAGTTCCAGTGAAAGGAAACAAGCACTTTGGCATAGTATCCAGGGAATGGGGGATGAGGCAGCAATTTCAGCTCAATCAATTATGTGATTGTGGGAAAGAACCATTTAGGGATATAGGCAAGAAAGGGGGCAGCCATTTCGGCTCAAGCACTTTGAGACCGCATTGATAGAGTGAAGAGTCAGGCCCTCATTGTAGTTGTAATTACTATGCAAAGCTAATCACTGATTGAGTACAAAGCAATGAAATTATATTTTTCCCCATATGTTGTCATTTATTACTGCTTGAATTTCACTGAGTCGTTCAGTGATACAACATAATAGCTCCACCTGAAAGTCTCTCATCACTATTATTGAGAGGAACTGCACCTGAGGAAGAAGAGATATTACTGTTATGCAATATGATGTAATTATATACCCTTCTCTGATTGGTCAGTTGCCTACTCTGTTTACCTTAACTGGTAGTTTCCACTCGTGGGTGACATCTGTCTTTTGTACTTTTTTTTTAGATTTTATTTTTCTGTAATTTATTGTTGGCACTTTACTGATGAAGACGCACGGTCGGTGGATGTCGAGGGGAGGAGGGTCTGAACATCCTCACACTTTCAGAGGTCTTCAGCCTTTTAACACCGTCATGCCTCTAAAATCTGTTAAATTATAAATGCTGTCTGCGATGCTCATATGTGTGTCATGGTTTCATTTTTCCCCAGAGGTTTCATTAAATGCTTTAATTCCCCCTTTCCCACTGTAGAGCTGGAACCAGGCTGGCTCATTATACCCCCTTTCCCACTGCAGAGCTGGAACCAGGCTGGCTCATTATACCCCCTTTCCCACTGTAGAGCTGGAACCAGGCTGGCTCATTATACCCCCAGGCTTTCCCACTGTAGAGCTGGAACCAGGCTGGCTCACTATACCCACTTTCCCACTGTAGAGCTGGAACCAGGCTGGCTCATTATACCCCCTTTCCCACTGCAGAGCTGGAACCAGGCTGGCTCATTATACCCCCTTTCCCACTGTAGAGCTGGAACCAGGCTGGCTCATTATACCCCCTTTCCCACTGTAGAGCTGGAACCAGGCTGGCTCATTATACCCCCTTTCCCACTGCAGAGCTGGAACCAGGCTGGCTCACTATACCCCTTTCCCACTGTAGAGCTGGAACCAGGCTGGCTCACTATACCCCCTTTCCCACTGTAGAGCTGGAACCAGGCTGGCTCATTATACCCCCTTTCCCACTGTAGAGCTGGAACCAGGCTGGCTCATTATACCCCTTTCCCACTGTAGAGCTGGAACCAGGCTGGCTCATTATACCCCCTTTCCCACTGTAGAGCTGGAACCAGGCTGGCTCATTATACCCCCTTTCCCACTGTAGAGCTGGAACCAGGCCGGCTCATTATACTCCCTTTCCCACTGTAGAGCTGGAACCAGGCTGGCTCACTATACCCCGTTTCCCACTGTAGAGCTGGAACCAGGCCGGCTCATTATACCCCCTTTCCCACTGTAGAGCTGGAACCAGGCTGGCTCACTATACCCCCTTTCCCACTGTAGAGCTGGAACCAGGCTGGCTCACTATACCCCCTTTCCCACTGTTGAGCTGGAACCAGGCTGGCTCATTATACCCCCTTTCCCACTGTAGAGCTGGAACCAGGCTGGCTCACTATACCCCCTTTCCCACTGTAGAGCTGGAACCAGGCTGGCTCATTATACCCCCTTTCCCACTGTAGAGCTGGAACCAGGCTGGCTCATTATACCCCCTTTCCCACTGTAGAGCTGGAACCAGGCTTATTCTCTTAAATCAAGAATGTGAAAAAGAAAATCAGTTTCAGCAATTAACCTGTATGTGATGGGTGGCTAAAAAACACAACAAATGAAAGTAATATAGCCAAACACAAGAGAATCCATCAATTATAACTTTAATAAAACTGATAAATTCATCACTGAGAAGATTCACATTGAAAGCGGAGATCTGGCCTTCCCCAGAACATCGTTCCACAAGCAGTCAAAAAGGTAACGTTTCACCTGCCGTCTCACAGCACAGAATACCTAAAAATAAATCCATCGATGACAGAACAAAACAAAGGAAAAAAAAACTAAATACAATAAAAAAAAATGAAAAATAACATATCTGGTCTTATTGCTGGATTTTATTTCTAGTTGTGTTGAAGGATGTAGGAACAGAACATACACAAATTTTGGGAAATAAGACTTCAAAATCAGTAACTGAAACAAACCCCGATCCCCCTTATCTGTCTGTATTTTTGACCCCGCCCCCTTGCCCTGCAGTGTTCTGTGAGCAACAGCTCCCCCCAAGGTCAGTGTCAGTACTGCAGCGGGAGTGAATGTGTGTGCAGATGAGAGACCAGTGACAATGATTTGAACTAATCATGGTTTTAGCCCCTCTGTGGAGATAAGATTATTTTGATTGGTTCAAACAAGTGTGATTGACAGACTAGTCTTGCTCGGTTCATCATGGGATTCGTTTATCCTGTCACTGGTTCTAAAGAAAATGGAAGCTGATTGGAGGAAGAGGGCAGAACTCAGTAGGGGGCAGGGCTGTGAGGTCAATGTGACTCATGGGGGCGGGGCTCAGAGGTTGATGTTTGTGGCATGGGAGCAGGACTCAGACTAGGGGGTGGGGCTGAAAGTTCTGTGTGGCACATGGGGGCGGAGCTGAGATGAGGGGGCAGGGCTGAGTGGGTGGGGCTGAGATGTGTATGTGGAAT